>CM021774.1:18281641-18738650 GCA_011076525.1 Nettapus auritus
CCCCCCTTCCCGGGGACCCCCCCTTCCCAACACCCCTTCCCAGACCCTCTCCTTCCCCAGACCCCCCTTCCCAAACGCCCCCCTCCCAGCTTTCCCCTCCCAGACCCCCACCCCCCAGACCCTCCCTGCCCCAGACCCTGCTGGGCACTTGGGGTCCCACAGCCCCCCCGGTGCCCCCACTCAGCGCCCTTCCTTCTCCCCAGGCTCCCATCCCGACCCCGGTAACGCACCCGTTCCTTCCTAATCCTCGCAGGCTCTTCCTGTTTCGACCTGGCGTCGCCTCGGTCTCTCTCCCGTCATGGCCTGCCTCAGGTCGACTTTTCTTTATTTCTTTTTTTAGGTTGAAGCTGCCTTAAAGGAGAATTAAGAATTGTGACTCCAAGGAGCAAAATAAGACAGAAGAGAGAAAACGACGCTCAAAAACATCCCCGGAAAGGTGATAATTCATGTAGACTCCTCAGAACCGTCCGAGACGCACGGGTTGCCTGGGTTTGGGGCCTCTCGTTGTGCGTGTTTGTGCACGGATTTGAATAGGTAGCATCAAATGTCTTTGTTCTCTTAAAACCTGCTTGCTATTGAGCTTCAGAAGTTTGAAAGCTCCGAGGCCCGTTTGAAGCACTCTTCCTCTTTCTTTTTGTAACAGTTTGGCATTTGCTAAATTTAACCTGCAAACGATATTTTGATCTTGGGTTGCTGCTTAGCGTTTTTTGGGCCCCTTCATCTCAGGAGCATGGTTTTAAACGACTTCGCTCTGGGAAGCGAAAAGGGTCGGCTCTCTCAGTCTGTTCGCTCACTTACGTGACTTGTTTCCGCTCTGATTCTAAAATCGTTACTGGAGCAGGTCATGGTAATTACATTTTGTCGCTTCACTTGCACCGAACTTTTGCGTGGGTCAGGGTTTTTTTTTGTTGTTTTTTTTTCCTTGTATTTTAACTGAGTTGCGAAAATCGCCACGCGTTTAATTGGACGGCGTTTGTTTACGAGTACCTTGTGGGCTGAGATCACAGGAGAAGATAATGCTGTTAGATGCTGAAGGGGAAAAAAAAAAAAATGAAAGGAGTCATCAAAAACCGAGCCCTGCTGGGGAGAGGAGGACGGTTTGGGTTCAGAGCGAGAACACTTCCTAGGGAGAAGCGCTTGTTTTACATGGCAAGGAGATAAAGAGATGGGCTCTAGATAGAGCGCTGGGGGGGGTCGATGATGGCAGTCGGCCTTTTTCTGTGTCCTACTGTTACTGTGCTCCAAATACTGGCGTTTCTGCCTGTTTTAATGCAAAGTCTGTATTAACTCCATCCTAATCCGTTTCAAAAGTGGATGAGGTTGTGTTATTTTGGCAAACGTCCTCGGTGTGGTCCCACCGGTCTTCGTCGTGTTGTCGTAGACGTCGTTGACTGCACTGGAATGTTTATGCGTCGTCAGCAATTAATTACTTCTCAGCGTTAGTTGCAGGGGAAAAAAGCAGTACCCGTGGTTTTGGTGGGGAGTGGATCTTTATTCTGATGCATGTGTCCTCGTCGCGTGTTGAGAAGTCGCTGTTACGCAGATCAAATAGAAAATTCCTCAGCACCACAAGTTCTGCGATGTTTACTGAAGGTAGTAAAGAAATCATCTGTGTTATTGGGATAGAATGCTGCAAAGTCATATAAATAATACTGGAACACGTGGATGTGCCCGGGGTGATTGCAGGAGGGGCTTTTATGCTAATTGCTGGGACAGATGTGCGTTAATGAACTTGGCAGTGCAGTTACGGCCCAGCTGCTTTATAAAGTTGGATTGTTCTAACAACCTCTTCGTAACCCATCCCGTGGGTCTAACGCGGGCCTTGCATTAACGTAGCTTCTCCGGCAGAACACCTCGGTGCTGATAAGCCGTGGGATCGTTGGGGAATGCGTCTGTGATTTGTGAAGCTCCTGCCTAACGTGGAATGCCAATGCGGTGAAGTGTGATCCAGGTGTAGAGGCTGGAACTGGATTCACAGGAATCGGGGAATTAGCTTCTGGCAGAAATTTACACGTGGTCAAAGCAAGATAAGGAGATAAATGAGGTGCTGAAGTCCTCTCCCGAGCTCTGGAAGGAACGCAGCGCGTTGCAAGTATGGCTGTCCCCTTAGATACCCCCATCAGTGTGCTGTTTGTTTGTTTTTTAATTATCTTCAGGCTATATATCCGCTCTGGTTTTGGTTTTCCTTAGTGTGAATTCTAAACCCTTCAAGGAAACGGGTAGAGTGAGAGGCTGTCTTCTGTCCTTCTAGCACTTCCTTCCAGAACGATACCGTTGCAGTGAGATATAGTTGCTTTATCCGCTGAAGTCATCCAATGAATCCTGTCCAGTTCAATTCTTTTAGGCCGCATTAAAAAGAGATGCAGAGACTTGAATGAAGTGAACTCTGCTCATCAGCAGTCTTGTAAGTATGAGGACTGAAGCGATGGCTTTAGTGAGGTTTGAACTAGTTATTTTTTCCTCCCGCTTTTGTCGTTCCATTGAAAGGTTGGTGTTTGGATACTTTAATGACAGCAAGCCACGTTAAAATTTGTAAGTCTTACGCGTTAACACTTGCTATGAATTGTTACTGAGCTTAAGGCTAACTTTTCATTTCACTTGTACTGTTTGAAACCTGTTTAAAGTTAGAAGAGGGGGTGTGTTTTATGCTTGGTACAGGAGGATTGCAAAGCATGCTGCAGGCCACCAGCTCCTGCAGTTGGTCAGTGCAGGTCTGCGGAAGGAGAGGTGATGCGGCATTCCCTGCTGGAAAAGCTCTGCAGGGTCTCGCTGTAACGCTGACGGACGGCTCCCTGCTTTGGAAGGAGTCACAGCATCTTCTTCACAGGGTTCTGCTTGTGGTTAAGGTTGTCGATGTATCAGGAGGGAATCCTCAGGATGGTTAAAGCTGACACGTTGCCAGTGCTTTCTGAAGGTGATGTCTCCTCTGTTGCTCTCCTATTTGCAGACCCGAAGTTGCTTGAGCTGGCTGATTTCACTAGTTCTCCACCAGGCCCTAAAGTCAGACCTCAGCCTCTTTGTGAAAAGGATAATAGTTGGTAAAATGACACCTCTAAACTTCAATTTCAGTCTCCTGCACAATGTACCAGCCCAGCAGCTCCTTGCTAGTGTCCAACAGCACCTGACAGCGCCTCGCGGTACCGTAACCACCTGAAGTCCATGGAGCACTTTCAGCTTAGCTCTCTTGGTTCAGCTGAACATGTCCCAGCTACAAGATGGCACTACTGATGCCCTCATGAGAACCGTGTAACTCTTAATGACCACTTAGGAAGTGTGAAGGCTTCTTTTTTTTGAAGTAGCAGTAGTTCTTTGATGGTTGGGAAGATTCGTGCACTATTAACTCATCGCTTCCAGCGCCAGCACTACGCATGCGTGGCTCGGTGATTTTCGTCTCAGTCACTTGGATACCTCGCTTGATGTCTGTCTGGGATGTAGCATAGAGCAGCTTGCAGGAAATATATTCAGGACCATCAGGCTCTGTGAAATTCTGATATTTCACATGTTATTTGCAAACTTTGTGATTGCGATAGGAGAACACAAATAACATTGTTTGCCTTACTCTGTCTGTAGAGCTCCTGAAATAGGAAGCCAGGCGACATAGGAAGATGATGGTTGCGTTTAGACTCTTCGTCAAACACATTGTCCGTTTTTGAAATGCCATTTGAGTGAGAACACATTTAGCTTGTTTGAGTTTTGAGATGGGTGGGAGAATAATGAATGCTAATGTGATTATCCTTATTCCACCGGGCTTTCTTTTTTTGGTTGGTTGGTTTAAATGTCCTGGAATACTTCAGGACCTACCCTGATTAGTTCTGTGCTAGATATTAAGTGTCATGCGTAGTGATACACTTTCCCTGGTGTATACAGTTAGGTTGGTGCCAGTAAGTGCAATCCTTGCTCTGCTGTTGGATATGTAACCTGGGGGCTCAGGGATAAAGCCTGTTAGGCCATCGGAATGAACAAAACACTGTCCTCTAAGGTCTTGTCTTCAGTACCAGCCTTGAATTTTCTTTGAAGTGCACACACAGATATGCTGGCATTCATTTTCCACATAACATTTGCAATGACTTGAATGAAATAACACGTTAATGTAAAAAAGTCTAGGATATCTATTGAAAATTGTCCCGTTGTCAAAGAAAATGATGATGTTTGTCTTATTTTCTTTAGTTACGGTGCTACTTCTACTACAATTATTAGTATTTTAAGCAAACTTTGTCAAGTTGAGTAAGAGAGCTTTACTTTCACTAAATATAACTTCTTTTTATTAAAGTTACAGATCTTACTCTTGCCATATGCAGCTAATTTTCCTTTGGGGGGAAAAAAAGCTTGTTACTTTTTTAGTGGAGCAATCTGTTACCTTGTCTGTAGTCTGTGAAGTCAGTGCAATTCTAATTTGCATCAGCTAATAAAAAATGTGTGGGTTTTTAAGCGAAAATCATGCAAAAAAAAAAATAAAAAAAGGTGAACTAACGACTGATCAACTATGCAAAAACAAGGCTAGAAATGTGATCAAATTAGGTCATGGCAGTGCAATTTTGTGCAGGGCTGTGAGCATATCTGCAAGCCTTGTGTGTTTTATCTTGGGAAGCGAAGGAAAACGTGCATAAGGGGGATGAAGAGAGCTTTTCTCCATCCTCTTTTCCTGAGCTACCATCAGGAAAGCAAGATTTTGTGTGGCGTTAAGCGACAGAAATTTTAAGCTAAAAGCTACGCGGTTCTTAAATTGGTCTGATGCAACAGACAGAACTGGCAGTTTGTGTGATCTGCCGCGCGGCGAAGTAATTATTGCTTTTATTACTTGTGGTATTGCAGCACGTAAACATGATGAGGGGTCCTTCCCAAACAGCTCGCAGCCAGAGCGAAAGAAAGGCCAGCCAGAGAGAGGTGTATGATGAATTAACGAAGTAATATCCGTCGCTCAAGGCTCTCCGTGGTGCCGCGAGGAGTGGTCAGATGTTGGGACTGATGCTGGTAGCTGCGGATGGCAAGGAAGGAGAATAATACGGGCTGGTTTGAAGGAAAGAAATGGATAGGGATGGTAACTGGTGCTCAGTAAACCTGGATGTGAAGAGGAAAGGTTTGATGTATGGGGAAAGGGGTGACGATTTGGGGGCTGAAGGTGTTGCTTGTGCTGTGACGGCGTGCTTACCTGTTTGTGAGCCTGGCTCTTCGCATGAGGGAGAGCAGAGCGACCTGGGGGTGCTACAGAAGTCCAGCTGAAGGATGAGGAAGGCAGCGCTCTGTCTTGTCAGCTGTTGTTCTTGAGATGGAGGAACATAGGTGGGATAGGGATAAAGAAACAGACATGGGTTGGGAGGAGCTAAGTGGAAGGTTTTTCCTGGCATCTGGCTCCCATGGGAAGATGCTGAGCAGTCAGGCAGAAATATCTACTGTAATATTTGCATTCATCCTTGTTCCTTGGCAGGACAGGTATGTGAAATGGTTAGGGAAGGGCTTAGACCATTTCTTCAAGGTGTAATCCAGAGAGGAAGCACATCTCTAGTTTCTCTTGACTTCTGTAAATTAATCTCTGTAGCCTTCTCCTCACCTGGCAGAAAGAAACTCTTCCCCTCCCCAGTCTCTGGAGGACTGTCTGATAATGAAGGAAAACATACTTGGGGACTTCTTTTGCCATGAGGGTATTAAAACGTAGCATTCTAGCGCAGATCCGGGGGTAAAAGTAGGTAGACCTATTACTTTTTGTCCCTAACAAGAAATATCGTTCTTTTTTAAGGGGTTGCAGGTTGTTTGACACACATGGGCACGCAAGATTATGAATAGTGAAGACAATGAAGAGTGGGACATCCATCAAAGACTGACAACCCCTCATAAGGTAATTCAGGAACACATTGAATTTATCCTTTTGTGCTTGCAAAATCCGTTAAACTGTTGTTATTGTCCTTTATTTTCATGCCACTTTACAATCATTATACCAAGAATGTATGGGTACATTTTTTCATACTTATTTTAATTTTTTACTTGCATGAAGAAAGCCAGTATGTAGCAATCCAAACGCACGCTACGTTCTGAATGAGATCGATTATAGTTACAAAACATTAAATATTTAACACCAATTGGCTAATGAATTCCAGTAGTCCCCCTTTCCTTCTCCAAAGATTGATGCCGTAAATGGAGATTTATAAACGGGATTTCTAAATGATCCGTGGAGTGGAAATTAACCTATTTTCAAAGCTGGCGTGTCTAGAACTATCCTGAAACCTTCAATGTTGCAGTTAAGTATTCTTGTAATTTGAATTTCATTGCTTGCCATAGGGGTGAGATAGAAGAGTAGATATTTACAGAAACTACGCAAGTGATAAAAGGAGCTGCTTATGCCTGACTTTGTCTTCTGCTTTGTATGTTTTAGTACTTACGTACTTTAGTACTAGCTGATTTGAATAAGCTCTGCTAGTCACATGCAACATATGGGGCCAGTGCCAACATTTTGTAATGCTGCATTACAAATGTACCCATCAGCTGAGAAGTGTGATATGAAGAGCTTTGCTTTTTCTTAACCGTCTTCATAGATACTTTTTGGGGGGATACTGCTGGCCCCTCAAATGAGAAATCCATTTCTTTTCACCTGTGTGGTCATCTTGTCTCTTTCTGTTGTACTTTGAACAAGTTTGACCTTTATTTTCAGGACACTATGGGATCTTGCAGGTATTATTCCTTTACCAGTAGGGTCTGAAAAAATGGTGGTAGAATGTTTTCCATCAAGTATTCTCAGTCTGAGAAAAGACTTTATGTATCTTGGTTTTTGATACAGAAAATAAGGTAAATGGAGCATGTTTTTGGGGGGTTGTTGGGGCTAGGGGGGTGTTTTGATTTTGTTTCTGAAGGATTTCCCTCTAACTCATACTTACAATCGAACACTTTCTTCAGTCAGCTTTCCAAGATGCTGTTCTTGCAGCTGGAATTTCATTAACGGTACTGTTAGTGGTGTGATCTAGAACGGAGTCAAGCTCCCTGTATTATGGTGAGCACATTCTAAAGTGCTAATTGGAGTTTAGAAAAGAGCTTAGCAAAAGCCTGTTAGAGTCAATAGAAATACTTCCATTGTCATCAGATTAGTCGAGTTTGATTTTTGAATATGATGCAAAAGCTGAACCTATCGAGTTAGCAGGTGCCAGTTTGCAAATCCCTTTCTTCCTGTGTCAGATAATGGAGTCCACACTATAAAACAAAACCAAGCCGGTGTCTAAGCCATGTATGACCTATTGAGCTAAATAGCTGTCTTTGATATCCCAATGCTGAATTAGTCTCGATTGCCATATGTAGTATCTTGAAGCATTTATAAATGTCAAAGGCAGGCATTTGCTGTATGTAATTTCCATTTTTGCTGTGTAAGTAGGGTCGTTGTAGCTACCTGTTCATTATAAGTTTATATCTCTGCAAGCAGCACGCAAATAACTTTTTTGCAATGAGCGCGGCCAGGTAATAAGACAAGTGAATAGACATCTATGCCTTTATCTGGAAGGATGGCAGTGATTGATGTTTTCACTTTCCTATTGTCTGTGTGCATACCTGGATCACAGAAAAACAAGAGCCCAGTGGGATATGAGGAGCTGATTGCAATGCCTTTTGAGTGACCTATGAATCATGAGGATCTGGAAATCCTTATTTACGTAAACGAAGGTTTAGGTGGTGATGTGGGTTGATGTTCTAATAAAACGGGGGTTGGTGTAAATTGTAAGGATCACTTAAAATTCATTTTCATCTTTGGAATTTCTTGTTGTTCTTTACTCTTGACTAAGTTTACAGCAGTCTAAACACATTTTTTTTCTTTAATATTCTAGTTCTGTGTTAACATCCAGTGCAATAATTTCTGAGACTCCTATTGCTCAGCATTCCTTAATAACTCCTCTTCTTCATTCCCTAAATTATTATGCTAATATTCCTTTCCATTCTAGGAATACCTGGTAATAGAATATGATACACAGTATATGTGAAAATGTAAATACTGAACAGATTTTGTGTGCTGTGAACGAATTTCTGAGTACCTGTATTTTTTTCTTGTCCTCAGCTGGGTAGCAAGTAGAACTTCAGATGAGTGCTTTTCAAACAGGGCATGGAGTATAGGTGTTTTTTTTTCTTCCCTAATATATGCTGGTATCTCGGCTCTCTGACAATGGCTACTTTAGGTAGCCTTTTGGCCCAGCACTCTCATATACTTTATCAAGGTAATTATAAGTTGAACTGTTCTGATGTATGTATTCATAGGGTTTGGCAGGACTGTATTAACTGCACTTTTATGTTCTTAGGTCTCATATAATATCTTTGCCTGGTTTTGGAATATAAAGGTCCTTTATGTTGTTTATGTACTAATAAAGAAGCCCACAAGCCAAAAAACAGGAAATAGACTAACGTTAAAAAAAAAAAGGGGGGGAGGAGAGCGGGCTAAAGTTTTCACATAGAACATTGGTGTTACTAATACTCCTGTGCAGTAGGTCACAGGAAAATATTATCTTAGTAATAGAACACAATTTCAATTAAGTTTAGAGGTGACATATTTCTAGAAAAAAATAATAAAGAAAAAAAATCCTAGTTCAATTGCTGTAGCAATACCGTGCTGTTCCATGCAACAGTTTAGATGATGTATTTAGTATCTCCGGAGCAGTGATATTAACCAGGGTGTGATCTTAAGGGAATGCTGGGTCCTGGAGATCTCTCATCCCGTTTGTTGTTCAGGTGCTTTAACTGTGGTCTGCTTGTTGATGCTGTTGTTTCTGAAGAAATGTTTACTATTTATTATGTGTAAGTGTCCTTCTTAGTTGCAATTCAGTGATGCGTACTAAGATTTTGCTAGCAATAGTGAGATTACTTGTGTTTTATCCTATGTATAAGATGGCTTTGCTCTGCATGTAGAGAGTAGATCATAGCATTGCTTTTCATTAGTACTAATTATTTTTTTCAGATCTCTTTCCTGGTTCCAGTCCTAATTAATTCATGCTTTATATTGATTCAAGGTGACTAGTGCGACCTCATGACGCTTCTGTAAAAGGCAGATTCAGCTAGGATGTTACACCATCACTGTCGGAGAAACCCTGAACTACAGGAAGAATTGCAGATTCAGGCTGCAGTTGCTGCTGGCGATGTTCACACCGTGCGCAAGATGCTGGAGCAAGGATATTCTCCAAATGGTCGAGATGCCAACGGCTGGACCTTGCTTCATTTCTCTGCAGCAAGAGGGAAAGAGAGATGCGTCCGTGTCTTTCTTGAACATGGAGGTGAGTTGCCTAGAGAGAGAAATCTTGATTCCCATCTCACAGCTTTCTATCCCAATTCCCATTGTATGGCTTTCCAGCACCAATTAGTTGCCAGACTACTTTTGATTTTTTTTTTCTCTTTCATTGGAGTGCTGCTTCATTTCTGTTTCTATCTGATGCATGCTCTGTGAATGAGGTAATAGATTAGCTTTAGATCTTAATACCTGACAGTTTTTTTCAGAATCGCCCGGGAATTGTTAAAAGAATGAATAAGCATTATAAAAATAGGGCAAAGAGCTCATTATAAACTTAAATGCACTCACTATAGGCCTTTCTACTGTTAGAGGCTGTTATTAAGGAAGGCAGGTCCTTGAGTTGAAATTGTAGGGATGATTGTTTCATAATTCTCAGAAGTTAACAAGTCATGTTAAAGACTTACGTTTCTGTGTAGGTTTTAACACAGTCTGCTGAACTTTATGATAACATTACTCTCTGCGAGGGTCTGAGCGTCAGCTAGTCCAGCTGAGTTTACACCTCTCCTGCATCTAATGATAGCCAAGCTTTATTTTGAGAACTAATTGAGTTTCATTTAAGTGATATAATTGCTTGGGTGATGTTTATTCCCCGTCGAATAGTACAGTCAGAATTTCTTTCTGCTGTATCTTTTTCCGAGGCTACCTAAAGGTTTAGAAATTGATACTAAACTAATTGATATTAAACTTCTAATGTGACATTAGAGAGGAAAACCAAAAATCAGATGTTCTCCACGTTCCGAATAGCATTCTTAAAGAACAGCATCCTCTATTCTAGCACTGTTCTTATCAACTTAATCATGAAGTAAGATGTTTTTAGTCCCATGGAAACTGAAATGAATCATCTTTTTGATGCTTTACTTATCTGAGGCTTGGTCATGGTCCCCTTGTTTGTATTGCAGTATTTGTCAGATGTATAGATAAATCACCCTTAAAATTAAGTGGCATTAATGGGCTTGTGATATTTGCCCAATTAATGGTATGTTATTTTAGAGCAGCAGAAATACAGCCTGAACAACTGGACCCTATTTTTTATATACTTACTGCAATTTCTAACTATATAATACTGTCAAACCCTCAATGTTGTTATTGAAAGGGGGGGAAGCAACTGAATTGTACAGATAACTTTAAACTCTACTTTTAAAATGTGATACTGTAGATAATCTCAAATCTTCATTTTTATAGGCTGTGAGTCTCAAAATGTATTCTCTAACTTTGCGAGCTTGAAGATGACCTGGAAAAACAAAACCATAAACCCTATTTATCTTCATACAGGTTTTGCTATTAAATAGCTGCTGGCGTAGTCTTTTGTTTTGGTTTTCTATCTTTTGTTGTTACTATTTTCTATATGAAGTACAAACTGAATATGATGCCCGATGAAAACTGTCTGTAATGAGACAGATTCCTTGTGCTGGAAGCAGCACAGAGTTTAATCACCAGGACTAGAAAGTTGAGTAACAAATAGTGTGAGGGTTAGTCATCTACAGCAGCTTTCCTGTAGCTGAGCCTCCCTTCAGAAAATTGGCACTGTTTTGTGCCTTACCTTGTTTTGCCTCAAAACAGAGGCATAAAAGATAATGAGTATTTAAACATAATAATGTCACAAGTGAGCTAATAAGCAGTGGATGAGCTGACTCTTAAAAGCAAACCTAATCATGCCTGCCTCATTAGTGAGAGGTTTGTGTCTACCTTTCTTAAGTCTCCACCTTCCTCCCTCTTGAGGAGATTAGTTTGACATTGGGCGTTAATCCCTTTGGACCCAAATGATATTGGGGTGAAAAAAGTCATTTTCTGGTATGGAAACTTACAGTAAGCAGAATATAGAACTGACTAGGTGTGTATTGGTAATAAAGGGGAGGGAGGGGATGAAGTTCTGGAGAAAAGAGGGTACCTGAGGGTTAGTGGAAGGAAGGGGAAGACCAGTGATAGATGTGATGCCGAAGCCTAGCAGAGCTGGAGGTAGGTTCATAGCATAGGAATGAGAAAACCATGCTGGGCTGTTGCTGAGAGTAGAGTGCTACGCCTCAGATCTTGGACGCTGGAAGAGCACTGACATAGGCTTGAGTGGTAGTGAGTTTGAGATGGATTTTGGCTAATAAACACTGAGAAGGAATCTGATCGCTGACCTGGAAATAAGAGGTAGCTTCTTATGGGAGTCATGACCTAGCTGCCTCCTGCTTTTTCTCTCTCTTCTTCCAGCATTGCTCGCCAGCAAATAAAAGAGCCAGGGGACAGCATTGTGTATGCGGCTCGGCTGATTGGAGTTGAGGTGGTGGAACGGGAGGAAGCATTTATTTTCTGCTAAACAAGGAGGAGAGACAGATAGATGGGCAAAACGCCTGAAGTAACAGTTCGAATTTAAGGGTAAAGCCTGCAGAAATAGCAGCTAGGTACAGAGGTTATAGGTCAGATAACAACCATTCTTGCGAAACGTGGAAACTGGATCAGAAGTGTGGAGAAACTTAGTTTTCATAAGTAAAAAATAGTGAATTTGACTTTATTAAAATGTGACAAATACATTAAGGGAAGATTCCACGGAGCTAGTTGTTTCTGTCCACAGGAACAATCCGGAGTCGCAACGCTCAGTAGGAGAACAAAACAAAAACGGGGGGTATAGTTTTCAGTGATCCTGGATTTTTTGCATAGCAAGCTTTTTTTTTCTCCTTTTAAATGTATTTTTTGTTTTTAAAATGCCGTAATTTCTGTCACAATATAATGCTGCACAAAACTGTTTTATTAATTCCCATCACAGTTAGAGTTACCACCAACTTAGGACCTGAAACGTGCAGTTGCTAGCTGTCTCCTGGTGATAACTCTCAACATTAATTGAGCAGGACAGCTTCTTGTTACTTGTATTAAAGTGAAAAATGACTTGCTAAAGCTCTCAGAAATTGAAGAGTAACAGAAGTATCTAAGCAGATGTATTTATTTTTAGTCTTGGCTGCAAGGTATCTAAGGTCACGGAGAATCCAGGAGAAACTCAAGAATGCCAAATGCTCATCCCTCCCTAAAGCTTATAGTGGTCTTTTGTAGTAATGCCATTGTGGATGTCTTTTGTATCAATGTTGTCATAAAAATTAGCCATGCAGTAGCCAAGTTCCTAAATCGTGTGGTCAGAATGAAGTCCTAGTTGGGGGGAGTACGCTGGAAGTAATAGAAGTACTTTATGAAGCCAGAAGCACTGCTTTCTTGGCTACCCAAATGAGACTGATGGAGTAAGCTAATGAAAGTGTCATGAAAGAAGGGAAGCTGTCCCACTGAGCAGTAAATTAAAACTAAAATTTTAGACTTTTCTTTAGGAATCTATCCATTCTCTAGATTTCAGTATTAGAAATTTGTCTCGTTAACGGTCGAGTTTAAATGACTAGCTTAGGTGCCCGACTTTCAAATGAACTAAGATCACGAATATCACTGTGTTGCAATTTTCTGTCTCAAGTGAGGTTGATTATAGTAATTCGGTACCCTTGATAAGCAGCTCAAGGTTTATGTCACTGTATTTTGCGTTATATTTAAGAACATTAGAAGTGACCAAATGCAGCTGTTCATATTTCTAGATTCTGCTATCCCCAAATTTATGGGAAGCTTGAGAAGAAATAACTATAATTGTCAAACAATCAGGATGGAGGCAAGATAAAGAAATGCTGGCAAGTGCTGGCTTCATCCCTTCCTAGTTAAATACGCTTGTACCAGGTACTTTTTTACCCCTCTGCAGAATCTGAAAGGTAAGCTAAGTGAATTCTTTCCCAATTCATTTCTACCTTGCTTGCATTCCAGGGGGAGAGAGTTACTTTACAACATGTCGAAGCCTTTTTTTTATATTTAAAAAAAGTACAGCAACCAAAGCTTTTAAGCCAACGTCAGCTTTGCAGTATTCTTTTTGCTAATACAGGGACTGAAAGGATAGAAATTGTATGTGCTATAATACAGGTCCAACTTTTGCTAAAAGCCCTTGTGCAGTTCAAAAGTTTTACAGGAGGTGGCAGCAAGACATTTGCTGAATAGCAGCAGATAATGTTTTGGTCTTGTTAAAATTGCTTCCTTAATCAAGGGGGTAACTGGAACCCTTAGCTCACTAGAAGCCCATAATCTTAACAGGAATCACAATATTTTTATCATGAGTTTTTGTTACCAGGCTTGGTTTTGGAAGGTTAGTTGTATGTGTTCCTTCGTTGCCCAGGTAAGACATTTCTTTCCTATTCTTGTTGAGACACTTGTCTTACATGACATTGTATTTTTTTTGGTTGACCTTAATGTGATGAAATTTTGAGAGGAGAGAAAATACGGAAAGGAACTTAAAACCATAGAGAAGACATATCCTTATTTTGTGAACTAAACTGTAGCTTTTGGATTACAACAACTTGTATAAAAATGTGCACGCTTGTGCACAAGGATACACACGCAATTTGGGGCAGATCTGATTGACTTCAGAAATGGCACAGACTAACCAGGCTAGCAGCAACATCTTGTGCCTCAGCTAGAAGGCAGAAATGATTGACTTGCATGCCCAAAACAGACTGGAAGAGAGAAGGCAGAATACGAAAGTGGTTGTCAATTTTATTTTTTTAACTATTTTTGTGAAAAATGGCCCTGGCTGCTGCTGTCTCCTTCTATTATGTCCAAGTTTCTCCCTAATTCTGCTTCTCAGAATGTATCATCCCTCTGCATCTTAATTCTCATGCTTGTGCTACTAACTTTATCACCACTGGTCAGGAGTTAATCTAGAATAGTCTGAGCAGTGCAAAGAAAGATCCTGGGAGCAGCTCTCATCACTTTGAAGTAGTGTTTCAGTCTTCAATGACTGTGTGGGTTGTACTGATTCTCTGCTAAAATACCTGACATCATCATAGTGCAGGTTAGCAACCACCTATTCAGTCAAGGTCTTCATTTTCCTGCCAACCTGTGGATGCTTCGGCAATGGCTTTAACTCAGGTTAGTGTAACTTTACAGAGCACTGAAACTCCTGCTTTTCACCAAAGACTAGGAAGTAGGCTGTCTACCAAGGCACATTCCTTAATCTTTCTTTCATTATTTCTAGGTTCCTACTCTATTTACTTACTAGAGGCAGTTCTCACGTGTTATTTCTACACGTGCTATTTTAATCGCTTAGCCAGGCTCCATTAGTTTGTGTTGTGTTTGTTTTCCTTCCTTCAGTCTCCTGTTTAATTCTTAAAAATTCCTTAGAGCTGCTGGATCACCTTTGCAGCTGTGTTCTGAACTCTGTCTTTCCTGCCCTTTTATTTTGGCAGGGCATCCATCTCAGTGTGTTATCTGGATGTGGTTGCAGTACATCCATATTGGGAAGCTCATTCCTGTTTCCTGATGGCACCTTTGCACATTCAAAGCATCGTTAGATCTAGACTAAAGTAGTTTGTATTTCACATTCTGAACTTAACTCGCTTATATAGATGAGGAATCCACAAAGAACTCAATGCCAAGGTGCAAGGACAGCGCTGTCAATATTAGGGAGGGTGGGCAGGCACCTTTTTGCTTGTCTGCTCTTACAGATGATTTGTTCTTTGTGCCACAAATGTTGTGTGTTTACGGAGCGGAAACAAATACAAGGAGCTACAAAGAACAGGACCCAGCAGTTGTTTCAGTAGATGCAGCGGCTTATTAAAAATGTGTCAGCTTAATGCTAGTCTCTTGTGCAGACAGTATCTCCTTTTACCAGCTGGGAAGCTTAGGTTAGGAAAGTGCCTCAAACTTCCAAGCTGTGGTTTGTACTCTTTACCATCCGTCAGGCAACATCTACCGATGTTGGAAGGAGAAAGCTTGCAGCCTGGCTTGTTTTCTAGCTGAGAAAGGGTAATGAGGCACGCACCTTTCCTACAGTAATTAGTTGGGTACGTGGGAACAGTCATTTGATTTACAAGTCTGGGTGTGCTGAGGAAATTAAGTAAATTGATTTGGTTATGTTGCGTTTTTAAATTCATAAATCAGATGAAGCTTTTGTGCTGTGTTGGGGTGCGTGGGGGGCTATCTGTCTAATCACTTGTACTCTGCACTAACATTTCTCCTGACTCCTTCCATACGTGGTTGCTTACATTCCTGTAAAATCTAAAATTTTTGTAAAAGTATAAATTCAGAACAGATTCATCATTTATAAAAACAAACTTTATCAAGATAATCTAAAATAACATATATCCTACATGCTTTGGAAATCCTGCAGACCACAGAGAAACATTTTACCTAATACAGTATTACACCCTAAAAACAATACAATCCTGCCAGACCACAAAACATCCGCAATTTGGGACAGCAGATGTTTCTACACATGCTTCTTTTTAAGACCAAGAAGCAACACAAGGGAAAATAAAAAAGCTCAGCATTGAGAAAGAAATGTAATATTACAGAGCTGGAGGAAAACTGGATGGACAGAGATTTGAGTAATTAGCCTAAGAGTGCTAGAAAGATGTGGAAAACTATTTGTCAAATGGAAACATATGTATATGAAAGAAAAGGTCTTTTTTGTGTAATTCTTTCATAAATATAATTTAGCTTTTTCTTTAAAATAGCATTTGGTTCTTGAAAGCAAGAATTATTTTGAACTACAAAAAAAAAAAATCCTGTCTTGTTATGCCTGAAAAGAATAACATTCCATCATTTGATTATTTGTTTGCAGCACTGGATTACTGTAACGCCTTCTAATTATTTTTTAATTTTATTTTAACTTCAGCTGATCCCACAGTTAAGGACTTAATTGGAGGCTTCACTGCTCTGCATTATGCAGCCATGCATGGCCGAGCGAGGATTGCACGCTTGATGTTGGAATCTGAATATAGAAGTGACATTATTAATGCAAAAAGCAACGATGGTTGGACTCCCCTCCATGTAGCAGCCCACTATGGCAGAGACTCATTTGTCAGGCTCCTGTTGGAGTTCAAGGCTGAGGTTGATCCGCTCAGTGATAAAGGTACCACACCGCTTCAGCTGGCCATTATCCGAGAGAGGTCAAGCTGTGTGAAAATCCTCCTGGATCACAATGCCAACATCGACATTCAAAATGGTTTCCTGTTACGATACGCTGTGATCAAAAGCAATCACTCTTACTGCCGAATGTTCCTTCAGAGAGGGGCGGACACAAACTTGGGTCGCTTGGAAGATGGACAGACGCCCTTACACTTGTCTGCTCTTAGAGATGATGTGCTTTGTGCACAAATGTTATATAATTACGGAGCGGACACTAACACAAGGAACTATGAAGGACAGACCCCACTGGCTGTTTCAATAAGTATTTCTGGAAGTAGCCGACCCTGTCTGGATTTCTTACAAGAAGTGACAAGTATGTATGTAAGAAAAGTTAATGACGGGACACAATGTCCTCTAAAAGCCTTCTCTGAATTTAGCCCCAGAAAAAATGCTTCCTCTCTGCCCCTTGATGCTATTTAAATGCGCTAGACAGTTTCTGGGAAGGTGAAGGGATTGTGAAACTGGGAATCTCTTACTTGGCGAAGGTGCTACTGTTAAGTATATTTCATTTCAATTAGTCTTGTTTAAGTATCAACAGGAAGCATAAATTAAAAAGAAAAGTGAACTGTAAAACTAGCTTTATTAATGGCCTTAGCACATAAGATGTTTGGGTTTTGCTGCTTTTTTTTTAGGGTCTTTTGCGTGTTTAGCACCGTGCAAATGCTCTGCTGTTGCTGGCTTTTTCATCTGGCAATACGACTGGGGCAGGAAAAGAGCTTTTGCTGCGTTTTGTTCTCCCATGTTCCCTCTCCTCTCCCCTACACCAGACAACAAAATGGCATAGTTTATTCATGCAGCTCGAGGGGGATTCATATGCTGTGTAGCTCTGATTTGATTTTGGTGCTATCTCTGAAAAACAAAAAGGGTTTGAACTCATAGTCACTTCTGACACTTAACCTGAGATTATTCGGCTGCTAATGTTCTGGTCAGTTTTGTTTGTCAGTTTTTGGCGTGCTAGGGCCTGCTGGAAGTTTTCTTACAATCCTTCATTCTACATGCAATGTTATAATAACGTTTTCCGATTATAGTATTACCTAAAAGCATTTAGGAACTGCTTATTAGCAATTAGCAGGAGTTTAATTCAATTTATCAAGCTATCTTAACATGTTTATCATCCAACTAGGATGATCTGAACACAGGAGGGTGGGGTATTTCATGTATCATCTTTTTCCCTGTGGTGTTTATTCACATTTTTCATGTGGTAGTTTTGTTGAGAATTAAGCGCCCTGTATTTTCTGCAAAGAAACTGAAATGTAGTGTGGGCTGGGGTGAATCAGCTGCGATCTGTTGTCGGTAACTGACACAAAAAAGCATTTGGAATTTCATTTTAATCTTCCTGATTTGTGGTGGTGCTTTTGCTTATATCTGAAATACAAAGAGAATTTTTGGAAAGGTAGGAGTTGAAGAAATCAATCAGTTACTTTTATTTCTTATTATTTTACTTCGCCTGTCCCTTTTCATTCATGCACATTTCTTGCCGCTTTCCTTTTTGGGAGCCTCTCACTATGTAGTAGCACAGTCAGGGTTATTAGTAGATGATATAATATCCAGACTTGCAATTTTTCACAGTCTTAGAACATAGCCCTAAGCGTGAAGGGTTATTCATTTTTTTCTCAATATCTACAGGCTGATTCAGAAAGTTGGAAATCAGTCCTGCAACTCACATTTAGGTTGCAGATTCCATACCTTAAGGCTTTAAAGGACTAGTTTCATTCAAGTGAGAAATAAATTCTGCAACAAAAAAGGCAGCTTAAATTTGTGACGAGTAGAACCGTCCTGGAACTATTTCAATTTTGTGCTGATGGAGGGAAAACTGGGAAAGCAGGGAGGACTAGTGCTGACAAAAACACTTCAGCTTTGTGCTTCTGAGCAAAATTATTATGAATATGTGTTTACAAACAGCTATAAACAGACTCTGCTGCCCTTATTATAAATCTACAAACACTGTCTTCCACTGTTTTCATGAATAATCATTGCAATAAGATGGTGTAGGAGACAAAACGGGTAAAGAATGAGCTGGGAGTTTGGTAGTTCCCAATTAGATCAGACTGTGTACAGGGAATTGTTGAGTTCTTACCCTGTAGCACTTCGGGGAATAATCTGTCTATTGTAATATGTATTTACTGGGGGGGGGGGGAATTACAAATTTTTTTACAGAATTCTTGCAGAAGTCTTACTGAAATTATCTCTTGTGGTTGGTAATAGTGCCTGGGTCTTAGGGTTTCACGGGAATTTCTAGTTTGCTTAATTGAAAATTATACTCCATGCTTAATACAGATATCCATAGCTGCAAGATTTATATGTGGGTCCGGAGTCTGAAGAATATCTGATAGTAAAGCAGGAACTTGTTTTTACATGCAGTACATTTAATTTTTTTTAAGTTTACAGATTAATGCGTGTAAATTCTGAAAGTTACCAAACTGATTTCTTCCAGTGAAAGCAGTTGCATGCTTCACATAAAAGGAAAATTATTTAGCAGTCTGCATATAAAATGTAAGTTGCTATTTTGGTAGTTTTATCCTCAGAAAACATATTTTTACATTTTCAGATCCACAGAAAGCATTTTGGTACATCCTGTAATGGGTAATAATCACATCCTTTAGTCTAGGTCCCTAGTTGAAAATAAAAGGCAGGAGACCAAGCTCTCAGAAATACTTAGTATTGACTCTGAAAGTTGGTAAGAAGTTTGGCACCTTTGGATTTTGCTTTCTTTGTTGCTGGAAGTCTGTTACCCTTCCTGGTTGTAGGTGGAGATTCCTTTACTCTTAGAATAATTTCAAGAGGAACAAAGTTATTCTGTAGTTGCATCTCAACATTTAAGCGTGAATTTGGAAGTTGAGAACAATGAAGTTTTTAATCATGAGTCTGTGACTGATTTGATGTTTAGGCAGTTGCTCTTACCTCTTTTTTTCTTTACTCTTTTTTGTATTAAAAAAAAAAAAAAACTTCCCAGTGAAAAAAGCACTAGTAAAAGTTACTTAATTATTTATTGCCTTCCTCTTCTTTTCCGTGTTTTCTGTATTACGCTTTTGCACTCCAAAAACAGTTACTAGCATCCATGATAATATCTGAGACCATCTGATAAAGAGTTTGTTTTTGGAATACTAAAGTGTTATGCTTCAGTTGTACAGGATCTGTGCCTGCCTCTTCAAGAGTGTTGGTGGGTTAAGGTTGGAAAGCACTAATGCAAAATTGAGATGCATACTGCATGGAAAATTAAAAGAAATGCCTCTGTATGTAGAGATGCATTTATTTATTTATTTATTTTTAGTGTTGTATATGTCTGCAGAATTAACACATGCACTTACAGGCTTGGATGGAATATTGAAGTTAATGCTGAATGGGATTTGAGAATATTAAAGCTTACAAATGAGAAAGCATTTTTCATACCTCTAGCATTAGGGAAAAAAAATGTACTTAAAACTTTAAATAAATTTTTAGATGCTAGAAATTGATTTATGATCTAAAAAAGAAAAAAAGCTTAAACCTTTTCTTTCTTCCTGTAGCACTCATTTAATTTAATCACTGTTCAGATAACGTAGCAGACAAGAGAGTCTATGACTAGCCATGCGAGTTGCTCGTCTGTGTTGAGGCAGATAGCAAAGTAAATGGATATGGCCACAGCAGTGTAATATGGCAAGTATGTTAACAGGTATCAAAGAACTAATTTCAGATCTGGAACAAGATCTAACGATCACTGAATGAATGAAATTACAAATATTTCATCTGCATTCAATTTTTTTATTTTCCAAAGGACAAATCTTTGGCTTGGATCATCGAGTGTATTTTTATGTTTAGAAGATTTATGTGACAATGTAAACCTGCAGAAAATCTTAGACAAAAGTCCTGCTGAGGAAATTCTTATATATTCTTTGCCTTTATCCCTTTGTTAAATAAAGATTACTTTATTTCCACTATTTTTTTTTAAACTGGAAGAACATTTTTTAAAAGGATCTCTGCATAGCTTAAACATCTATGAATAAGGAAGTGTAGTGAATTAAATAGATCTCTACGTATTTTATTATGTGGGTAACTGCAGAGGAAACAGTATCTTCATGTTTGTTATAACACAGAGGAAACTTACTGGAATTGCAAGTTTTGACTGCTTCCTTGGGTGCTGCCAGAAGTCTTGCACTAATGAATGCGGTCTGCTTTGTCATCCAGTGTTATGCAGGGAACTAGGATAGGACAGTTAGTTTTCATTTTAGCTGGATCCGTAATAAACAAATATTGTCTGAATCATGATTGCTTTCTGCAGATTGCAGGTAAATATTTTGTAAAGACCAGTATAGTTTTTGATAACTTTATAGAAACATGGCCTTATTGCTTCCTTTCTAGGAAAAAAGGAAGGTAACTTTCAATTAATTATTTAACTCTCAGATCAGAATTACTCAGTGTGATATTTCAAAATGTAATTACTAATTTTTTTTAGCTGTTTTGTGTTTTTGATTGTTTGTTTGTTTTTAATGCTAGAGTACAAGCAACTGCATTTCCTAATCTATTAGAGACCAACTCCTTTTGTGGTGACTGACCCAATTCCTGTTCACTTCAGCAGTAGTTATTGCCTTGGTCATCGCATCTTTCTAGTAGGA
The DNA here is from genome assembly GCA_011076525.1 of Nettapus auritus. Taxonomy (NCBI): domain Eukaryota; kingdom Metazoa; phylum Chordata; class Aves; order Anseriformes; family Anatidae; genus Nettapus; species Nettapus auritus. The sequence continues at coordinate 18,302,444 of CM021774.1, forward strand.
TCCCATTTGCTTATGCATCATCATCGGTGCCTTTTTTGGCTGATGGGGTGTGTGTTAACCTGTGCCACTGGCTTTCTGAATGTGAGTTTCCAGTAGATATGGTCAATTCTCTAAGTCTTCTCTGTCCTCCCTCAGTCCCCCAGCTCTGGAAGCCAACAGACTTAGTTAAATCTAATTGCTGAATGGATTCAGTAGTTAGCTGCAGATACAAGTACTGCTGTACTGTAGAGGAACTGAGCTGCTGCCAGCTATATGTCAACCTGCTTTCAACTTTCTTTAATATTTCAGAAAACTTTAAGTTCTGTTTGTAGCTAAAGGGAAACTACAAAGTGGTTTCTTGCTACTGTTTTCAGCCTTTCACAATTCCCAGGAGAGGCAGAGGCTCAATTTGAGAAATACTACTGTAAGCTTTCTGGAGAAATGTATTAATATTGCAGAGAAAACTGTGGGCAGCTTCCAACATACAAAATTGTTGTTCCTGTTCATTTTCTGACTTCTTCAGAAGTTGCCTATCCGCTTCAAACAAGTGACACTGATTGCTTGCTTTTAAAAGGACTTTTTTTTTCCTTCTTTTTAGTAGGGGTAACAGAAAATAAGAGGATTTTCTAACAGCCTACAATTGTATTAATTTCAGCTACTTATAAGCACTCTCTTGGGTAACAGCATGGAGCTGTTCATGATAATTGCTCATGTATCTTCAGTGGAGTCGGGTGATAGGCATTGCCCCCCCTCTTCACCTTTACAACATTTTTGCTTAAAACTGGGTAAGATGCTCCTTAAGAGTCAACGTTGTCAGAGGTACTAAGACCTTAAATTATGTCAATGATCCTTAAACTGTAGACAGTGACAGGTTAGTGTTTTGTTTCTTGGGGAGCATGTCTGCATAGGAGAAATGGCCTGTCACAGTTCTAAACAGTTAAGCTTTAGAGAAGTCAGTACAACAACATACAGTTCTTTGCATAGGTAGGAATTCCTAAACTTTGCAGAATTTGTTGGGTGAATATTCCTATGCACGTGTGGCCTAGGTCAGTAGTGTATGGTGTCCAGAAAGGCGGTACTATATCCAATCTATGTCTATAGATACACAAATAAGTGACAAAGAAGTATTAGTGTTTATTGAGGAAGGCCAACATTTTTTCAAGGTTTGTTTTTTAAACGTTCTTCATGTCCTATCCCTTCATTGTGGCTGTTACAAAGCTATGTTCTCCTTCACCCTCATCCACCTCTGTCACTTGAATCCACAGATGTGTCTTCTTCAAAACACGATTGCTAGCAAAAACAATTCTAAAGACCACTGATGAATAAGTAATACGTTAGATTCTGATCGCATCCTTCTAATTAGTGTTGAGGGCACTAACGTAAGATAAAAGTACAGGATTCCCAAAATTAAAAGCTTCCACATCTGTACAAATGGGATGGGTCAAGGGCCAGGTTTTTGATTGTGCTGGAGGTGGGCATGGGGTGGGGAGCAGGTGAAGGCCAGGGGAAGATGAACCAGGCCCTGCTCGCTGGGTAGGCTTCAGGGCCTAGTGGAGAAGACCCTGCTTTTACATGTCCTTGTCACAGAGCTGCCAGTGTTCCTCTATCTACAGCTCTTAGGCACGCATTTTGAAATAAAAGCTTGGCTGGTTTATGATGTAGGATGCCCAAAGATAAACCACTGCAATGTTCTAAAGAACTGGGACCCTTTACTCCATTATTTTTTAAGAGCTTTAAAGCTCACTGTTTACCTTGTCCCTTCCAGCTCTTGTAACTAATGCACACGGATGTTAAAGAAATTGTTTGTGCTCAATAAAACAAGAGGCCCAAGTTTAACTGTATTGAAATTGAGCTTGCTGGTAAATTATTTGAGGATATAATGAACACTACCGTGACTTCAAACTTCCGCGAGTGAAGCTGGGGCTTGCACAGATGCCAGCTCTGTTTGAAACAACTTGTCTGCAGAAAATCTTGAAACTGCAGAAAGGAAAGGGATAATATATTGAGTGGAAATTCGCAACTAATTGTAACAATTTGTTGCAGTTAAAACACGCATTTTTGTCCTCTTGTTTTACCAGAGGAGGCCAATCTGTTAATAGTAATTTAAAAAGCATATTTCATATTTAAAGAAATAATTAAGTGGAAAAAAAGCTCTGGAACTTGCTTTGTGACCAGTTGAACCAACTGAGTTAGGAAAATAATTAAACTTTTACATACTGAGGTCTGCTACCTGTAGAGAGAATAAATTTTTAAAAAAACTTTATTTTATAATCCTATGTTTTGCATTTCTTCTGTTGGGAAGAAACTTTTCTGTCATGCTTGGGAAACTACACAAGAGGTGTGTTGGTGGGGATTTCTGCTTCCCATTACAGCACATAGCATGAGCTACGGAAAACAAAGATAAGCTATACTTCTCTTTTTTGTGTAGTTAATACTTTAATTTCTTTCAGTTTAAAGCTTGCAAAATAAATCTGCAGAAATATCTAACTTGTTTCTACGAACACACGAGCAAATCTTCAGCTCCCCAGCAGCTGCAGGTGTTTGCTGCTTGCTTACATAGCAGCCTAACAATAACCTGGCTGCTCCGGAATAGCAGCACTGCTGTGGCTGAGGTGTCCCTTTGACACTGGATCAAGAATTTATTTATTTTTAAGGTGCTTGGTAGTGGAATAGTTTTATGTCACTCTCTTGCATAACCGTGGTAATTAGGTCAATCTTACTGTTTATAGCTTTTTCTTTTTCTTTTTTTTTAATTCTCTTTTCTTTCTTATTTGCTTAAACAACTTTCCAAACTTGTGATGCAGGATATAACCAAAGTTGCTGCTTCGTAATCTTTTTTAAACATAACTTTATTCAACGCTTAACTTGCCTTACTTTGCCAAATTACTAATAACATTTTTCGTTTGCCAAACTAAGGTTCACTGACGTTGGTCCGTAATCCTTTATTTTTTTTCTTTTTCATTCAGATGCAACCAAGAATGAGTAAGTGTTCTAGACACCGTTTCTAATAAATCACAAATGCATTAATAACCCTGGAATTTGTAAGGCGTGACCTAAGACACTAACAGCCACTAGATGTAGCAACTGGTGCTTAACACTGGAAATGTCCATTGTTAACACATTCCCAGGAAATATTTTTAGGCTTATCAGGGGAAAATGTCATACATTTGATAATCGGGTCTTTTTGAATTAGCTGGTGACCAATTTCTTCTGGGTATTTTAAGTTGTCTGTTCTATTTTGCTCTCAAGAAATCCACAGGATGTTAATTAAAAGGCATTTGTTTCTGAAACCAGAAATCATTGTCTCATAGCTGTATTATTGCGTACTCTTATACAGAAAATACAGATTTATAGTCCTCTGTAGTCTCTAATGCTGCTGTTTGCAGTTAACTTTTGAGAACCCTGAATTCATTCACATTTAAAGTATTAGAACTCTTTATCACCATAAGGATTCCTCTGCTTGCTTTCTTACCAAAAATAATTTCTCAAGCTTGAGCATTCGTCTGTTGTCCAAATTGTATAAATCCATTCCTTTAAGTGGGGAAAAAACCACCAGTGGACAAAGTAATTATTGATCTGTATGGGAGGTCATGGCTGAAGTATATAATTAAAAATAAAATTACATTTAGCTACTGTGGTGATAAGTATAATAAAAGCATTATGAACTGATACAAAAAAAAACTCCCAATTTTCATGCTCTCTAATTTCCAATCCAATTTCTTTAAAAACAGACTGAGACTATTTTCGTGCATTACTTCTGCTAGCTTACCTTGGATAATTTTAGTGCTTAAGATAAATCCAAGCGTATACCTGTCTGTCAGCCCATTTCTATAGAAAAACCCACACGGGAAGAAAGAGGGGAGCTGGTTGTAAAGGGTAACTGAAACCATGTACAAAATGCCCAAAGTAGAAAACAGGAAATAGTTTTGTAATCTCTTTACTCTGTGCTTACCAAGAACATCTAATAAACCCGTAATGTCAAGGTCTATTTAGCTAAGAGGCTTATCGCCAAGCTAGGAGGAGGATGGAAAGGCTGGGGCTTCCGTGTGTGCAGCAGAGGCTGGGAACAACCCTCTCGTCCCACCCCAACAGGTTTGGTGCCCGGCGATGCCTGGAGCCCCAACAGAAGGCATTTCTTGCTCCCCAAGCATCTCCTGTAATTGGTGCCAGCTCAAAGCTAATTGGAAGGGTCCATCTAGCTTACTTAAATTGACTTCTGGTGCTTTGTACTGCTTTTTAAAGACGTGATTGGTTCAAACAGCTCAATAAAATTGCCATACTTTTCTCTGCAAAAGCAAGCACCGTCTTTTACCATTAACGATTATGCGGGTAATAGGTCACAGTAAGGTGCTCCACTGGTGGCGGGTTACCTGGCTGTTGGCGTAAGCACCTGCCTCGTGTGTCAAGCCAAGCGTTGTGACATGGGCAGTCATGGGGTGACATAGCTGCATAAGCCTCACTTCCTCAGGCCATAACGCAGTTAAGTCAGCAATCAATATACAGACTATGTGTTATGGGGATAACTACAAAAAAAGAGAAGAATAATTCTGCTGTAGAATAAGAACAAGATATGAAGGCAGGCAGCTAGTTTGGGGCAGAGGTTTGGAGTGACTCCTGTTGGGGAAATTTTTAAATTAAGTCAAGTCTTCAGCTTTTGAAAGAGGTACCAAGCATGAGTGGAGGACGGAGGATAATATAAAGGTATGTAATGTCGTGATGGGTGTGAGAACTATTATTTATTGTTTTTCTGTGACTTGAAGAATGCTAGGCACTCGACAAAGCGATCAGGAAGCAGATCTAAAATAAATAAAAGTACTTTGTAGTTTTCCAGCCAACGCCTCGTTATATTGTGAAATTTGTTGCCACAGGATGTTTTGGATACTGAAAGTATGAATGGGTTCAAAAAACATTAGACAGATTTACAGAGGGCATGCCATTCACAGCTATTAAAGACCCAGATCTGTGTGCAATCTCTGCTTCAGGAAGGCCTGGAGCCACTGGTGCTGAAAGCTAGAAGGGTATATTGGGACAGGATTTCTCAATGTCTCTTGTTCTGATCTTTTTTTTTTTCTCTTCCCCCTTCTTCCTTGGGATCCATTACTGGGTACTTTGAGATGCAAGGCTAGATTAACCTTTCTTGTGTTATATTGCATGGGGGACCATTTTTCAAGGTGTTTGACTTCTAACAGTTTCCTGAATTGAGTTTGAAAGGCAACCAGTTATTTTGGAAAACCCTTGCCAGAAATTCATGTTTGTGTGATGTCAGTAAAGCTTTTCCTCTGTAGACAGCGGTTAACTCATATTTTCATCTCTTTCTGTTTGACGAGGTTGCGGTTGCATCCAAAGCCTAAAGGCTTTGTCTTTTCATTAAAAGGAAAAAAGCAGTCTTTAACTCTGCCACGCGATCCTTGAATAACTTTTGTAAGCCTTGCTCTCCAAGGGGACTGCCTGTTCCTGCTGCAGTCAAACGGAGAAGTTTTTGTCTTCCTGTTTGAAGAGAAGCAAGACTGAAGTTTTTGTTTTTGTTTATTTCCCCAGGTGATACAGGGGTAGAAAAAAATGCACCAAAAGTTAAATAGATCAGTAATGCTGTTCTGCAAACGCTTGAGCATATGCTGCTACCTCGGGGGAATCCTCACATGGATAATGTCACTTTACACTGACATCAATGAAATTATGTGCATGTAAATGTCAGTGCTTTTAGGATTCATCCCTTAATTTCACTGAATTATTGTTCATTAGAAAGGTACTAATTTCCACCTTTTTTTTGTAATTTTTTCCATCCCTCTGCCTGTGCCCTTTCCTTTTTCCTCTCAGAAAACAGCAAACATCTGTGATTTTACTGAGTAAATGATCTCTTAAAATCTCTTAAAGTTTAAAATGTGATCATTTTACTTTTGTGTGTTCCTTTTGTCTTTTCAGGACAGCCCAGAAACTTGCAAGATCTATGCCGAATTAAAATCCGACAGTGTATAGGCCTTCAAAACCTAAAACTACTTGATGAACTACCCATTGCCAAGGTCATGAAAGACTACTTAAAACACAAATTTGATGATATCTGATATCCATGAAGAGAAGAACTCTGAGCAAGATTAGTTATATTCCAGATACTGAAGAGGCTTGTTGCCTTGCACAAAGTATATCCTATGCAAATTCTGATTTTTCTGTGAAGTCAGAAGGCAGGTATACACTTCCTTGGGTTTTTTATACCACACGCTAGAAGGTCTTAATTTTTGGTTTCTTGGTCCAAGTTTACAAGGTCCAAGCTTTCTATACAATATTACATTTTAAAAGTTGCTGTTGGGTTTTCATTTGTTTGTTTTCACATTAAGTGTGCGGACTTGCGGTGGAGATGGAATGTAGCCTCTCAAGGGAAGTGATTGGTTGGAATTGGCATGCTGAGCAATTATTCAACAAAGAGTTTGGAAAACAAGGCACCAGTCCTGCAAAGGGATACTGACAGAGAGACCTTCAGAGCCCTGTTGTCTGTTGGAGCTACCAGGGTGTATGTTTTTGCAGGATAGAGGGAAGAGTTGATAATCAGTGTGCCATCGGGTACTGTATGAATATAATTTGGAAATTAAAAAAGGAAAAAAAAATGCAGTCACCCTATTCAGTTTGAGGGTCTATACATTGGCTATTTTATTTTGTTCTCTTCCTTATTACTGTAGTTTGGATGCCCATAAAATTCAGGCCCTCTTCTTTCCTGACATTCCCTGTAAAACGGGCGGCTGTTTGTAAGTCTGTTTTTAGCAGTGACAGTACACTACAAAGAGGCATAGCCTCTGTATTTTTTACATTAACTTAAGAGTAAACAAAGTTAGATTTTTGAAGCCAATGTATTCTGTTTCTCATACAGTGCCTCCTGTGCAATAATCTTTCTGATGTATTTTCCCTTTATGTGTGATTTTTTTTTTCCTCCCCCCCCACTATTCCTCATTTAGTCTCAGTGCATTATTTGTGAGAATAGGAACTGCTGCCTCACTGTAATGTTGACATGACATTACTAAAATGATGGTGGCAGTTGCTGTTCGTTATTAATCCCTGAATTTCATGAATGTATAACCTGCTTTATTTCACTTTCAGTTGAAATTTTATCTACGGGTTCTCAGCCAAATTGTGTCCATTTAAAAAAGAAGAAATTGGCCAAGCCCCTTTAATGTTAAAGGCAGTGATGGATTTTGTTGTTATTGCTCTGAAATTCAGTTTGTTTCAGGTTAGAGAGTGGGAAGTGCACGTAAGCGTTAAGTTGCATCTTGTATGTGCACAAACAAGAAAACACCCCCTTTGTATTGGAAACTTAAATTTTGCAAACATCAACTGGTTTCCTGTTAATCCAAAAACAGCAACTGAAAGGAGTTCTGCAATTCGGCTACTGAATGTGTTTTTCATACTAGGTATTGAAAAGATCTGTTAAAGAGCTTTGTTTCTGACCGTAAAAAATGAAGTTCTTGCTATAAAAAAAAAAAAAAAAAAAAAAAAAAAAAAAAGATTGGGCCAAAAATTGCAGTTGTTTCACTCTCTTTATTTTCAAGGGACTATGGAGTCATCTTAAGGTTCTTGCCAGTGTCTTCTACTTTTGTTTTGCCATCCTACTGACTCCAGAAGGGCCTCCCTAATACCAAGAGTGCTTTTATTCCGATGGAAGCAGGAAGATGGAAGGAACAATGGTGGCTTTTAATTTTAACACTGTCACTTTCAAAATATTTAGTATTAAAAATATTTTTAAAAAGCAAGAGAAGCAGGTATACTCATTTAACTATGCTAGTTCCTTTTAATACCTTACAGCCCTGGGTTGCAGTTCCTTGAGCATGAACGTTATCACTGATAATGGCTGCACCCGAATCTATGGCAAGCAGTTGTCTCCCTGTTGTGCCTGACCTTGCATCACGTTTCCTAGTGAAAATATCTGATTTTGGAGATTTATGGCTCAGAGGATTGGTGATGGGATGTTGAACCTTTTTATTTCCATCTTGCATTGGTTCAAGTCCAGCCTGCTCGAGCAGTGACTAAAAGTAAACGTGAGCAATGGCCACCTCTAGGCAGTTTAGCTTGATGGTGCTCCTGCAGGTGACGTGAGATGGTGGTGGCACTGTCACGGAGATAAACTGAGCGTGTGGCTGGGGTGTGCGGGTGAGCCCGGGTGCATGAGGAGTCCTCCAGCTTTTCCCGAAGTAGGAAGGGTCGGCCCTTAGGATCTTTAAGCTCTGAGACACGATGGAAGTTAGGAACTGGCGGATTTGAAGCATGAATCTTTGCTTTTGTGACATAAGATCAGAACCTTAAAACTGCTTTTTTTTTTTTTTTTTTCCTTTCAATACTTAGCATTGTTCACTACACCTGTAAGTTGGTCTAAACCAATATCCTTCCCCACTGAATTTTTACAGTAATATTTTCTAAGGTAATCTAGAGTATATTTTAGTTGCGATCTATATTAAGGCAAATTATTTGTTCTGTCTGTTGCTGTGACTGAAGAAAATTATGGAAGACTTTGTTGGTAACAAGAGCGCTATTTAATGAAGAAATGTGTAATTTCATTATTTATTGTTTGAGGTTTGTTTTTTGGTTATTTCTTTTAAGTAACTGACATCTAAAGGGAACACACATACACTTCAAGCCAGTAAAAAGCCTTTCTTTTGAATTCATTTTCATCCTATCCTCTTTCCCCTCCCCAAGGTGGAGGGAAGCCCTCATTTCTTATATGCTAAGCCATCTCTTGCAGCTGGTTTCTCTGACCTTGATTCAGCGAAGCACTGCAGCACGTGTATTTCTGAACCTACTGATAGTTCTGTTCGCTATCTAAGTTATACATGTGCCCAAGTAAAGTGTGATTATTCATTTGTTAATCCTACCCAAATTTCAGTAATGTGGAATCTGGTCTTTTTTATTATTTTAAATATCGTGCACAAATAGTTTGAGGAAGAAAATGGATTATTTTTTTTTTTGATGCGGACTAGAATGTGGAAAAAGAAGTGCATAACACAGTTTTGTTGTGTAGCCTAGTTCCATTACCATAAAATTCACAGTTGAACACTTTTATTAAACCTTTAAAAATTGGCAAATACACCAAAGAATCAATATGAGTAAAAGACTCTGATCATTAACAAACTGCAAACCTCATCCTTTAAAACAAAGCGGAAAGTTTTTGTAAATATTTATGTTTATAAATGTACAGCAGAGTAAGAGTGTTTTTTAGATTATTTAATTACCATATTTCTAAACTATTTACATTATAGACAATACTTGTTAGTTTGAAAAGCTCTTGAGTGTTTTTTTGTTTGTTTGTTTTGTTTTTTTTTTTGTTTTATAAATTCATTATCACTCATGCTTGGAATAACTTTGGCTTCCTTGGGATAGCACGGAAAACTCATTTTTTGGCTCTAGTTGGCGATAGTAGGAGAACACATCTGGACAAACTCATCAGAAAAATACCCTGAGGCAAAAGAGAATATGTAGCATGTTTACCAGGGTGGACCTGGACTAGCTGAAAGATTTGGGATCCTAACTTTCTCAGTTAAATCTGTCCAGAGCCCCCAGTGATGTTGTAACAAGAGCAACTCCCAACCTTCCCACAAGTCCAGCTTCCATGCAACTCTGTGTTAGCAATATCATGATGTATTTTGTTCTTCCTTTGCAATGTAAGCTTTTGCTTTGGGTCAATTTGAATTTTAAGAAGAAAAAAAAGTTGAATCTGGTTAAAACCTTTCTTTTGGTTACGTTCTGTTTATTTCCAATGTAATGTTTTAATAACATGATACCACTTTACACATTTTCTCTCAATGTTTGTCTGTCTCTTCTACTCCTTTTCCCATCTCCGGTGCACGTGATTCTGGTAATGCATTTGGTGCTCAAATTTTCCCCCTCGAGTAGGAGTTCAGATGTGCAATTTACCCGTAAATGAGAGAATAAAACTCATTCTGCGCTCTAGAGCTGGGCTTCAGAAGGGGGAACAAGCTAGTCTCTAGTTATGAATAGTTGGGTTTTCCCTGCTCCGATTCCAGTGCAACCACTTCAGGGTCTTCCAAAAGTTTCACCTTTCCTTCTCAAGTTCATAGGCTGACTAAAACACATAAATGGACCAAACAGAGGTCACATTTTGCAGATGAATCTGTTTTGTGTCTATTTACTAATAAAAGTTGAATAAGGGGCCTCTATGTGAAAATTCCTGGAACGCAAATGGGAACTGGAAGCAATTGGCTTCAGTCATGAGAGTGATGTATAAGCTAAAGTTGCAGTAAAGTTTTGAACCCTAAAAATCTGGAGAAGGAGCAGCCTAGATTTAAAAACATAAGCTTTACTGCTAAAGGGAGAGAGAGGGGGAGATGTTTTCCATTGCCCAGTAGCAAACTATGCAAACATCACTGGAGTACATAAGCTGTGCAACCAACAGTTGTGTTTAGAACTGTTGATGGTAGTTGCTAACAGACTGCTCACTGGTGTATTTACTAAATGCTGTTAAAGACTTTGTTCCTGTTTATGTATCCTATTTCCTGTTTGAGTGTTCACTTGTTAAGTTTAAAACAATTAATGACTAATGTTACTACTTAAAAAAAAAAAAATTTACAAGCTGTTGACTAATGACATTGTTGAGAGTATACAGTCTTACCAGGTATCGGTATAAGTGTGTGATAAGGAAGTATACGTATTTCAGATGGCAAAAGGCTTTTTTACCATAGCGTATAACAAAGCTTTTGCTTTTTTGAGAGCAGAAGTGATGGAGCTGATGAAAATGAGCAAAGATCTTGGAGATGAGTTCCGCACTGGCTCTGCCATGCGTTTCCCCAGACAGCCTGGGCTGAAGAATTTAACTTCTTTGCTCTAGTCTCTCCCCTCTGCTGGGGTTGGGGCTACCACAACATCAAAGGCTTTACAGAATTGTCTGAAACTGGAATAATATTGAAAGGCTGAAGTTGTTCTTTTCCCGTGTTGCTAGCATATTGAATCTTTTCTGTCTAATTCTACTTCTTGACTTAAGTTATTAACCAAAGTATAGCACAAGATGTTGTTTAATCTCATGACAATAAGAAACAAACCAGATATATGCATTGCCTTACAAAACCATGCTACCAGGAATTCCTCAGCCAGTGCATTCCCCAGGGATCCACAACATGCAGCTGGAGCAGCAAAAAGTTGGGATCGAAAGCTGCGTTGACTTTTATTGGGAAATCTCCAGCTGTCTAGCGAAGAAATCGGAACTCTGTTTCCTCCACATCTGGGATCTCTGGTGCTGCTGACTGCTCTTTGTGAGGTCCCAGGTAAGTTTTGAACATTGTTACGTTAAAGGATTCTCATGCTTGCAAGAAGGATGTGTGACACATCTACAGAGGGTACTTTTAAGGGGTCTGAAGGTATTCCTGTACCTGCCCCATTTTTCTATATAGTGACATTTGTGTAATCTTACAGCAAGTGTGGTTAGGAGCTACAGATGCTACAGAGAATACATTTTTCCCCTATATTTTTACTCAGTCTATTGCAATACTTCATAGCTATCACCATCCACGAAGTATTCCTCAAAGGTCTGGAAAAGGTGAGTGAAAAGCAAGCTTACAGTCAGTTCATTATACAGGGGTAAATGCTGTTATGAGAAAAATTAAGTCTAAAAATGACTGATGTACACCAAGGAGCACCTATTCTTTGTTGAAGACCACAACATTGGCCATAACTCATCCATTCAAACTAGCAGAAATGAGTTTATTTGCAGTATTACTATTCTCTAAATATATAAATATTAATATATCAATATTAATAGTTAAATTTACCAGATCATCTTCTGCTCTTTCCATTAACTCCTGCTACCAAATTCTGTCCTCATTTCTGACTTACACCACTGTAGTTCAGATGAAGCTGATTGTTACTTCACATATAAGCTAGTGTAAAAGAGCAAATAATTCATTTGGATAACCAGCTATTAGTCCTGCTCCTTGCCTTATGGCCTAATGAGGAGAGTACTTAAAATGCTGTTAATGCAACCTGAACTCACAATTCATTTAGATTGCGAATTTGTTTAGCATCTTGTTGGCTGGAACAATTAGAGCTGATTAATACATCTGAGCCTAGAGTGAGGCTGTGTAAAGTTGCATGTCTGTCCTTTTCAGCTCCAGGCCAATTCTTTGTGATTTTTAGGTTCTTCTCTGTTGTTACCTGACTATAGCATTTTCATGGGATAACAGAAATTTAGATTCAGTTTACTCCAGTGCTTGTTTTTAAACAAGTGGCCAGCTAGAAGGCATGGGTTATTGAAATGTGACTTCCAAGCCGTGCATCTCCCAAGCTGCTCAACCCCTAGCTATCTGGATACAGCTCACCTTGTAACGGGTAATAATATTGCTGTTAGGAAGTGAAAACAAATTTTTAGAGAGCAATCCATTTGAAAATAGTGACTGGGATGTTTGGTAGGAGGATGAGATTGAGATGTGGGATAGTGTGTGAGAGAGCAGAAAATGTTCCTTCTGATCTTACAGAAATGTCTGGTATGGGGCTTGTTGGGAGTTTGAATGCCCTTAATATAAAATAATATGCAGCAGTATTTGAGTCTGTTCCTTCTCTAGGAACTTCGTGTAAGCTATTTAATGATCAGTGAGCCAGAAAACAAATTGTGTTTTCTTACGGTTCAAGCACCCTCCTGACTTTGATTTCAAGTTTCCACTCTGAACCAGGCAGAGCAATTAAGGATGGGGATTTGAACTAATGTTCCTACCTCTTAGTGTTGTGATCGCAGGGTTATAAACTTGAGCCAAAGAGAGAGAACATCTCCCAACACTCCTACAGTCTCTGAGGCTGACCCTGCAGGGTCACTGAAAGCAGCAACCCAGCTGAGCAGCACTCACCCTAATGCCTCTTACACATGTGAATGAAGACCTGATGCTTGTGGGAGTTTTTTTTGTCCGTTTATCTTTTCTCCAGGTAACTTAGATCTCGTCTGCCTCCCTTGCCACAGATTCAGGTGGTATTTGTCTCTTGTCTTTGATACCGGTGCTGGCCTTCTCCTTCTCGTCACAGCTTCGTTTCCACACCAGGTTGCTGAGGAGGGCAGGGATCAAGGCCTCCCTCGCTCTGAAGGATAATCAATACTTCCCTTTCTTTTATAACCAAAATATCTTACTGAACATTTTCATTCACTTTGCTGTTGGTGTTTCATCCCGGATTCTTCACTGATTCATCACTGATTGGTCCTGTGTTGTTGTAAGACTTGAGCATGCTTAGCGAACTTCTTTCTCATCACCACCAGTTACAATTTTAATGGATCAAACTCTCTAACGGAACAAGGAAATCTTGTATTGGCATATCTGCATAAAGAGTACTTTATTCTGTACCTGTGTTTCTAGTTGGTTCTTATCCCAGTAAATGAAATTATTTGGCTTTCCTCAAGTATCATTGGTTGTTAGTAGCCAATATTAGAACACTTCAAGCAGTTCCAAATAAGACTTCCTTTGAACAGTGATTCCAGTGTTATCTGGTAAATGGATTCAGGTAAACTCTGCTGCTAATTGAGTCTTGTGCTTTGCATTTTTCTTCTTCTCCCCAGGCCTGGGAATAACACTGATCATTTTTCCCCTCAAGCCATTTTGCCAGAATTTTCTAAAATCTACCATTTGGATAAAAGAAAAACTCCACTGAATGTGGATTGCTTTCACAATTCACTGGCCTACCTTCTATCTTGGTAAGAGAACAGCTTTTACTGAGAGCAGACCCTGTGTTTTCAAGGGCGTTTTTGTCTGCCACTACATTCTGCCCAGATGTTCAGTGTCTTAACTGGTGCTTTTTTAATTTGTAGCTATCTTGTCAATAAAGCATCTTTTTATCAAATGCATGCAGTGCAACAGTTATTAGTTATATACGTATATACAGCTGAGCTTGCTGGCTTAGAGTATTTCCTGTGCTTCATAAATACTTATATAATCTGTTATGCAGGCTCAGCTGTTCTTAATTCTAATGTGATTCATATCGTGCTTAGAAATTTGACATTCTTGGCTTGTCAGAAATATTAATGTATGTTAGTGCCATATCTATTGAAAATTGACATGTTTTTTGCCGTGCTTTAATTTTCACTTCTTTATATTGCAGCATTCCACATTGAGCAACACAGCATTGTTTGCTTTTAAATTTCCCTCTCTCCCTCGGTCTTGAGAAACCAGAAATAATTAGATTATATCTTTCTCTTGGCTTGCAGAGTTTTCACTTGTAATGAATTATGCCATGCAAAACTGTATCCCTCCAGTGAGAATTGGGTTGTCATTGTTATGAGCTACATCTGGACTGGATAATTCTTTGTACTTTGCACTACAAAGACTTTTTGCCCATGGCTTGGCGTCAGAAATTGTACCTCGTCAGCAAGTAGGAATAACTCCTTCCTAAGTGCCACGCTTAACCCCCTCAGGCCTTTCTGCCGTGGGCAGAGCTGTTACACGGACACGAACGTGGCTCTGGAGCTCCAGAGATGCAGCTGAACCATCTGGCCAAGGCAGAGCGCCTTCAAGGCTTCCACCAAATAACCCTTTAGCCTGTGCTTCAACCTCCTGGGCATTAAATTGTACTTGCCTTGGGATTTATTTCTGAACAGCACCGGTGGTTGAAGCTGGTATGGCCTTGGCTCTTTGTTTACAGACAGATGAAACTCTTATGGGAATGCTGAGCTCCTGTGGACAGGTTCCCCTTCTCCACTGGGTCACAGGCACCAGAAGGGTAGTCCAGACTTCTGTCTACATGAGCCAAATAATCTGTCCCGATAACTGAATTAAAATTTATCTTTAGAAGGAATTTGAATGCACCTTAAAGGCCCATATGATGGCAGATCAAAACCCTTTACTGTTAAGCCATTTCTGTGTTTAATTATCCTACCACAGAGGAACTGAAGCTTTTGTTTCCAGGTTGAGTCTTTCAGCTGGGAAATAATGAATGTTTCTGTGTCTCTGTAAAGTCTTTCATCCTGATGATATCATGTTCTTGTATAATCATTGGGGTAGTAACTGATTACTGTGCAGACTTCCTCTTTAAAATGAGACTTAGTTTCTCTCTTTACTCCCCATATGATTTTTGTTGTTGTCATCTTTTATGTTGTGCTCTTTATTGAGCATTTGCGTGGTGTGGACCCACCAGTACCTTTACTGACGCTGTTTGATTCTGACAAGGTTTGGATGATTCTCTTATTTGTGAAGTAATGAAGAAGCAATGCCCTTCAGTTGCCCAGAAAATAAAGCTAAAATCTTGTGGGTTTGGGGTTTTGATGGTTTTTGTTTATTCCCCCCCGCCCCAAGTCTATCTGCTAGGTCAAGAGAGCATCAAGCACTCGAAGCAGAAGTGCTCCTGTGTGCAGTAAGCTTGGAAGTTGCTCTAATTGCTCACTCCTGAAATATTTCCTTACATAAGAGCCATACTCAGAGCTGGTGCTGGAAGAAATACTCTCATTGAAGCATAAAGGTGGACTGGTCTTGAATTTAAATGGCGTTTAAGTGCAGCTTTTCTCTGCCCATGCAGAAGGAAATGGGCGGGTTGCTTTTGAAGCCTCATTTTTATCCTGTCATTATCCTGCAGCCTCATTTTTATCCTTTGTTTCCTGTCCTCATCCATTTCTTCTCCCATCCTTTTCCAAAATGTATTACAGCAATCAGTGAAGTCAACTATTCTGACAAAAAAAAAAAAAAAAAAAAAAAGCTAATATGAATTAAAATCCTGTATTTCTATGTTGTGTATACTTTCTTAAACTTATGTTTTTATTACAGAGTGTAAATGAAGTCCAGATATGGCCCCACAATCTACTGTTGATCTCTGTAGTGCGATCGCTTGTAAAGACAGGAGATAAGCTGCTGCTTAGTCAAGTTTCCTTGACTCATCCGTCTTACCAGAACATACTGCAGCATAGATACGTCATATTTTAAGTAGCATTTATTCTCAAAGTAGCTAGTCACAGCTGCCTTTTATTCCTGCAGCACACAGATGTGAGGTTACAGTGCAGAGCTCCCCCCAGAATGATGTATTGCTATCATGACCTTGACTTCTGCTCTTACGGAGGCTCACGGCCATAAAAATCACTTTGTTCAAGAGCAGTGGCTGTAACAAATAAGCTTAGCTAAACCATCACTTTTTCACTTTTACTGATTTCACTCTTCTGCTTTATGACAGAGGTTAATACAGAGAATTAGATTTCAGTGACATTGTTTAAATGTCTTTATCCTTGTCTAATTAAACTGAATGCTTTAAAGATGATTCATGTTGCTTGACGCCCTTGCATCTAAATACTCTTTTAGTTAGAAAGTAAAGAAGTGCAGACCAGAAATTCCAATCAGCCTTCAATTCAGTGATTGAGAGAATTATTGTTGGTTTCTTTTGTTTTTAAACTTTCACTAGGAAGCATTGCACTTTCCCAGTATCTGTTGTGATGTTAGCCAGATCCTGGATAGGCAGATTCCCAGCTGGAGCTGGCAGATGTGTCCAAGTGACACTTTGTTCCTGTGACTTCTTTGTATTCATCAAAGTTTTCATGCAATATCCAGCTTTATCTGCTTGTTCAAGCTCTGAGCAATTTAATAGTTTAGGATGTCCCTCAGATATCTGTTGTCTTTGTGGGATTTTTTTTTTTTTTTTTTTTTTTATTGTCAGACTCAACATCGGTGCCCTTGTTAACTTCCAGTATTAATCTCCACACACACCCCAGCAAAGCTTTCCTCCTCACCCTGTTCTGAAACCCACGTGTGCTTGACTCCTGTGGACTCAGTACTGCAGAGCAGACACCCCTTTGATGCACCACCCAGCAGGGGTTGTTGGTAGGACCCAGGACTAGGCACCGCCTTCCCTCTTCCCCATCTCCCCATCCAGCCCCTTGGGGAACTGTTCTGTGTGCTGGTTCAGAAGCTTAAGGGAGGGGGATCAGAACTGTTTGATACCCCATGTAAAGTTTCTCTCATCATAGGACAGTTGTGGTCTTGAGGACCATTCTTTCACTTTTTATCAGCTCGGTCAACACAGAGACACCGAAACTAAAGGTTTCAGCTGCAGTACGAATGCTTCTCAGGCTGCCAGGGCTTACTCAGTTTTGCATAAGGCTTTGGGTACTGCCTCTTCCCGAAGGTGTGGTGTGAGTAACGAAGGCAGGGCTGAAAGGGACTCTGGTTTCCCCTCCTCCTCACTGCAGGAGTTCATGATATAAAGGGCACAGTACTTCAGCGATATTTGTTTCTGTTTCTGCTTGTGGGCTTTTCACAATACTGTGGTCAGGAAGATGACAAGATAAAGGATGACTAGTTTAAATTTCCTCCCTCTTTTGGAAGAGGAATAACCCCCTTTTCTGATTATATTTCCTCTCCCCTCTGTTGGAAATGTTGACTCAGAAATCCATCACAAAGGAAGTAAATTCATTTGAATTTCTATTGAACCTTGAAAAGCTGCTTTTATGAAGTTCTTTTTGGAGACTTTCAACAGCAGGCCTTTGACAAGAGCAAAGACAGAACTGAAACTCCCAGTCCCAATACTCCAGTGTCAGTGGCTTGCCCTTGGCTCTTGCACCCTATTGCAGATGGAAAATGAGACCATTACTCATTCTTGGGGGTATGATGTGTGATCCGACTCCTCAATAGCTGTTATAGTAAGAATCTGCCTTACAAGGAAAAATCACTGTTAGCTGATTGAATAAAATGCCAACAGAAATCGGCTCTACTCTGTTCGGAGGTGAGAGAAAAAGGAATAGGCTGATGAATGCGATGGTTTCCTTCATTATCATTTCTCTTCACAAAATTTCTGGTGTTCTGAGTAAGAATTTGTACATTCAGCCTTTATTTTTGAAAGCATTTGGAGAGGTGATTGTATGTATTCAGAACGACTTGGGGTTTTTGGGGATGGCGTAAGTCAGGAGAACAAAAGCCTCCAACAGATATCTGTTCTCAGTCACATGCTCCATCTGTTTCAGGAGTAAAATAGTTGCCCTAGATCTGCAGCATGGTGTGGAAAAGGTGCATGGTGCTGAAAACGAGAGCAGCAGCTTTATAACTACAGTAGGAATGTGGAATAGGTGCCTGTGCCTGAACTGAACTGTCATTGATTGCAATTTTGGACTTTTTATGCCAAAAGAAGCCATGGTTGCCCTTGTAAAAAGCTAACATGTAAATTAACAGGTTAGCAAGGATTGTTCTGAATCCAGTATAAATCAAGATATGTGTTCTTGCTCCGAAGAGGCTACATGGTCCGTCCTAGCCTCGCTAGCCTGAGCCCTGCCGCCTTCACCCTTCCCATGCAAAAGCAAAACCTTCCTCTGAACGCCTAGGAAAGAAAAGCCCTTTCTGCATTTTTCATCTCCTATAGGGTATCCGGAGGCCTCTAGATGGTTAAAAATATAAGAGCATCAAACCAAGTCCTGCTTGTTAAGCAATAATAATTGACGGAGATGAGATTAGGAGCAGGCTCAGGCCCTGCTTACCCCTGGAGGAGTGATTCAGTGCAGAAGAACACAATTGGCGCATTGTGACTGTAGTTGGGCAAGATAGACTTTTAAATAAATAAGCTTCCTCTGGTTAGCTATAACACTGAGCTGCTTCTTTCAATGCTGGCTTGTGCACTGCTGTCACGCAGGACAGCCTGCCTGCCTGCAGCCTCTGTCAGATGTACATTTTATGGATTGCACAAGATATTCAAACTGTGAACTTGCAAGTCCTTCTGCTGAGCTATAGCTGATACCATCAGGTTTTGTTCAGGTAATATGCCACCTCAAGATGAGGTGACAAGTCTTTATTTTGTCTCTTCTGATTGATTGACTTGTCTTGAAAGAGAAATTTTTAAAGAGCAGCATAATGTGGCCATAAAAGATGCCTACCTGATTGTGGACGTGAGTTATAGGGCTCCAGGCCTCAATTTTCACCAGCAAGGTAGTTCTCTGAACTTCCAAACATCTGAGGTCAGGCTGTCATGTTAGTAAATCAAGTTTCTGTGATGGCTGTTCAGATACAGAATGAACTGTTTTTTTTTTTTTGTTGTTGTTTTTTGTTTTTTTTTGTTTTTTTTTTTTTTTTAAAAAAAAGATGTTTTTAGTAGTCAAAAAATAATCTCATAGACGATCGGTCTGCTTTGTGTAGCAGTTGGTTATGTGTTTCTTGGGTTTTACCAGTTCTCAAAATAACAGGTGGAAATAGGAAAGCAAGTAACGGGAGTAAAATGAGACCACAACTTTTTTCCTACATCAACATTTGAGCATATTTCACAAGGGTTAAAATCTGACAAACAGCTCCTGTGCTTGTCCCTAGTTGTAAATCAATCTGAACTCACAAAGCTCAGCACTCGAGTTCTCCAGTCGCTGCAGCTTGCTTATCTAGCCAAAAACCTGACATTTCTATGACTGAAAATACTCGGTTCATTAAAAACAGAAAGGGTAGGGGAGGCTTTGCAGAGAATTTTCAGACAGTGTCATTTTGGAGGGGGCTGTTTTGGCGGATCTCGGCGTCGCGCAAAGCGAGGAGCCTGTCGGAGGGCTGGGAGGTGGTGCTGGGCTGTTGCCGCGGTCCTTGCCCTCACAGAGGCCATGAATATATCACTGGAGCTTGCTAGTTGTTGTGCGAGGGTGAAAATGTGCATGCCTAGTATTTAAAGATGTATAATCTCCACAATGAAGCATGCTCTCAGCACTCTGTTTTAATTTGAACATTTGCATTCTCAGTTCGGCCTTGCAGCTCCTGGAGCCCAGAGCTGTGTATTTACAACAGCTTTTTGAGTCCTGAGGGCTTTTCCCTCAAACCACCATTTCTTATTGAGGGTTTCTAACGCTTCTTTTGAGTAGAGGCACAGTGGTGAATGAATTGTTCCCTGTCTGACTTTACTTCAGGCGGTTATTTGCATCCACTCTCTTTGTAATAACAGAATTAAAGGGCGTGTTAAGAAGACTTATGAGCAGCAAATGAAGCAACGAGCAAAGAAGTCGTGTTTGTATGCAAATGCTGGAAGTGCTTTGTCATGTTCTGGGATCTATCAGCTCCCTCGACGCTTCCAAAACTCCAGCCCCATCAATCCACTGTGCTGAGGCTTTAAGCCAAGGCCTGGTGTGGTCGCTGGGTCTCTGCATCGCCACCAGTGGGCTCTGGGCTTGGGCCTGAGGCAGGAGAGACATCGGAGGCTACTGGCCACTCTGATTTCACCTGGAGTTTCCCTATATTAGGAAGGCTTTTTGTCTTCTGCTGATAAAAACAAGTCATGAGAGTCAAAGAGTAGCCAAATTTTGGAAATTTTTGCATTATTGTCTGTGTCGGCCACTGTCTTGATCTAATGACCTCAGTAGCTGCAAGCATTGAGCCTGCAGTGCCTGTGCGACGGAGCCAGCCTCTCGAGCTGGAGCTGGAAAAGATTAACAGTTTTTGTAGCTTCTGGCAAAAGGAGAGGACAGGAAGCATGTTGACCAGCGTGCCAAAGCTCAGTTTCCTTGTGAGTATACAAGTCCGTTGGGCTCGCAGTGAAGTTATCCCTCGGGTCTGATTTCAGGAGGTGATTTCCAGTCCCGTCCCTCATGCCTGTGGTGTCTGGTGGGAGCTGTGGGAGCCCTGGGTAATCCCTGTGTTCCTCAGCAGGGACAGGCTGGAGAGCTTCCAAACAGTGTCCTGTCAGTGCTGTTACCTTTTTATCACGAGGAACTGCAAGGTGCTGTAGCACTGGGAGGAACGGGTGAAATCTGCATTGGCTTTATGTGGCCATTGAGCTGCTCCACTGACTCTAATAAGCTGCTTTGCATTATAGGATAGGCAGATCACTATCTCAAGAGATCACTGAAACTTGGCTCATTTTCCTTGAGCTAGATAAGCAGGAAGGACGGTCCCTGATGGGAGGAGAGGGAGAGAAGGAGCTAGGAGACATGTGGCATGTGCAACCTGGAAGGCTTGCCTATGAGCTTGATTTGCCTCCATCCAGGGAAGGAAGCTGATGCTAATGGCTCTGCATGAGATAACAAATTATACTCAAGCATGTGTTTTCTGTATTCATTACAACATGTCACGGGGGGCGGGGGGACAGGATGTATAGTGCGCGCTTATTTCTGGAGCCTCAGGAGAGCTGCCCAGATGTTAAAAAGAAGTAAGGAAGAGAGTCGGAGATAAAGGAGAAGGACCTCCAGGGTGGGACTGTAAAAGCTGATCCAGAATAGGAGTCATTGTGTTTTGCTCTCCGTCACACCAGCTGGCTTCAAGTGGCAAGGGAGCTTTCCAGATAAGCTGTGGACAGTAGGAGCGTAAATAAGGAACTTGTTCCAAAAGGTCGAAATAAAAAAGCTGAAGGATGCAATACACCCATAAATAATTATTTAAACGAGCTCTCTTTAAAACAGCTGCTGGGTAAATTGTCCTAACGTGAGCCTTAGGTGTGGTGTGAAATATGGTGATAGTCTGCTGTTTGTTGATACTTGTTGTGCAGTAATCTTAAACAGGACGTCTAAAGAAACACCCTTGTAATCGCATTGCCATATGTAGCTGTGCGCCTGAGATGTTTCTAATCCATGTGGTTAGCTGTCAGAGGCTGCGTTAGTGACTGATGTAACTCGGTATGCTTGATCGCTGTGTGCTCAGAGCATATGGTTTTGAATGAATTACCCCTTTCCAGTCCTTCCCCGAAGGCTTTCCTGAGACTTTCCTCCTGCTCTGCATAGCTTTGCTGTGGCAAATGGCAGCGGTTTCAGGCTGAAGTGGCCTGAGGTGCAGCTGACCCACTGGGGTTGCCTGGTGGTGTTTCTGTTCTTCGCTCTGGTGCAGTGCTGCCGTGTTTTAATTTAACCTCTGGTTCTGCTAAACCCAGAGTTCCAGATCTCATCCACTGGCTGAGCATGCAGAGCTTTCTTGCTGTAATTGAAGAGCATGCTTTGCTTCCCCACCATTTCTGGTCATTTTGTACATTTGCAAGAACCCAGATGCTGCTGCTTTTACTAGGTAATGAAAGGCCAGAACATGTTGCTTTCTTGTGAGTAATAATGCATTTTAATTGTCCTGAATTTAGCATGCATAGACTCTCATTATTTATTCGCCTCCCAAAACACTGTAACCCTGTGGGATAAGTTAAAAACCCCTCCCTTGTTCTGTCTGATCTGTTCCCATGTCCTTACAACTGGATTTTCAGAACAGAGTTGTGCCTTCATGAAGCCCTTTTTGCATCTCAGATGCATCGTCCCAGCAGAAAATTCACACCCTGGAAAATGCCCATGAGTTGTGTCAGCTTCTTGCTATCCAGGCTGTGATATGTAAAAACAAGCTTTGCAAAACATAATTACAAAGAGACTTCTGAGTGTGCAAAAGGATGTTTGGTGCATCTCCCAGGTCTCTTGATGGTCTAGTGTTGTTAGAGTACAGTCACA
This sequence comes from Nettapus auritus, assembly GCA_011076525.1. NCBI lineage: Eukaryota > Metazoa > Chordata > Aves > Anseriformes > Anatidae > Nettapus > Nettapus auritus. Next base: position 18,324,726 of record CM021774.1, read on the forward strand.
GTCATCATCTCCTGCGTATTTAGGCAAGGCAAGATTGGTAGGAGAGGAGACTCCTATCAGTTCAACTTAAGTAGATTTATGGGGAAGAAACAAGCCCAAAATTATTATTTTTTTCCCCGAATCTTGCATGAACTTAGCACAGTGGAGCTGTAATTAGCAGATGTCTGTGCAAAGAAGCTCATGTTGCAAATGATCTCTTGAAATTCTGAGATGGATAGACTCGTCCCATCAATCATACATACTGGGGGACCACATCCCTTCCCAGTGTCGAAGAGAAGGGCCATGTTTGTCCTTCCTTTCCTTATAAGAGGGTGAAGATGATCTGTAGGGGGACATGTTGATGCCTTCAGCTAAATACTTGAAAATAGCAGAACTTTATCCAAGCTGTCGTAACTTCTTGCGTCTGCTCATGTTGGAGTCAAGTGGGTGGACAAGAGAGTAAATCAGCAGAGAGCTGTGAAGATTGGGACGATGGGCAGTGCAGCGCAGCTGACAGATAATGGGATGATATCATCTATTTCCTGGAAAATGCGAGGATTCTGGCCAAAGCATTCCAGACCCCGAGTGCTCAAGTGAGCTGGAGAGTTCTTGAAATATTTTAAACAGAAGTTTCAGTCGTCCAGGTGTAACGTGATTAAGGATGAGTAACTACATGGCAATACATGACTCAAGATCAAGATTTCTGGTAACTTTCCACTAGGCAGCAGTAAAAATTATAGGCAAGGAAGGTGGGGGTAGTAAGAGTTGTGGTCAAGATTTGGGGGAAAATGATGTGTGGTCATTAAGTGGCTTAGCATTTGTCGCTTCGCAATCAGGGAGCATTGCCCGAGCTGTGTTACCATCAAATACAAGAATGTTTAAGCTTAGATTTTATTTTTCTTCTATAAGAGGACTCAGGAATTGGAAGTGTTGAAAAAGATAAATTCAGTAATGGAGGGGAAGATGAGGAAACTGGGGGCAGAACGTGCACATCTGGGAGGTGGCCTGAAAGGAGGCTGCACTGGTGAGCTTCTGGAAAGGGTGACTCCTGCATTGTGCTAATGGGGAAAGATCAGTTACCTTCTGTCAGTTTCTAGTTTTCACAAGGTGCTTGAGTTCAAACTTAAAATGAAGCAAAAACTGGACAGAGAGTTTGTACATCTACTTCACTGGCAGTAGGGGTAAGGAAAACACACGACAGGGTTTCATACCTTGGGTGGGAGCAGGTGTGAACACACACCTGTTTTTTTGAGATCCTCTACTGGAAGAGTCTAAGGGAAAAAAAAAAAAAAAAAAAAAAGCTTATTGAGGTAAAAAGAATACACAATGTCAGCATAAACACCGACAGCTACAGGTGAACCTAGTAACGCATCTGGTGTTTTTCCGTGAATCCTCAAAGCATAAAAATAAGCTGGGGCTGCAGTCCGTGTTTCACCCAGCTGCTGAAATGAAGGTGCAGGTACATTAAGATAGAAGGTGCTCGTCTGGGCTGTTAATAGGTTATTGTGTTTACAAGGATCTTCAGAAGATAAACACACATGAAATGTCTCATCCTAATTGTATTCTGTGTTTAGCGTATCTGGCAAACGCGAGCTAATCTTTTTTTCACCCTTTTAAAGATCAGTTGGCCAACAGAGAGCATCCGATTATCTGGATGCCGGCTGTTCTGACGGCGTGTTTACAGACTGTCTCCTGTGCGTAGACGTTCAGTGTGGGTGGATGGGGGACGGGGAGGATAGAGAGCTGGCTGGGGCTAAGATAAGTCATCCTCTGTTTACCAGAGAGCCAACACATTCCTGAAAGTGGAGCCCAGTGATCCGTATTGTGCATCGGGGTCTTCTGGAAGTCAAAGCCCCAAAGGAAAGGCGACTGCACACAGGAGGATCCTGTTGGTATATTTAGTAGTGGGATCCCATTTTTTTGGGAATGGCAGGAACACAGTGAGTTCTGCTTCCAGCTGTGTTTAGGATAACGTAGGTGCTGCAGGTGTAAGGGAACCGACGGCAGGATGTTTGTGGTATGCAAGGTGGAAGCAGGAGAACATTCTGAGAAGCAGCAAGGAAATGTGACAAAAGTCTCGAAGAAGACCAGAGTAAATAGAGTAAATAACATTGCCCTAAAACTGGTAGCAGTCAGGAAAAAGATCTGGAGCCGTATGCTGAATGTGTAACTATATTCCTGGAAACTGTGGCTGGATGAGCCCTGCAATGAGACGGCTTCAGAGAGCACAGCTGCTGGACACGGCGTGTAAGTGTAGCGGGGACAGACCGTGATTTTTGAGCTTAAATCAGTCTTTTGCGAAACTCTGAAACTGTAATCCTTCATGTCAGGCAATGGCTTAATACACTTTAATCACCTTGTAATGAGGAGAAAGTCTCAATTAGTTTTTGAAACCCTTGATTTTTTTTCTTTTAAATCAGCTAAAATATAATTAAATAGAAAGCTAAGACCCAGAGTGCCTGTCTCTTCGGCTAATGGTTTTTAAAATAGAGCTGTCTTGAATTCTTGCACATCATTGAAAAAAAATGAAACAAGATATAACAGTTTTGGTCAAATGAGTTCGTCTTTGCAGATTTCGGATTGTGCAAACACATGCAGTAGCAAAATGCAAGCAGAAAGGCCCTGTCTGGCAAAGATGCTCCTTGATCTTGTAAAATTGTTAGCAAGTAAAAATGGGTCTGGAAGAGGCAGGAACTCCTGCAAAAGAGGAAGGAAGAGGAACAGGCTCTGAGCCTCCAGCATCAGAAGCAGTACTGGCTATGGCATGTCAAAGGCATTAGAAGAGAATGACCTGAGAGCTTTGACAACTAGACAAGGTGTGTCAGCAGGGGGTTGTGGGGATAAGAGGCCCCCGAGCACTGCTAAGGTTTCTGGTCCCAAGCATCATCCGCAGTCAGCTGGGATCAAGTGCAGGGGACATGGACATCCTGGTGCCCTCCCAGAAGCTCCTTCCTTGATATTTTTTCTCTTTTTAGCTCATAATGTTGAAGCCATCTCACACTGACAGTAGCTAGGGTTTGTTTTTTTTTTTTTTTTCTTACAGAAAAATAAAAATGGGACATATCAGCTACTCTGAACTGTCCTTGTGGCTCTTGTCATCTGTTGTATCTCCATCCCAGTGTTTAACAGACATCACTGTGCTCTCTGCTTTACTTCCTCTACTCTTTTTGAACCCACTTACAATTTGTTATCCAAAATGTCCCATGAAAATGGGTTCCACAACATACTTTCCTTTTCTGCCTGATTATTTCATTGGTTTTCCCCTAATTTTTTCATGTTATGAGAAAGTGATTTTTTTCTTATTAATCTTTCCATTTGGTTCGTGAGTTGAGCTGCTTTCGTGCTTCACCTCCAGTTCCAGTCATTGTTCCTGTACTCTTCTCTGTACACACAACTCGTTCAATACTATTTATTGCTTTTCTGATTTCATTACAAACTCCTGAGGTGTAGAGAAGGGCAATTCTAGAGGTGAATGCAATGCTCATGGCTTTGGTGGGCTGTAGATTTTTATAGCGGAGTAGCATAACAACTTCTGCCAGATTCTCTTCTCTCTGCCTTTGTGGCAGCTATTGAATGCTGTGCTGATGTTTTAAAAGTATTGCTCATGCTAATGGCAAGGTTTTTTGTTCCTAGTGATAATAGCTAATTCAGTCCCCTGTGTGTGTAGCATTAGTAGTAGTTTCCTATCTCTTACTGTTGTGGTACAAAGACAGGTAAAATTCATGGTGTCACAAATTTTTGTAACACTTCACAGATGGTCTAGTTTTGATTATCCTGAAGAATTGTATGCTGTTGGTAAGACTGACTGCCTTTCTGCTCACTTCTACAAGCCGTTTATGAATGTTGGTCACTCACAATGTCTCATCCTCAAAGACTGAGGATGGCATAGGCCAAGACCTGAGCTTTTTTCATCATTTGTTAATCCTAAATAGAGCACCCCAGTACTAAAGGAACTGGCTGCCAAATTAATAGCAACCAGAGAGGTTCCAGCCTCTGAGCATGCAATGGGATAGAGGAGGTGCTGTGAGCCAGGAACAAGCAGCACAAACCTTGGGATAGGGACTAAAGGGGGCTCCCTGGAGGTGGCTCCAGTAGCTATTGTGGGACCTGGCTGCAACTTCTCAGAGCCAGTTCTATCAAATCACCCTGAGCATGGCCCAGGAAGACTGCAGCAATTCGAGGGAGCGATGACCAGCTGGGTGGAAAGTGCAAAAGAAATACAGGCACTTTCCCTGTGTCCTTGAGCAGCTCCTGGGGATGGGCTCTTCTGGTGATGGATATGCCTGGCTCTTTGTGTTTGTTTTTTCCTCCATCCGATACAGTCAGCCACTAAAGTTGCTCGGTTAAGATATCTTCTGGAATTCAGGGGCTTCCTTCCTCCATCTGCTCTTTCAAGCAGTATTTGCCTCTGCTCCAGGGGGTGTTTTGTTTTCCTTTGGTTAAAGTTTAATGGGAAGGGTTTGGGTAGTTTAATCTCTAACCCCTCATAGTTCATCAGGCTGTATAGAAGGACAGGACCTCTTCTACATTTTTGCAAGAAAATTCATACAGACTGAAGCAGCTTCTGATAAACAAACTAACTGTACATTGGGGTAGAAATTCATCTTTTGCAATATAAACAAGAAAAGTACGTGTGCACATAACAAGAAGTGGAGCTTGGGACGTAAATGCCTGGGCGTCCAGTCCAGTTTCTGGATGTCCACTTCAGCTGATAGCATAATGGTAGACAGGAGTGTACATAGCTTAAAAATCTTAAAAACAAAATGAAGACACAACTGATCAATCTTAATCTTGGATAAACATTTTAATGGGAGTAATTTTGTGACTTACGAAGTTTGGAAGTCCCAACTTAAGTGATGACATGTTCTCAAAAATAACTCGTCATCGTATCACTATTCCTGCTCCTAGTAGTCAGAATAACACCAAAAGTGGGTAGCTTTACCAAAGAGAAAATTTAGAACTTATATTTGACAGGAAAAAAGCTGTATTTTCAGTTATTTTTGGCATGTGATGTTTACCTTGGCTTTGCAGGAAGGATGCTCTTACACAGGCAGAGTTGAATGAGCTGCATCACTTTCTGATTTGTTTACCTGATTTTCTAAGCTTTGGATTTGATAGCTGATCAGTGTTTTTGATTAACTACAAGATCAATTTGTTATATTAATATAATATTAATATACATATGATTATATTATAATCCTACCCATGCATTAAGTGAGGGACCTGGCTTTTACAAAACACAAATACCAGTCTGATGTCTTGTTTGTAAAACAAATTGGTTGGGAATGCCAGTGTTGCTACCATGGTGCAAAGGAAATTAAATGCATCCACAAAGCTACAACCTCTTTAAATGTTTGGTTTGAAAAATACAACACAGGATACAGTTTTTACCCAGGGCAGCTGTGTTTGGCTTTGTCTTCAAGTGCGTGCAGCTATACAGGCAGCTGCTATGTAGCTGCCATAGTGAGCGCTCCAAATGAAGAATGAGTTTGGTGTTCATATTCCTTTCATTGTTAGAGACATTATTTTTGCATTTTAGAAGACATAGTTTGTCTTGTTAAGAAAGGTTTAAAAAGCATTGTTCCAGGAAGTTAACTTGCAGAACTTACTCATTTTTCACCCCCGCTTTCCTCGAGGGACATTCCGCCCAGCTCCAGTTAAAAGCTACCTCTTCACATACTGTTTGTAAACACTGCAGCCAGATCTGCTCCCATTTGCCTGGGTGAGCATCCTCCCCAGAATGGACTGTCTGGAGTACGTGTCCGTATTTCTTTCCTGCTTTCATATTCCAAGGTCTAAAAGAGCTGTCACATTTCTTTGCTCACCTGCAGTTTCTTCATTTTCTTCTGTGTGATTTCATCCTTCTATTACCATTTGCATCTCTTCCTTATTAGCTAAGAAGTGATCTGTTCCTGCGTTACGCTGCTCAGGACTGGTATCAGCCTTAGCACAGCAGTACAGGATGGAGTTACGGTATTGCTCCTGACAATGCCGTGGTCGCGTTTATTGTGTAATAGGACTATTTTTGTGCTGTAGCTCATTTTATCACACCAGTCTACTAAATACAAGTATATAGTGTTACCACCACCAGAATGATGCAGCCATAAAAGTACATTGTTACGGTCATTCTGATGAGCATCTTAAGGCTGTTTCATGAAACATGCCACATTTGTCATCACTGAAAATATTTGCGTCTAATGTACATGATGATGATAAAGTCCACAGTGATCAGAATAGAGACCACTCTATAGAACTCAGACTTGGGTGTCTTTTTCTTCTTCTTGCTTGTTTTTAATACATTCATAAAGTAGTTTGGTTAGCTGGAGGCTCTGCGTGCAGTAAGGTGCTCTGGTGTATTTGAGTTGGGCTTTTCTCTGCCTTCTCCACAGGAACAGCACTGAAGCTGTCATGGAAGCAGCATTAAATCATACCACAGGTTACTGACACAGTGGGATACATAACAGACATTGTTTAAGGAAGGAAAAAGTCATGCCATTATTCCCCCTAGATATTAAGACCTCATTTAGCTCAGAGATGACGATCTATTTGGAAATCAAATGGCTCCCTTTCTAATATCATCAGTGGGTGCTTTTTCAATATCCTGTATTATTTCAGACTGAAAGCACCTGTCTTCTCAACCAGATGTACAAGGCACTGAGGCATGACCGACTGAAACTCAGGCACTGGAATTCCCTCCTGCTGAGTTATTTCTTTAGAGATAATCTACAATCGCTATTTATCTGCAGCCAGACCTCGTATAGCATTTTCTATAGGTCTGATGAGACTGAAAAGCATTAGGAGAGCTTGCTCTCCTAATTGAAGCAAGAGACAGCAGTAACACAAGTGCATGCATACAAAGCGATCATCTCGCATCTCTGTGACCGGACATATCAAACACCTCTAAGAGGAGCAGGAAAAGGGCATGATGCAAACAGTAAGGACTATATTTCAGTTGAAAAGTGGGGAAAAGGAATATGAAACGAGCTGGTTAGCTGGTCTCAAATATTTGAAGTATCTAGCAATTGTCTGCATAAGAGTTTATCGTGATATTAGCCTGACAAGGCCAGCCTTGGTGACAGCCAAGGGGCCGTACATTTCTTGAAATAATTAAGCAAAAATATCTCACACATGGCTTCTCCCTGAGAATGCGGCCTTATCGGGTTTCAATTTTATTTTGGTTTTGTTCTGCATTATGGCTTGTTCTTCCCTGCTTGGGGTTGGCTGTGGGGGCTGTGGAAGGGGAAGCTGAGAGGAAGAACAAAGTAGGTTTCATTTATTTTTGGAAAAATACATATTTATTGCAGGCAAACAACTTCTCTGAAATATTTTCATTGCCATTAATGATTGTAGCTCTAAATGAAGATTATGTTTATGATAGGTCTGATGTTGTATGCTCAAGCGCTGAGGTATTTCAATGATCGGTATTACAGAAAGTCTTGTATGATGCTGATGCAGAAGCTGGAAAGGTTTGTTATCCTCTGAAATGAGGACAAATGGCTTTCTTGCTGCAAGATAAGCAGGTAACTTGTGGATAATGGCAACCAGCAGTGAGGGGGAATAGCCTTGTGTTTTCCTTCTGGTCTAAAGGTTCTAGGAATTTTGACAGATGCTATGCAACGATGAGCCAGTGCAGCAAACTTGCTCGGGTCACCATTAGATTGCCCAGGTATTTCTGATGTTGTTTATATGTTTAAAATATATAGGTGGTATTTTGTGAGCTCTTCAAGTTGACATAAAGGCATGGTGCTGCCAAAAGGGACGGTTTCACTTTCTCTCTTCACCCCAGCTATGGGTTTCCACTCTCTTTGAGGTCTCTGTTAGATCTGTTGGAGCCTCAAAGCTCTGCTGTGGTGTAAGTGAATGTTCAAAGGCACAGAAGTTTGGGGGATGCTGCAGAAACACTTTAATTTGCTATGCCAGCATCAATAAAGAAATAATGGGGCTGATTAATTCTCATTTAACATTTTTGTTACTTGAAGGATGGCTCCTCTTTTTATACCTTGAAAGTTAACACATGGAAGTGATTGGTTACATCATTTCATAGTAGCTGTCAAAACTTTTCAGTAGCTTCAAACTTAGTAGCTAGAGGAGGTCATGGGACAATCACCACTTGGCATGCAGTTTGTGGGATTTTGATTGTTCGGGGGAAACAAGAGGCAGTGTTGCAGGGAAATCTGGTAGCACAGATGTAATCACATATCCACAAGCATTCACTGGATACAAATGCTGAGCTTTGCTTTCTTCAAAACAAAATAAACATGAACATCTCCTCACTTTCTCTCTTGTAACTAAGACTTTTTTTTAAGCTCTGAGTTGTAAATCGTTATATTTAGAGGAATAGAAGGATTGCCTTGGATATAACCTGGAGATTTTGGGATCAGTTGACTCACGGTATGGAATGTGGAGCATGTAGTAATACACAACCTGTGCATTCATAGTGCTTGTGCTGTTGAACCCATATTTGTTTTGATGGCCTTGCATCCTGCAACCTAAATGAAGAGAAATCCAAGGAAGTTTGGTTGTTTCACTTGGTGGTGTTTGGTTAACAGTGTTTCTTGGCTCTACAGGCTGGAGTTGATACCTTCTGGTGGTAGAATCAATTCTACTCTGGTAAGTTAAAGACCATTTTTGAAGATTACTTTGAACGTTTTTCAGCACAACTTCCCTGGAGGTATGGCCAGTACTTCCCAGGCCCACTGGAGGAGCCCAGGTATCCAGAGACGTGGTCAGGCAGTCATTGTTGCCTTTTTGCCAGGTTTGAATGACCATGTAATTGACCTGACTTCCTTGGGACCACGGAGTGGATACAAGAAGTTGGGCTGAAATGGATGTAGTTTGGACCCAATAACCTAGTATGACAATGTAAAGGGATAGATGTCCCAAAAATACTACTACACCCTTAGCACATTTCAGTAGAATTGGCAAGCGAGTGAGTAATGGGGACCCAGCCATCATGAACGGGGTTGGAGGAGCTCAAGTGGTCATTGATGTTCTCCTCAACCATCAGATGCCCATTGACTCACCTGCAGTAGTGGGATGGTTGGTTTGCATGCAGCTCCAGGCAAGCCGTGGTGACCCAGCCATGCAGTTTGAGATCATCGGAGACAACAAGAGTAGGAATGTCAAGTGTAAAGAGGAAAAAGTGGGGGCAAGGGACTACTTCCTGCAGTGTGGGGAGCTTGGATTCTGAGATGCAGACTGGGAGGAAACAGGTCCCATCTAGAGCTGCATAAAAGTGATGAATATTCTCTTCTTTCTCCCCTTTTTTGCCTTTTTTTCTTTTTGGTGTGGGGAATGGGGTGGAACAAGTACTTTTAAAGGCTCAAGTACCAGGGCACCCTGCAGAAAATGAAGTACTCAGAAGGACAGCTATTTTCAGTAAGTGGACTTAATCAAGCATAGATAATGGGGAGTTAGACCATCTTTGAAAACCATGATGTGTGTCACATAAAAGGATTGGAGACTTACCGTTATGAGTTTATTTAAGTGAAGTGAGATTTGGCTTCTTATGGATTTGAATCCTTCTAGGGACTATTGGCATGGAAAATTAAGAAGGATTTTGCTGGGGAGCTGCCTGGAGGCATTGCCTCTGTCTTGGCCATATTTATGCACACAAAAAGAACCAGAGACAGGATTGTTGGCCTCTGAAACTTCTCTAAGGCATTGAATAGAGTCTTGTGTTTCACTGAGAGAAAGCAGGATGTCATCTGCTAAAAAAGCAATTTTATATTCTTTATCATGGATTGTGATGCCCTGAATCTAATTTAAGGCTTTGAAGTATTCTGAACCTCCTTGCATTATCACCAAATCCCCTCCAGTTAACATGTTCAGGGAAAGGCACATATCTTAAAAGAAATAGCCATGCAAGGAGCCTTCCCCGTGATAGCTGAGACTTTCGTGCAGACTTTGCAAAGCGTAATCTAAAACTTCCTTGGCTGCAATTAAGTAAATCTTGTGTCCTACAGCAGTGAGATAATATCTCCACAGAAATGCTTTTTAAAAGTTTCCTGTTTCCATTGTATTCTCAATCCCCACGGGATAATATTCTCATTCACTAAGTCTTGGGCCCTTAAAAAAATAATAATTAAAACAGGTGTGAGTCAATGGGATTCCCCAACTTTTGTTTGGCTTTTGCTTAAGGAACATTACAGCGCGCCTGGTTTATTTGAGCAGCAGGAGAGGTGCCGGTGTTTGCACGCAGCTCGTTGAGTCCACAGCCATGAGAGCCTGGCAAGGGAAAACGTGGATTCTCAGGATGCACATCAGACCCTTTTATTCAATACTTTGTCTACGTTGGCAGATTTTCCCCACCTCTGCCCCATACTATTTGTGTTTTGGCTCTTCTTTCCGAGGAAGTGCTGTCTCACGATGAGCGTTGCATGGACTCAGTCTTGGCTCTGCTCGGACTTGGTGCATCCGAGGCACTTCACGTGCCTCAGTTTCTCCAGCTGTAATGAATGCCAACCAAAAGTTAGAAGGGTGTAAAAATAACGTAGCAGCTGCCAAAACTTTTCATCCTCCAGCTCACCTTTTAGAAGGCATTAGGAGGTTCTCCAGTGAAAGCTGCTGGACAAGTGAAACCTTTAGGCAACTGTTCCCAAGATGTCTGGTTCTCCAGCTGAGCCTAATCTGCAGCTGAGTGGCTTGACTGTCTCCCTGATCTGCTAGAGACTTTACTCTGAAGTGCATTTTAGGAGGAGACCACTGTTCTTCTGAGGGCATTTTGGGTCTAATGCTCCCTCCTAGGGAACAGGAGGAGGAGAAAATGGTCCATAAAATTTCCATTACACTGAAAAGCAGAAACATCTGTTGGAGACTGCAAGTGAGGTTGGAAATGGTATTTACCAGCAACGAACTGGCATCTAGTCTGTTCAGACCCTCTACAAAATAACTCGTTTCCTCCCATGGAAAATAATGTGGAGGAGGCTCTGAGTCAGGATCTGCCCCAGGCACTTGAAGGCAGCAAACTGAGCACTTTTAGCCAGGTTATTCTGCATGCACGTATGTACACGGGACGTACGCCTGTGCTCTGAACGAGGTGCATCTCATGAAATCGCAGCTCAGCAATGAACTGTTTCTAATAACAATTCTTACATAAAGTCAGCTGTTCTGCATCACGCATTTTGAGTTTAGAAACTCAGCTCTGTAAAACAGAGTTTCAGAAAATAAGTTGTTTTTTTTTCAGTTGTTTGTTTTTTTTAAGGAGGGATTGTTGGAAGTGACAAAGTCCCCAAGATATCTGGAGACCGATGGTCCTTCTGCTCCCAGGAAAAACATGTGTTATGGAAAGGGGAAAGACCTACTTTCTAAAACAGTGCCTTGGGTCTACATGATGCTTACTTACTCCATGTATACTTACAGTTCTCTTTTTTTCTTGGTAGTGTTGGTGCTAGAAGGGCAGAACCTTCCCTGTGACTGCAGAGCTGCCCCATGAGAAACGGCTGGCAGGAGCTGGAGACCTTCAGTGCAGCCAATTCCTTTGTCTTCCTCTTACTCCAGAGGCTGAGGGAGTCTGGCCCCAGCCACATGAGATTCCCAGCATCATTGCAAGCCCTGATAAATCATCACTGAACTGAACTGCACCTGGATTAATCAGATGTCTGCGTACGTTTATAAGGAGCAAGAGGTACATACCTGCCTGTCTTGGGTGGGTATTGGTTACTCCTCGATTTGGTCCGGCACCAGAGCCTGGGTAAGCCCAGGTGTGCTCTGAGCACTAACCAGAGCAGGCTCTGCTGGGGAAAGGGTGTAAAATCCAGAGGCTGGAAGCTGTTGTGGGCAATCTCCTGCTGGTAGCATCGTCTCCTGTTGGGTGGGAGGTTGTGCCTCCCTAACCGATGGCAAATTTATCACAAGAAGCATGTCAGGAAGGCAATTAACATCTTTGGCTTCCATTTTGTGGTGCTTTGCCAGCTTCTCCTTCCAGCCTGTTTTATTGTGGAGCGTTTAATTAAGAAGGAAGGGGATTAAAAAGGTAGTTTGAAAGTCAAGATGCAAGAAAGGCTCTTTTGCATCACCGTGGTGCAGTGTTTCATAGTCACAAGGCGCTTCTTTTGTTCAAATCCCTACCTTGCTCCAAGAGATCTGATGAGTAAATGAGTCACAGCCGGTGCTGAGCAGAGCCTGTGACATTGGCTGCTCTTTGGAATTAAGTTAATTGTGAGTGCTACACGCACTAGGAGTTGGCTACTTGTAACATTGATTGATTTAACAGATTATTTCCTCAGATTTGCGTAAATCATTTTGAGACCTGACTCTGTGGTTGCTACTGCTTCCCACGCCATGCTGCAGTATCTGAAGGGCTTTCTTGTGTGCAATGCCATGAACAGAATGGAAAACCCTAGCATGGGAGGACATGCAGAAGCCGAAGGTGCCAGGGAATGATATGACCCTGATCCCTCTGCCTGGAGCAATGCTTTGAATCTCTTTTCCCCCCTTCCACCTGTGCTACGCAGCTGGAGAGTGCTCCGAGGGTGCAGTTGGTTGGGGAGTTGTGTGCATCCCTCTCAGGCATCCGGGCTGAGCGCTGTCAGATGCGACATCCCAGACTAGACCATTAGTTTGACTATACATGGCATTTCTTTCTGTCCTTCTGCCAGGTTTTCTTCTGAGAATAATATATGTGCGTTGCAATGCTAGCTAACGATGCCAAGGACTGCTGGAGGAACTCTTGCAAATGACCTGTTTTTTTGTGAGATAATCTGTGGGTTATTAAAAAGACATATATTTAAAAATCCTAAAGTCAACAGATTTGCATGAAAAATTGTCTGCCTTGTCTGGCTTACTTGACACTTTGGCTGTCTCAGAACAGATGGGACAGTATCCAGCTGTGGGAAAGGAAATACATTTAATGTTCATATTGTGGTCATTGAAATGTGAGGGGCACCAACAGGCTCATAAGGAACCACTGAGAAAATCCCCAAAGCCTATCAAAGTCTAGGTTGCATAATTTTGACATAACAGTGCTGCTCAGAGTAGCTGTGCTAAATCTAATAGCTGTCCAGGCTGTTCTGTCCTGTCATGAAAGATTAGGCTGATTAAGACCAGTATGTTTCAAGAAATCATTTGTCCCTGCAGATCCACGCAGGATGTTCTTGTGGGCTTAAAGAAGAACCTCTGAGGAGGCAAAAAGTTAGCGGTTTCTGGAGGGAGGGAAAAAAAAAAGAAAAAATGAGAGAGCCTGGATTAAAAATTTTAAAGATCCTCAACCATCCCTAACTTTCATCAACATACCTAGTAAAAGATTTCCTCCTCCCCTTGTAGAATCAATTGCATATTGCTGTGATGGGCAGGCGCTGCTCTGGGTGTCTCTGGTCATGCGATGCTTTCTTTAAAGAGCAGAGCTGCCTGAAATAATTCCTTCTGTGCAGGGAGGCCTAGAGGGGAATTAAAAACTAGCAATGGCTCCATCTGTACTGCTCTTCCTCACTGCCAGCTTGCAGGGAGTTTTGGCAAAGGGGGAAAACACCCAGCCTGGACTGTAAGATCCCCTTTACTGCTGCTAGCTCGGTGCTCCCTTATTTCAGCCCTTCCCACTGAGCAGGGTCCCATGCAGCATTGAGCAGCTTCCCTCTTCGGATCAGTTGTTTTCTTCCTTTTTGCTTAGCGATGAGTCTGGATTCAACTCTTTCCTCCCCCTTCCTAACTTTTGATAAACTTGATCTGCGGACCAAGCCTCGGGAGCATCTTAGCCATGCGTAACGGACAGAACAAGAGCTCTGACCCGCAAATCCTGAACGTTCAGATCGACCTCCAAACTCCACAGCTTGAGCCCATCTCCCCTTTTAATTATACCAGACCATTCCCATGTGTCTTTGTCTGTAAAAGATGCATCCCCTCGTGTCTGTATCTGCTTTAAAATTATATCAATTGCCCTTTTTCTAAATCCCTCTATCAAAGAAATCCTCTCCCCTCCCTACTAAATCTCTTGCACTTGGAACTTCAGGGAACAGAGCAGATGCAGTTTGATGCCCTCATCCAAACTAATGATTTGTTTCTGGCCGAGAACATGTTACCATCAAGGGGTTTTAATATTCTGCAGAATTTAGTGGAGGCCAATAGAGTAGGAGGGGGTTAGATGCTCTGCCTTTGCCAAGATGTTTATGCAGCAGGAATGTTATTTATGTAAATCTGGAAGCACTCTTGAAGCGATAGCCTTGCTCTTGCATCTCAGACTTTTTTCATTAAGTCGTTGATCTTCCTTCAAAAAAAACTTTTTTTTTTTTTTTTTTTTTTTTTTTTTAAATAAAAAATCCCTCTGAAAACCTTAAAACTCGAGCATGAAAACTGCTTGGGGAAAAAATATTTACTGCACAACTGCTCCAAACTACCCACATTATACAGACCACGGCAATTTCTTGAAGAATGTTGGGGTGACAGCTGCCTGATTCAGGGATTCACACATCCTCTCCCCCTCTTCTCTGGCTGCTGCCTTTCTCCTTGTAAACGAAGTTATTGCATGCCCCACCATCTGACTCTGTCCTCTTCAGAGTGAGCCTGTTTCTCCTAAACAGGCCATGTGCAAACACTGAATTAAGCACAAAGATTGGAGAAATCATAATTGCCAAAGTATGTGTACTAGGGGAAGTATTTCTCCTCATCGTCAAGTTATTCCTTTCTCCCTGGTATGAAGCCCTGCAGAGCCCGTGTTTCTTGCATGAAGCAACCAAACTCTGGCAAAACCCGGTTTGTGCTTCTGAGCTTTTTGGAAAGGCTTGCTCTCCTTGTAAAGTTTTTAACATGTTTTATAAATTTCCTCCCTGTAAATAGCACAATAAATAAGTGCTGCTTACAGCTTTGTCTGTTCAAGAGCAGCGAGTAATGAGAGAGGTCAGCAGGACAGGCTGGAGGGCACGGCGTGGGTATCGTGAGTATTTTCTGTTGCATGGGAAATCGGGAGAAAGCCAAAGTGTCAGAGCTGGGCAGCACTTGTCTGTGGGATGGCCTGCTGAGTGCTTACCAGGTGAAGGAAGTGCTTGGTTGTGAACTCGCCCTTTTTCTCCATCTTTCTGTTGCTCCATAAGAGAAGTGTGGCTAATCAGAGGTGCTGGTGTGCGTTGCTGCACTGTGCAGCTTTTGGTGTCTGAGGAGACAAGGATGGCAGCTCAGGGGGTAAGGCAGAGGAAGCTGGGATGAATGTGTTGCATGGAAAACAGGGAAGTTGCATTTTGTGCCTGTGAAGCTTGAAAAAATTGGATTTTACCTGCCTTCTCTGGAGGGGCATGGTTGACAGGCTTGTGGAGGTACTGCTCCAAACTCCCTGCTTTCTGTCCTGAAGAGCTTTAAAAATACCTTGTGAACAGCTAACAGCAGTTCTGGTCCCTGCAGGGATGTACTGTGAGAAACCACAAAAGCTTGTGACTGCTGAGACCTGCTCCCTCCACCTTCAGGTGCCTGGCGAAGCTCCCCCAGCACAGAAGAAGCTTGCTGCCTCTGCACAGCACGGAAATGAAAAGCAGTAGAGTGGTGGATGCTGTGCTTCAGGTATTTGAATATGATGATTCCCATATACGTGCATACAAAACTGTGATCTGTGACAGCAGCCCCTATCACTGCCGGTGCAGCTAAGCGGGGCCCTGATGCTGAGTATTAATACAGTATGTGCAGTGAAGTGAAGTAGCAGGTTTGATAAGCAACGTGTTCTTGCACAGCAGTAATGGGAACCACTCGTGACTAGGAAGTGAGCAAAGTGTGGACTGAAATACCCTGGAAAATATCACTGATCACTAATGTTGCCAACTGCTAGGTGGGCAGTGGAGCCCATACAACTCTGATTCTCCATTAATGCAGAACTCTGCTTAGCATGTAATTCCAGTGACTTATTACAGATAATTGAACTCCCTTATCTTTGGGGGATTTGCATTATCTGCAGTAGCAGCAGAATTTGACCATATCTGATCCTCTCTGAGCCCCAGCCAGTCCAGTGGCAAAATATAAACATCTGCCTGGAAACTATTTTTGAAGGGCATATATGGTAATAGTGGCTCAAAGGCAGAAGAAAGGCACCTACAGATAGCACGACTGGCATCGCAGGCCAGTATTTTCTGCCTGTTGCTCTTCTGACTATAGCGAATGTATGTAAATCATGGTAGTAGCAAAAGGCGGTGAAACAAGTGGTGACTACAAGCCAGATATTAATGTTTTTTATGACAGAACAACCCAAGCACTTTCTGAATGCTGGGGAAAACAGAAGGAAGTTGTTTTACAGTCAGCACCTGATCGCAGTGAGGCCATCGTCATCCAAGTTTGTCTGAAGATGAGAGCGTGCAGGGAAACATCTTGAATCTCCCATTAATTAACCCTTTACACTTTCACATCCCAAGCTGTGTGAGACGGCTACTTTGAGTGAAGGAGGAAAGAAGTGCAATGGGCCAGACCCATGGAAGTAGGCAGATTACACCAGATGTGCATCTGCCTTTAAGCTCCAGCCATAGAGCTAAAATTAGCTTTTAGAAAAGAATGTTAAAAGCAACCAAGATGCATTTTTTTTATTGCATGTTTTCTTTTGTCATGATTTTTTTTTTCCTAGTAGAAGGTATGAGTCCAATTATCTGCATTTTCTCTGAGCAGTTGTTACTGAGGTTTATTAACATCTGGTGTTTGACCTAGACCATCAGTGTGTGGCACTGGTAGCAAACAGGATTATGATGTGGCAAGGGGACATTCTTATGTGCATAAAGAATTCTTGGACTCCTTCCCGCCAGGGATGCTTGGATCCCTCAGAGATGGGTGTGGGGTTTATGAGGAGGGGGAGGAGGGGTTACTTGCTGGTTTTCGACTCTTGATGGGTAACACCCTACCCGTGGGGCAAATAGCAGGCAAATCAGAACCAGGAAGTGATGTGGCACATGCACATGAGAAATGATGGGTGGGGAATATTAACCAAACTCGAAAGGAACTTGGGATAGGTGCCAGGTCATGTTCTGGTTCAAACCCTTCAGCTTGGCTCCTAGTTCATCTCAAGTCAGTGGCCCATTCGGTAAAACCCTTATCTCTAAGAAGACTTATGCAGCAAGGGGCAGGGAGGAAGTTTGTTTTTGTTGTTAGACGTAATTTGGACCAGAACGTGACAGGGATTATCTGACAATTGCTTACTCATGGCTCTTGCGTTGCTCAGCACTCCTTCCTATTCTGTATCACACAGTTTATCTTGAAAGCAACTAATGCTCTCAGCATGTATTGTTGATGGGCTAGGAAAGGTTTCTTATGTACGCTTGGTTTCTTTAGTACAGTCTAACAGCAACAAATGATGCCAGGAGCCAGAGCCCAGGCAGCAGCTCGAGCACTTCACAAGATTTAAAGGAAATCTGGCAGTGGCTATGTTTGGAAGTCACCGAGGTCACCTGCTGCCTTCTTTGGTCACTAAACTTCATGAAAGATAGCTGGTTCCTCTTAGACCTAAATGTGCTCTGGTATGGCTCTGTGTATTCATAACAGGATGTCCTTTAGATACCTAGTAGGGATAGTCGGTTGTGCTCATCCAGCCATGATCTTGAAATCTTGGTGTAAGAGAATGCTAGATTTATTTGAGATATATATATTAAGAGAATGCTTATATATATTTGTATTGCCCTGGTTGCAAGCCCTGAAATCAGCCATCATGGGATCAGAGCTTTTCCAGCTTCTTCACAGGAGAAGCCCAGTCAGCCCCTGTGCCACCCTGGAACAATCAGACCAGTCATCAAGCCCTGAGTCTTCTCCTGAGATACTTGATTGAAGGGACTGGAGGGCCTACAAGAGGTGAAGAACAAGCATTCGTGCATTCCATATGAGATCTTGTCCCACTACAATAGCTTTATGGACACAACACGTCATGTGAAAGGAACACAGTGACCATAGCATGAAGCAGCATTTATCTTTTGAAGGTAATTATTCAGTAGAACCAAAAGCTGCAAATTAAAGAATGTCCCTCAAGAAATGCTGAGTATTTGAGCCCAGGGAACTGCTAGATACATGATCTGATGAAATAATTGAGAGAATATGCCTGGTTTCCTTCAATGAAACATGTAAGCCATCTCTAAATGCTCATTTGTTATGTAGAGATTTTACTGCTTGGATCCTAATTTTTCACAGCTGTAAACAGAAGACAAAGGGTGGTGGAAAAAAAACAGTCTTAAGTAGGAAGGAAGAGGTGTGTGATCAGAAAACCTTTGGCAAGTTAAGAGGATTAAGAAAGGCCCCAATGTTCTGATTTTAAGTTCTCTGAGCTGGACTAACATCATGGATTAAATTTGGGTGGCTAAGAGGAAGAAAATACCTCATTAAAAAGAAGCAATTGGGTTTAAAGTTGTTGTAAGACAATGGCTGAAACAGCTCAACTGGAATGGTCTCGCTTGCTTAATTCAGGGGTTTTGTGTGCATGTGTGTTTTTAATGCCCTCCCCCACCTCTCCACTCCCAATCTAAAAGCCAGAAAGATGTGCTTTAAAATATATTACTTTTCTTTCTTCCCTCTCAGTATTGCAGGATTTGGGCTGTGTTGCTGCTCTTTAGAATTGTGCTTGATGGTGACTCTGAGCTGATGTTGGGAGCTGGGAAGTCTGTGCTCTGTGATGAAAAATGACATGGGAAAAATGTCAGGCCAGTCATAGCAATTATTTCAAGTCCACCTCTTCTTTTCCAAAAGTGGTATCATTAGATTTTTGTACCCTTACTCTTTGCAAGGTGATAACTATTGGCAATTAAGCAGATGATTGTTCTAGTGGGATTAAACTCTGCGGTTAAGAGTGTTTCTCCATATTTTGGAGAAAAAATGGAAAAAAAAAAAAAAAAAATGATCTGAAAGAGCAGGAGCTGTGGTGAGCCTGATGCTGAGAGCACGGCCAGAAAGCAGCTGGGAGGTTGTAGGGTGGCAAGCAATAAGGCAGATAAATTAGGCTGTTTCCCTGACCCCTTTAATGAGAAGTCTCCTCATGACAGTTTAGCGCTGTGTTCATGTGGCAAAGCTGCTCATGACCGAAATCTCTCGGTCGGGCCACTGACGGTGTGTGGCCGTTCCAGGAAGCCAACAGGATGAGATCTGAGAGTGCTGCGGTCTAGGCAGGTGCGAGTCCTGTCGGCTTCCTCCCAAACAGAGCTCTGTCCAAGGCGGGGATTAGTCCAAGAGGAAGCCAGATGAGACCGTAACCCTCCTCGGTTAACCAGGCTTGGGTTTGACAAGGATTTGCTCTCTCCTCGCTGCCAGCAAAGCCAGCGGCCAACCTTCCATTGACGTGAGCGGGGCCGCGAGCGGGCCCGGTTTCCACTCGGCCTATCTCGCCGTTACCTCAGGTGCCTTCTGCTGCGCCTTCCCTTCAGCCGGGCAAGCTTTTCGTTTTCATACTGAAAGCAGAGCAGTTCCTCTGAGAGCAGCCATAATATCTTGCCAATGGAAAAAGTGACACTAAAAATATACTTGTTTCGGAAAGAAGCAAAGGCGGCTTCCAAAAAATCCCAAACTAAAAAGGAAAAAGGGGAAAAAAAGAAGAAAAAAAAACAGTCTAGACAGCTGCAGTAGGTGGAGGCAATAACAACCAAAAGGAATAAATTAAACTGTGGTTGAGGGGAGAATTTGTCTCCCCTGATTGCAAGACAAAAGAAACCCAATTCCTTGTTTGTAGAAAGAGATGTTTGGGAATTTCTCGGGCCAGCTGAGGGCCTATTAGAGTGATGTGAACTGGAAATGGAGTTAGAGGGCTTTGGCTGGTTGCATGACCCAACTCCGGACCACACACAATACGCAAGGCTTTGACAAGGCGGCGAGTAGTGGTAGGTGGCAAAGCCGTCTGCTATTGCCCTGAACAACAAGACCAACTTCTGTTCCACGGCCTCAGCACATCTGCAGCAATGGTGGAAGGAAAAGCCAGCTTCTTTCCTCCCAGACGTCTACCTCTGCTTCTCGAAACTGCCCTGCAGTTATAGCTGGATCGACACTTAATGGATGCAAGTTGTGACTGTGGTTTTAAAATTCACAAAACAAAGTTGTGACTGCGGTTTCAAAATTCACGAAGCAGTGGATTTCCCCTCTTTATTCTTCCAGTTGCAAGCAAACCATAGGCTGGGTCCTGCCAATGCTCTGGGTGGGTTTTGTTGGTTTGAGTTTCTTGTCATTCCTGGGTGTTGAGGCTGCACAGTTTGCAAAGAGTTTTGTGCTTTTTATGTGTCCAAAGTGTACATGTATGTATGCGTGCCACAGAAACTTTGACTTGTTTGCCAGTTATTTGCTTCAGTGTGGGCAGGATTTCATCCTGTGTCAGTACTCACAGGGACTTCAATGGAAGCACTTTACCATACTCATTTATTTTCTAACTTCTGAAGGAACAGCTGAAAATCCATCTAAAGAATATAGCCACAGTCAAATTCTCAGTCTTCTTTGTCCTCTTAATGAAATCTGTCGTTGGGCTCTGTATTTTCTGTCTGGTAAAAATGAAACCTCTCTCAAGAGTGGGCACTTAGAACACAAAAAAGGAATCGAAATGTTTCTGCTTCAGGAGGTGTACCTGGTGTCAGCCCAGGCATCTGTTCCCATCTCACATCACACAGCAGAGGGGGGACCCGTGGGGTACCCATGTCTTCTGTGCTGGGAGTTGGTATCTAACGTTAGAACACAAGCTGGTTTGCCCACTGCTAGTCGTTAGGGGCCTGTTATCATTTGATAAAAGCCCCAGTGTCCAGACTGAATTTCAGATTGCTTATTACAATTTTTCCTACATGAAACTCATCCCGTGCTTTCAGTAGAAACTCAGATTTTCCTTTGCTTTTCCTGCGGTCTTGCACTGCAGAGTGGCTGCAATTAGTGTTTAAACGTGACCTGACTGTTGTTGTTGTTTGTTTGTTTGTTTTGCTTTTATACTTCTAGGACCAGTTAGTAAAATAGGTGAAGTACTCTGACATCCAGCTGGAAGAAAAAATTGCAGTTGGCTTATTTATTCACCACTTGCAAGCTTCCATTTTTTTAATTGAATTATTTTTTAAGGAATGAATTGTTATTATTTGTGTAAAGTTGTAACTAGCTGTATACCCCCAGATGCACGTAGCTAATGAAATCCCAGTACATTGGCCCAGACGTTATTTGGTTTAACATCAGACCTGGTTGAGAAGACATGGAGTGTTGTGTTTTTAACAAAGCCCCAGTGAGGGCATTTCTGGCACAACCAGTGATTTCAGGTAGAGCTCATCTTCTCAATCCAGGGAGGTTAAACTCAAGGAATTTGAAGCTCAGAAACGTTCTGTGAAGTATCTCCATCTGTGGCCTCGCTTCCTGCTCGTGGTCTGTGGCAGGCTGGGTTTGTTTGCTTGGGAAGTGGTAACACCACTTAGAGGGTTTGGGTTGGTTTTGGCTCATCTCCTTCCTGTGTCAGGCAGGCTTTAAGGAACGATGCTGGGGGTTCATTCTGGTTTCCTAGGGAAACAAGCCTGACGTGAGTGCACTGTCCGTGTCGGCGTGCTCCTCTTCCCCAGCAGTGCTTTCTGCACCTGATGGTCTGGGAGGCAGCGAATAGCTGCAAGTTTTGTGGGAACATTGGGTTAGAGAGAGAGGAGAGAGAGATGTGTCAAGCTGTGGTTGCAACCTCTTTGCAAGCTTTGATTAGATTTTTTCCTACACCTGCATGAAATGACCCAAGACATACAGCCACAGAAAGTCTGGCTTCATGAGTGCCACTGCTGCTCTAAAAACTTCTTTTAAGTTCCTGTGTTTGCCTGGAGGCTGTGCTGAGCATCAGATAAGCTCACCTGGAAATGACAAGCCTACTAAAACGATTTAGTGTAAACGGCAACCCGTGAAGCTCTCTGCAATAATAAACACGCCCTGTGCAAACAGAAAATACCCTGGGTGCTGGGCACCTTTCCTGGCTGCTCCTCAAGCATCAGCCTCCCCCAGAGGCGTGGGGACTGACTCAGCCCTGGCCATGCTTACGGTCCAGGAACCATGGGCACGGATAGGGATCCAGGCAGATAATGGGAGGGATGTTCCTGTATGAAGTGCGGATAAAAGGCATCGTGTTATTTCTGCACCACCTGATCTGCTTCCTCCTCCCTGGTTCCTTTTGATGTTTGCTTTCACGGTGATTTCTTACAATGTGAAATTCATCCTGGTTTTAATGGTTTGGAGATGGCGTGGCTTTTCAGATGAACAGAACAAGGATGTAGAGCTCTGAAAGATTCCTCTGCTCTTTATCAGCTATTTCTTTCAAGTACTAAATGCCTTTTCTTTTCCTTTTTGTTCTGTAAAGGTGAATTCTTCCCCTGTGCTGTTTACTAATTAAAAGTTAGTTGGTAAAGAATAAGCATATTGTCCCTGCTGCGGTTTGATCTATTGTTATTAGGGCTCTGTGTTGTTACAGATGAGATCAAAGAATTTAATTTATGATGGGTGGATAGGTCAAGTTCAGTCGTCTGAAGCGAGCTCTGGGTGGAAAGCATGGTCAGGCAATAATGTCTCAAGCAGCAGCCCAGGCAATAAGCTTTTCCTTATAAATAATACAGTCCCACTTTCTCCAATTTGACTCAAGAAGCCCAGCGGTCCTTTGGATATAAATATTCAAGGACAGCTGGATGCAGGCTATTAAATCCCCTGTGCCTTCCCTTGGTACGATATACACAGGAGATAATATAGCACCAGAGGAATCCAAGGCTTAAGATAAAGTAGAAATCCCACCACCATGACAACGTGTTTCAGCCAGCCTGGTTCACAGGTCTGCATCGTGTTTGCATGCATGCTGCAAGTTCCTATGATATTTTTAACATAGTTTTGAAATATCCCTTGAGCTTGCAGCAAGAACCTCTAATTAAGACCTAAAGTTGATGCTGCTAAGTCTTAGTCACACCCTAATAACAAAAGGGGAATGGGGCAGTGGAACAAATTTATTGGGTCTGCTTATAGTCTCTAGATGCAATATTTTCCTTGAACTCTGCTCAAAGAGGAGTGGGTTGGATTATTTCCATTTCATCTTTATTTATTACACACCAGCGTGCAGCACTGTTATGAAACCAAGAAAGACACCCACCTCTCCCCCATGCCTATGGAAACCATGAGGACTGGCTTGACATGCAAGATGAGTAACCTGGGAGCAGTTTCTGGGCTCTATTATAAGTATGTGCCTATGAGTGCATGGCTAGTGTAGCTGCATAAGTGGTTTGTGCTTTCCCTGTATTCTGCCCAGCTGGAGCCTGGAAGCTTTTTTGGGTGGGAACCCCATCTCCTTGTGTGTTTGGAGAGCGCTCAGCATGCCTTGGGCTGGCAGAAGTGTCAGGGGAGCCCGTGGCTCTGCAGGATGGAGTCACAAAGCTTCGCCTCGTTGTGTGTCTGCTTGCCCGTGTGTGTTTTTCTGTCCTGGCAAAGGCTGAGGTTTCTTTGGGCTAGGCAAGCTCATTATAAGGCAGCCAAGCTGCAGCCTGTACATATGAGCCAATGTGAAATACTGAGGCTTTTAAAAATAAAAAATGAAGAAAAGTCCCTTTCCCTGACTCGATTTACACGGGAGGAGTGATTGGTTGGTGCTCTGATGGATGGCTCAGCCTGCTCCTCCGCAGGGTCTGTTTTGTCCCTGCTCACGTAGCTTTGGGTTTGATCAGAGCCCCCATGTGGAGACCCCAGGGTGTCCTGTCCTGTGCAGGGTTTCTGCTCCTGGGCTCTCTCTGTTGTCTACCCCCAGCTTGTCCAGTCCCATCTGAACCACCAAAGTTACTCAAACTTGGATTTTTTTTTTTTTTTCTGGGGTGTTTTGAAGCATGAGCAGTTCCTCAGGCGGGTTCACGGCGCGGTGATGCAGTGCTGGCATGACAGGGGGAAGCGGTGCACCAGGAAGGAAGGAGATGCTCAAGGAGGGAAAAACCTTGCACCCATGTCCCAGCCAGGCTCCCACCCATGACACGGTCTCAGGAGACCGGCTGGAAACCCTGTGCTGTACAGTAACAGATTCCTCTGCCTGTCACAGTGGAGAAGTCACAGGACTGGCAGCAGTCTTTCAGCTGCAGTAATGCTTACAGTATTTTCAGTTCCTGATACCATCGTCAGTTCCTGATTCTCCCTTTTTAGTGACTCTATTTTTAACAATGAGAGGTCAAACTCTACCACAAAACTGCAGCTGGGCAGTTCCCTGCCCAGCCAGTGTGCCAAGGAGATGGGGATTGGCCTCATTTCGGCTGCTGTGCCTGGCTGATGCTCATGATTTTCAGCATCTCTTTGCTGTTGGGTCCTTTTTCATCATCACTGCACCCCGGGATCTTTTGCCCTGCTTAGCTACTTTTGGGCTTATCTCCTGGTTTCTTTCTCTGTTATTCTTCAAGTCCTTTGGTCTGCTTTTTTAAGGTCCATCTCTTTTGTCCTGCAGTTGTTCTTCCTGTCCTTTGAGCACCTTATGGGGTCTGCTTGCTAATGTGGGTCATAGCAGGGTGATATTAGGACGGAAGATGCTCCCACGGTATAGTTTTAACCCAACCAGAAATCATGAATCAGTGTCTTCTTGTAAGTCTTGCACCCCATGAATGTAGGTCCAAAAAATCCACATAGCCTGGAAAAGCTTTGGGGATGCTCACAAATGTGTTGCTCATCCAAACCTAAGGTCCAAGACCTTTAAAAATGTTCCCATTACCACTCTGTCTGCCACTCAGCTTGGAAGCTTTAAAAGGGGAACTAGTGGGTGCTGCAGTGTCTGTCTGACTGTCTTTGTTGCATTTACTGTGCTTTCATTTTCTGGAATAAAAGGTTAAGCTTTTATTTGTCATGACTTTACAATGTATCATCTTGGAAATCAATCTTCCCTTTTAGTTTACTTAATAATGCTGTCTAAAGTCATCAGCTTGAAAGCATTCAGTGGCAATTACAAGAAATCTTCTCAGAACCTACTCCCAGCTATGGTAAGCTAGAGAGACAAAGAAAATCTTTTACAACCTATTTTTCCTGTCTTAGTAAAATAATAGCAGTCCCCTGAGAGACATTAGTAACTGTTGAGAACCAATATTTAGATGTAGTAATTTATCTTCTTGTTTATAGAAACCACAATTAAATACTTTAAAATCTCCAGAAAATTATAATTGGGGATGCGTAGCCAAATTTGAGGGGGGGGGTGGAGGAAGAAAAGAAAAAGAAGAATGACTTTTAATGTCTGGGGATTTGTGTTGTTTGTTTCTGTTGACTAATATATACAGTAAACTGCCCGAGTCCTGAGGTGACTCACGGGCTGTGCAGATGGTGAGCTTTCCTCCGGGCTCGCTGAGTTAATTGAGTAGGAAGAGATGCTGCACAACCGCCTCCTCCGGTCCCATGTCCACTTCCCCTGCTGCAAAGGCAGGGGGTGTGTGAAAACCCCTCCTGCAGACCCAGCTGCAGGAACATCGGGGTTTCCAGGCGATTACGTTTTTTGGGAAGCTCGTGCTCTGACCCAATGTGAGCAAAATGAAATTAGTTGGGGTCTTCTGGAGGCTGCCAAGATGAAAGCCATGCGAAGGACGAAAACACGTGGGAGGAGAACGGCTTTTTCAGATAAAATAGCTTATTTCAAGCCTGAATGTGGAGTCTCAGAGGGACGGTTCCTGCCCAGGAAGGGCTGTGGTGTGAGCAGCAATCTGCTTTTCTTTCACTGCTAGGAATGAGCATTTGTCACCTTTATGGAGCTTTGGGAGAAAAGAGGTGTTAAAAAATAAATTAAATTAAAATATAAACTAGCCCTGGAGAATCCCTTTCGTTGCCCATCTCTGCTGCTCTCACAGTTGTGCATGGGCTGCTTGAGTCTGGCTTTTGGGACCTGGGCAGACCCCGAGAGGGTGCCAGTGGGAGAGGGAGCGCAGGCCACAAGAACTCGAATTCTACGTGAAATTCCCTGGAGACCTCTTGTAGGTTAACGCATGGCTGCTTGAGTGAGATGCCATGGAGCTGTGGTCGCTTCACCTGGCCTCTCAAGGCACTGTGCTTCTTTATCCAAGCTCACCTCTCACTGACCTGCGTGATACCCATAAAGCTGAAGAGCCCTCATGTTCCACAGTCCTGAATCGCTGTTGCTTGTGAAGTTTCATGCAGATCCATTCCCTGGTCTGAGGCTCAGGGAGAGTTCCCTTTACGCAAGGCACAGGGAGCCACAGCATGCCCTGAAGCGATGCCGGCCCCAGCACGAGGCTGATGAGATGTAGCCAAAGTGGAGGGTGACATCATGTTAGCTCTGGTTGGAGTCATCTGCTAATGGTGCTGAGCTCTAACAGGAACCTGGCCCTGGTTGTGAGTATCGAGCTTTTCTGAAAATCCTGACTCTGTTATGTATTCACAAGGACAGCCTCACTATGCAAAGCCTCTTCTTGGCGTGGGGACAGATGCGGGCTTGTAACAGTATGCACTTAGTTATAGATGTAATTTTATTTGCCTTTGTTAGAATCTTTAATATAAAACTCAGTAAAAAGACCTCTCTAATAAAAATGGCTCAGAGAAATAACAATAAACAGGTTTTATGATACGGAAGATGCATTAAAAAAATCCTACTAAGAAAAATGATCTTAAGAGTCTCCAAAAAATATGAATATGGAAGGAGAGACTTTTTTTCCCCACCCGCTACAATCAAAGATGGGTGGTCTGCGTGCCATGTGAGCTTCCTCACTCTGGCTCTTGTGGGCAGGAGGAGGGGAAGCTGCACTCTGTCTCAGTAATGAGCTCTGACTGTCCAGGAAAGCATTTATTTTTACAAAATTAAAAAGGGGGGGAGTCAATGGATCTGTTTATAGCTATATAAAAAGGCAGAAAAGTTAATGCTAACATATGTTGCTTCATGTTCCCAGAGCAAAAACATTTGCAGGATAGTAGTCCGGAGCGCAGGTGGTAGGCGATCGATACCTTTATTTAGTTTGAGGGAATGGCATAACTGCTCACCTACAGGAGGAGCTGCAGAGAGCGCACAGACCCCCTACAGACACGTTATGGTCATGTATGGATGTTGTAGGCATTGTATTACGGAGATGTTAGGGGTTTGTACCCTGCTTCCAGGATCTCTAAAGCTCAGGCTGAAAGCCACAGGCATCTGTGAGGCTGGTGGTGCACCCTGGCTGTGTCCAGTGTCCTCCTGAACACCACTGGAGCTGCATCCCTGCATCTGCGAGGCTTTGTTCAGCAGAATTTGCCCCCACCAGCCATGGTGACTGTCCTAAAGGGATGGGAGAACAATGTGCACCAGGGGGGCAAACTGGTGGAAGAGGGTGAAGAGACCCATCTCTAAGTCATGGTCACAGTCGTGCCTTCTGCTGAAGGGAGAGTGAGTGATGTGACTGGTAGAGGAGCAGTGTCAGTGCTCTGTGATTACTGGATTAGATTTAGGAGGTCAGGGACCTCAACTAAGTGGATCTCTTCTTTTGTCTTGCACAAATGATGCACCATTTCCAGTGCCGCAGATCCCAGCATATAAAATGCTGAAAATCCATCCTTTTTCCTTCATACTGATGCAGACCTTTTAGGTCAGGGACTGACTCCTGGCATGAGCTTCCAGACTTTGTAGTCCAAAAGCTGCAGGCTCTTGTAGGCAACTAACCACGTACTACCATGATGATGATGTCCAAAGATGACATCTCTCATTGCAGACCCACACAGACGGTGTATTTTTCTTTAGGGATACATATACTCAGAGATAAATCTTTCTCCCCTTAATCTGAAACATTCAATTGGCGATTACTTGTATCTCATGAAGATTTCACTGGAAGTGACCTCTGGTGGTTTTGTGATAGAACATGAACCTTTCATCTTTTCTGTTGCTGTAAGTGATCAGATAGAGGCAAAACCCTATTTCCTGCCTCACTGTGTCTGCTGAGAGGCAGGGGGGCTGCTGGTGTGAGATCATCATCTTTCAGAGGACAACGAACTGCTTTATGAGACCGTGATCTCAATACAGATGAGATAACTGGCAAGGCTCCGAGTTACTGCTTCAGGACCTCATATATCCTCCCTGCCTTCAGGAGCCAGGTGTTGCCAGTTACAGAGCTGATCTTCCTGACATCAGATATGGTTTCCTCGATTCATAAGACCAACAAAAGGGTTGACCACAAAGGTCCAGAACTTACAGGTGTTGTGATGCTTTGATTTGCGGGACAAACAGTGCTGTCATTATCTTCCATGGAGAGGGAACATTCTAGGTGTTCACTGTATCAGGCCTGATGTTTGCTTTCCCATGCAGACCTACCCCAGGCAGCCCAGTATAAGCTGGGACTTTTGGAGCTGGGATCTGCAGGCTGGTTGCTTCCCTTTGTCCCCAGAAGACTTTCCAGAAGAAGTTCTGGTGGGACAGCAGGCAGGACTGGTGTGACAGGCTTCCTTCTGCTGGGACCCTGCCTCTTTTCCCTTGGACTTGTCCGTATCGATGTCTTCATGGAGTGCTTTGATCATTGGCAAATTGTCTGCCAGCAATGTTCCACCAGAGAGTTTGCAAACTGATCTTAAGAGTAGGTGAACTAAGAATTAATGATGTTTTTGCTACACGCATTCCCACAAGACCAATTGCTGGCGGTCTGACTGAAAAATAAATAAATAAATAAAAAGAAATAAGCTTTATTTCACTTCTGCAAGTTAGAAAAATACATCATTTTAGTTTTTTTCAATACCACAAGCAGTTTTTCAGAGCGCTAAACTAAGTGGACACAACACAGCTAGTGTCAAAGCAATAGTTTTGTCCACTTCCCCTAACTGTTAACAGAGCTGAACCTTTTCCCAACGTAGATAACAGGATTTGCTGTTAGAAGGACGTGCCGTGTCCGAGGTGAGCTCCCATCCAACCCCACATCACGTCACGCCTGCACAAAGGCCACCTGAAGAGCAGCTGAGCGAGTCCGCCTTGGACAGCGTGCAGTAAAGAGCGCTGGGAAAATTGTTCCAGAACTGAAGGCTTTCCTGATGTCTTTACTAGCAATATCTGTTTTAAAATCAAGTGAGCTCTGGCTTGGGTCTCTATATGTTCCAGCTGTAGCATTATGGCTCGAGGACAGAGGCACTCTCCTGGGTGTGAAACGCTGCGAGGAGGGAGCGCGTTTTGAACACAAGGGTGGCCTGGCAGAGCGCGGCGCCGGGGAGAGAAGTGGTTGGACCAGGGAAGAAGCTGAACATTAGCTTCATACATTTCAAGCTCTCCGGTTTTGAGGGAGCTTCCTAGGATTTTAATTAATCATTTTGCTTGTTTTTGCAATGAGAACAATAGTGGTTACCTCACTGCTCTGGGCTTGTGCTGGTGGAGGACACTGGGGAACGATCCATCACTGCTGTTGTTGAGGCTTTGCCGATAACCTCTGCCCAGGGCTGGGTGAAGCTACAAACACTGCCTGGCCTTTTTGAGATGGGAGAGTGCTTTCTTCTCCGCTTGATGTATTTTCTTAATGCGTGTTGATGCTATATGTTATTAAAATCCATTACCTCTTTCATTTATTTCCTTTCCTCTGGACTCAATTACTTCTCATTTCTTTTTTTTTGGAAAAGGAGGTTGAAGCTGATACATGAGATATAATATCCAATCTGTATTTCTTAAGGTGCAGGACCAGTCTGTCAGGCTGTTGGCACAAAACAACAGTTGTTTTATTGTCAGAGTAAGTAAATAAGAACAAGAAGCCTTAAGTATTGGCATATGTTGATACGTGGCCAAAAAGGTCTCTAAACAATACGTTTTCTATTCATTCCAGAAACCTCATACTCCGTTATTTCTCATTTAATGCTGTTGGCAAATACCCATGTCACCATCTAATTTTGACTATAGTTCAACTTTTTTAGTGCAAAGCTAATCCTCATTATAGTTGTAAACATGTGTTTCATTTGGCCTCATGCTCATGTGCTAAAGTGACAAAGGCAATCTAGGATTTGTATCAGAAATGGAGATGTATAGGTAAGCATTTTGTTCAATCTACTTCATCTTTTATACAGTGAAAATCAGCCCAGTTGCTTAATAGAGAAGAAAGTTTTTTTATAAGGTTCTCTGTACTCTTGTGCTTGGCCCGTTTCCTGCTCTGCGTTGTTTTTTGGAAAGATGGGACACTTCAAGGAAAAAAAAGAGCAAGTGATTCTGAGAACAGTTGTGAGAGCCATCTTGATCTTGTGTAGTCATTGCGTGCACCTTCTATAGCTTCATGTGCTCTTCAGACATCCATTTTTCATAGCATCATGTTTTTCTTTCATTTTTTTTCTTTTTTTTTAACTTATGCCTCAGTTTTCACACAAGAGATTTACAACTTCAGCCCTTAGTGAGACCCTACCCAAAGTGAATCCTCTTTAAAATTAGATCTCTTATAAGGGACAACAAATGAGCATCCCCAAAGTACAACTCACCCTCAAACAATTTTGTATTGTAACATGTTTTATAGTTTTTAATGGCAAAATTCAGCTCGGCTTCCCTGCCTCCGGAGGAGCAAACGACAAACTGTTGACCAAAACAATCTCATTCACGGGAGCCTACTGGTAACCAGGTTAAGGTTTGGCGCTCTTGTGATGCCAAGGGTTGTCACAAGTCTGCGGTGCGTGATGTGACGGAGGGATGCTCGGTAACCATTACCATCCTGTGGCAGTAATGCTGAAACAGGACATCTCCAGAGAAATTCCTGAGCCGGCACAGCCCGTCTGCTCGGGCTGCTGTGGGGACCACAGTTTGAACAGCTGGCAGCTTGGTCAGAGTTTGTCCGCGCTCAAAGAAAAATTGTTTGCCACAAAACATTTTCCTATATTCAAATACACGCCTGAGCCACAAACATTTCTCTGTGTTTGCGTATACCACCGAGTCACAAATTGTCTTCTTATACTTAAATAGGTCCCAAATTCAATCCATACATTTCCAGTCATTATCACCCCATTATCCTTTCTCTTTCTCGCTATTTTTCTCACCAAGCGGTGGTAAACCCCAGGCCCTTTCTTAAGCATGTGGTTGATATAATACTAAAGGAAAGTTCTTTTCAAACATAAAAATGTTTTTAAATACTGTTTTATAACAGCTGTGGTCATCTGCAAGGAATCAGTTTTCAAAGAAACATTTGATGGACTGACAGTCTTGCGAGCCCAAGACAAAATGAACCGATCCAATTCAAAGCGGATTGAGACTTACTGTTCTGGAGGCATGTGAGTTTTTAAGAGATTTTGATGATGCTGAATTTTGAAACTACCATTTTGGCTTTTAAGATGTGTTGGGATCCAGATCAGCAATAGCAAATTGGAGTTTTACAATATAAAATTGTCCTCCCTATTTGACAGTGATGGAAAATGGTGACTGTCAGCTGTTGGACAGCCAGAAGCATCCCTATTACAGCACTTGGCGTTGCCTTCAGCACCATCCAACAACTGTGTTGAAGTCAGGGTGAAAATGAACAAGGTTTTGGAGAGGAAGGCTGTAGGAGACCTCTCTGCCTTGCATCAGATAAGCTTGGAGGTGCAGCACGTGAAGAGCTCACCTCGCTGGTGCTGTGGGGATACCTGCAGGGCTCTGACATCTCGGATGCCTGCAGCAGACAGGAGTATGAAGTGCTCTTGACACGAAGGGTACACATCCTGGGTGTCTCCTCTGTGAGGACTACAGCTTGCTGAGAACTTCAGGCTATGGAAGAGCGTGCCATGCTTTGCAGAGAGGGCAGCAGTAAGGAGAGATGCTAAAAGTGTCAGGCAATCATCCCGTCCTTCATTGGATTGAGGGACAAATTCAGTCATGACCTCTGATCCTCTTGATTAAAGCTCTCAAGTTTTTACTGTCCCCCACCCAGTATTTCTAGTGCATTTGTTATACAGCTTCCTGCAATCATGTTTATTGCTCTCCAGTGCACGCAGAATGTTTGCTTCCTACATACCTCAATTTATATTTTTGCCATTAACTAGAGACACTGTTTTGTTTGTGAATTTAAAGAACTTTCAATATTAAGTTTCAACGTGTTAATACAGAAGAAACTAGAAAGCAACTATTTCTTGGTTGGAATTCATCCCCCAGATGGTTGCATTTCGAGTTGCTGGATTCCCGGTGCCATGGCTGATGTACACACAGCATGAACTAGCTGTTGGATTTTCCATCAGTCCTGTTGTCTTTACTGTATGTCCAGGTTCAGAAGCAGCAAAACCTTCATTTTGGGGGGTTTGTGCTCGGCTGGTTTTTGTTTGCTTGTTTTAGCTTCGTTACTTTTTTTTTTTTTTTTTAGTTTCCTTTTTAATTTGTTTCTTTAGGGAATGAATGCTGGTAAGGAACAGCCAAGTGATAAAGAGCCAACGCTGGCTCTGCTTTAGAAATCATTCATGCTTTTCAGGTGTCCAGCTTCCAAACTACTTAGGGCAGGAGGGGAAATATAAACATCATGCTGTTATTCAACCTACTACACGAAAGCATTGAGTCTGACAAGGCCGCAGGTTCCCCCGTGCCCCATCCCGACCGAGATCGGACGCTGATATCCCTGCTGGTGACATGCAATCCGGCGGCGGCTGCGCGGCACAACAATCGCCCACTGTCCGTGCTGCTCCGTGCTGGCGGTGGGAGCTTGGTGCTGCCTTTCTCAGGAACCCAGCTGGGAGCAGATTTTCAGTAAATACAGCTCAGCTGCATCTAAACAACTTCAGGTGTGTGCACGTTTTACCTAACCTGTGAAAGACTTCAGGTGCTCTTTTGAACCTTGTATCAAAAGCCTACCCAGGATTTTGTTCTGCCTGGTTTCTCTAAGAAATATTTATGGGGTAAGAAACATCATGATACTTCATGCTAGGGCTCGGGCCGTGCTGGGTGAGGCTGTCACCGAGGCATGGAAGTGGCTTCGAGGCAGGTGTTGTGTGCCAGCGGTGGGTTTTAGGGTGGTTGTGAAGCAGATAACGGAGTAAAAGAATCTGAAAGTAGCCGCTGCAGGAACCACATACGTGCCGAGGGCTGAGAGAAGCCGTGGTGCTCTCCTCGTTACGGAGAGCAAAGCCTGGCAGCTTTGTTCATGCACCAACCTTCTCGCAGGGAAAACAGAGCAGGAAACAAACCCTACCCACCCGCCAGTGTACGCTCTGCTCTGCCTTTGATGAAAAAATGATTCATATCCATACCCAGGCCAGCAAGGTTGGGAGGCCAGGTCTGGTGAGCAAATAGGAACAGCATACGAGAATTCAACATGCTAATTTAAAGTATGAGGCTTATATATGAATTATAAGCAGCAATAAAATGTGCTCCGACCCAGGCAGGGGAGAATTACTTCTTCTGATCAGCTGGCGGAGCTGGATGTAGAACAGGGCTCTGGACTTCTCTATAGCCTGAATGGAGCTGGATTTCTGCGTTATATTATTTTTATAGTCTCTTCCTGTCCGACAGAGATCTCTATTTCTTCGGTAACTTAAAGCGTATGACTCTGGCCTGTGCACACCGTTTTCAGGAGGTGTGCCGGGATGGTTTGGGATGCCCTGGGATGCTGTGTGTGATGGTCTGTGTGCAAGGAGAGACGGCTCCTTCCCAAAAACCTGCCGTCCCCATCGCCTCGCTGCAGGCCCTCCTCCGCTGGCCCCGCAAGCAGCGGGGGAAACATTTCCATCCAGAGCAGCTTGCTTCTCTTTGCTTACCTTTGGCCTCCGGGTCAGGAAACCTTAATAATTTCCTTGTTATTAATTTAATCCGCGGTTCCTAGTAATTACCATAAATTAAGCCTGCTGGGGGTGGAAAACACAGGCCATAAACTGCAGGAACGGCTGGCTTTATTTGCTAGCGTCAGTGCCCAGAGGATTGTTTCCTGTAGGTCAGTCCCCTGCTTGCCGTGATTAGCGCAGGATCAGACCCAACGGCACGGCGTTTCCCCTCAGCCATTTAAACCCAGTCCTCGCCTGCCAGGAATTCTGTTAATACGCGGGGTCCTATTAAACGCTTAACCTCGGTGCGAAGTGAACTTACGCCTGCCCCCGTTCAGGCACCGAATATTTCCCGAGGACCGGTTCGAGTCTGGATTTGTGGCAGAAGAACTTGCGGCATCCTTCCATGCCACCCCTTGTGCCATCCTCGTGTCCTCCCCTTGGGACATGGGGTGCCCAGGGCGTTGGGCAGGAGGTGGGAACGACACGAGGGGAATTACACGGAGGCCCCATGGGTATGGGATCGCCAGTTTCCTCTCGGTGCTGGGCTGGAGCCAGGCATTCCCGAGTGGCACCGCTCCTCTCCAGCGCCGCGCGGGAAGTGTTCCCGGCTGGGGAAGTGCCTGCCTCAGCCAAAGGTTACCCGGCCAAGGTGATAGCTTTGCATTCCTGCAATGTCTTAGCTTTTTTAAATTAAATTCTTGCAACATGAGGATTTAATCCCTTCTGCTATATATGGTGTGTGTGTGTGTGCGCGTATATATATTTTTTTCCCTACAAAAATTTCATCAGGCAAGTTATTTGTGTGTTTGAAAATTGGCTCGCATACAGGGTCAGTAACTTTCCACCCAGAGCCCATAGAAAGTTTGGGGTTTGAGGCTGAACATGGGGTCAAGTTTAAGGTTGTGCTTGAGTTGAAACTAGATCTGGAGTTGAGAGGCACTGGGGATGAAATCTACTATGTTGCTCTTGATTTTTTTTTTTAATTAAAAATAATGGAAATAAGCAGTTTTCCTTTGCCCAAGTCTTTCAAAAGCAGCAAGTTCTACCACACTGAAAATGGTAGAATTAGTAAAATTAGTGGTTTCCAGTATGGAATTTGATTCAAAATCCAGTTCCTAGAAGGGTAGCTTTGAATGTGTGGACTGAAAATTAAGCTCCTACAGATTTTTTAATTTTTTTTTTCTTTAGTTTGGTTTGTGTTTTTGCGAAGTGGGGTGGGAGAGAAGTTAATAACTGAGGCTGTGATCTGTTGAGGTTATTTTTGGTTTGGTTTTTCCTTGTGTTGTTCATTTATTTATTATCCTTCTGTCAAGCTGCTTGGTCAGTCTGTAGACCATCAGGATCCAAATCCATCTGCTCTGATGCCCTGGAGAAAACACTAGCAGCCTGGTCC
The DNA here is from genome assembly GCA_011076525.1 of Nettapus auritus. NCBI lineage: Eukaryota > Metazoa > Chordata > Aves > Anseriformes > Anatidae > Nettapus > Nettapus auritus. The sequence continues at coordinate 18,359,581 of CM021774.1, forward strand.
CAGCCAAGGAGTCACCAGCTCTGGGGGTACAAAGGTGCTGAAGGTTGACTTGCACCTTAGAGAAACCACAAACCAGGAGCACAGCCCTGAGCAATAAATGCCCAACTGCCTTAAGCCAGGGCCCAGATTTGAAGCACCTCCCTCCTGATGCAGGCAGAAATCTGCCTCATGATGTGTTGTGCATGGAGACCTTGATATTTCGGTAGCATGAAGACTTTTCTCCCCTGGCTCAGTTCTCCATGGTGAGTGGTCCTGCCTGAAGCTCTTCAGCTCTTCCCTCCACGTGGTGGTGGGCACAGATGTAGCTTTTCCTCGACGAAGGTATTGCTTTGTGTCACTGCTTTGGTCTCCAGAAGAAAAATTGTTCCTCCAGGTCTTGACATCTGCTGCTGTTTAAAGGAACATCATCATCATCACCAATACGTTCCGCTGGGGGTCCTAAGGTATGCGGAGCCTTATTCTTCCAAACCTTGTGATTGAAAACAGATATTGCACCACGGCGTCCCTTTAAATGCCATGTTAGTGCTGGGAAACTTTTTAATTAAGGGTTCTTGAGAGAAGCCTGCAATGGATGGGGGAGGTTTTAGGCAGCATTTAGCATCCCTGCAGGTCCTGCAGGCATTCAGAGAAATCTGCACCTCCTGCAGCTCTCTGCCCGTGCTGTTGCCTACCTTGCCCAGGGATCCCCTCGTGCCTTTGGGCTCTATCAAAGGTTGGTGTCAGAGAAGGAATTTTTAGCATCTCCCTCTGCTGCCCGTCACCTGGCCGTGTGCCCATGCAGGCACATTATCCAAAACGTGTCCAGCCCCAAAGCGCTGGGTGTCCTAAGCTGGGGAGTGTGCTGTCCTCACTGGGAGCTCAAATATTTGCTCCGTTGGGTGTGTTCTCCGTGCAAAATGCTTTTTGAAGAAATGCATTTGTTGGTTTTTTGTTTGTTATTGGATTTTTTTAAACAGGCTAGAAATTTTTTACTGAGTCACCCGGCTTTGCAAATATTTTAAAAAAATTGTTTTTTTTTTTTACCCTTCACTCTAAAATAACCCAACTTCTTGCCCCCTGCAATCTGAAAACTGATGAATAAATGTTAAAGCTGATAATCTGGGGGGATGTGAGGTATAAATATTTTTTAGGGTATTGAATGAACAGAAGATACTTTTCTAATTAGAATTGATGTAGTATCCTAAATTGTATAACCTTAATCTGATTTCTGTTGGCATATGTAGTGCTGGGTGTTTTACACATAAACTGAACTTTACATCTTAGCTGAGACCATAAAGTTTCAAGAAATCTTTGTCAGCATGAATCAAGAAGAAGAAGAGCTTTCTTTATCCTTCTGACCCACTCGTGTTCTTGTTGGAGATTATACCTGAGCCCCTTCATCGATGTTTTTTGCTGTGTTACCCTCTGGTCCCAGGACACAGGTGACTGAGGCTGGGCTCTGCAGAGAGAAACCCAAGACTTCCCCAGCCAAACAGAAGTGATCTGAGGGGCTTCAGCCCCCTGATGGCCACTGCAGCTGCTCCAGGCTTTTTTCAGTTATTGCTTCCTGGGGATGACCGCGAGGTCGCGGGACCTTCCTGATTTGTGTGCCGCCTGCTGACCTGCCGCATCGTGGGGTTTTTCTCCTGGTTCCTCGCACACAGTTTCGGCAGAAGATGAGAGAACCCCCCCGGGGCTGGCACCTGCATCTCTCACATCCCAGCTGAGTCCCCTAGGGACTGCGTGTGTTGCAAAAGGATAACACAGATGAAAAAAAAAAAATAATGGAGAAATACGTATGAAATGTTGTTTTGGCCCTCATGTTTGTCCCACAGCAAATAAAAAAAAAAAAAAAATCTGGAAAACAAAACACAGGGACAGGGAGCATCCCTCTTTGGAGGTCTTCAGAACCCAGGTTCTTCCCAGCCTCAACTGTTCTGCAATTCTGCGACAAAATCCTGAGCTATTTGGTTTATTTGGATTTACTGAAGTGCGGCTGTGCTTGTCTCTGCATGGTGCCAGCAGCCAGGCTCCTGTAACCATCCCTAGGCATGTGCACCCATATGTGATGTCCGAGCAGCCATGCGGAGGACCTGCCTGGCGAAGCTTTGCAGTGCCCACAGCTCGGCACAAGCTGGGTGTTTGTAGCTCCTGGTCCTGCTCCGTGGACAGCTGACCAAGCTGTGTGTGTGTCCCCCTGGGCTCAGGACCAGGGATTTGCAGAAGAGGAGCTCACACTTTGAAGACAGCAAGGGACGAGGAATCCGTGGCATTCCTGGTGTATTCCAGCGGTGGACTGCCCTTGTTACAAACCAGATGTCTCCTTTCCAATTCGCATGTTGCTAACTTCCAGTTCCAGCCCTCACACCTTCTTCTGCTTTTTTCAGAGCCCGAAACAATCACGTCTCCTCCCTCCCATCTGCTGCTGCCGCCCAGGGAAGAGCAAGCCTCACCTGTCCTGGAGCAGCTTGCCCTCCCTTGGCGTGAATAAAGCAGAGCTATTGGGGTCGCAAAGATCAACGACATCGTAAAACACTTCAAGCGTATTCCTTTGCGTCCTGCCTTGGCTGTGATGGCCATTCCGTGGTCACAAGGCCTTAATGTGCACAGCCCTGATCTGTTTTTCCCATCGCTGACACTTCGTTGACCTACCTGCTTAGGAGAATGATGTGGGTCTGTCCTTAGTGCAATTTTCCTCCTCTTGGAGAGTGATAAATCTGTTAGGGCATGTATTTTTTTTTTTCCTGCTTTATAGCTCGCCATAAATACTCAATAGTATCATCTTACTCGGGCTGTGCTGAGGGGCTGGTGGCTCCTGGGCTAGCAATGCTCGTTGCCCCCATGAGCAGCTCCTGGTGGGGCACGGGGGAGGCTGGGGACAGCCAGAGCACCCACGCCTGTGATGCCAGCACGGAGTCCTCATGAGCAAGAAAAGAATTTTTTTTTTTTTCGATGGCTTAAAGGTCAAGTTTGGATTTGTTTCTTAGCTGCACATGCAGAATAATTTAGCTTTTCTCTTTGGTGCTCTCCTACCTCCTTCCCCTGTAGGTAATAATTTAATTTATTGGCAGCCTCACCTTTGGTAGCGGAGGCAGCATCACCACTAGAGATAGGGCGTGAGACTGGAAAACTTCCCCAAGGGGTCTGGTCCCACAAAACACAGGGATTTCAGGATGAAATGCTGGGGGCACCTTGCCTCAGCTTGCTTTGAGCCAGATTTGAGTTTCCTGAAGTAACCTGGGAAGACGGAGAGGAAGTGAAGTTGTGTCCATAGGGCCAGTGGAAGTATCCTGCTCTCTCTCCCAGCCCCGTAAGTACATCATGGTAATTCAGAGCAGTGCTTGCTTGTTTACAGAGTGTGTGCTGCAGGAGAGCTATCGCTCAGTGGAGCAGAGATGTGCTTAATGCAAAAAAGAGCCCACAAGTGCAGAGCTGCTCTGCGCAGGCTGTAGCTGAAGCGTGTTGTGATACCCCTGGGTAAAGATCAAACTGGAAAGGACTTGCCGACATCTGATTCTCCTCAATTTTAGTTGGATCCAAATCTAGCAAAAGGGCATTTTATGTCTGGTCACAGTCCAAAAAGATATAGCAAAATCACCTGGAGTTACAAATGTGTTGCAGAACCTGTCCCTAATCACATTAAGAGCTCTAAACTGTAAGGCTCAATTGTTTGCCAAATGAAATATTCTCCTCCGGTATTTGCAGAAAGGAATTACAGTCTGTGAGTAATGTTTTTCATTTGGTATCGAAGAACAGTTTCTGTTTTATGGACCCAATCCTGAGCTTGGGGAAAGAGTCATTAAAAAGGCTTTGTTTTGCTGGGGAGCAAGGGCAGCGTTACTCGGACTTCACCCCACCTTGGGACTGGCCTCTGAGCTCCTGGGACCAGTTGCTTCCAGTTCAGACCAATATCCCTGCTGTCCCCACGGGACTGGCATCACCTGCCATGCATGGCGGGGCGATGGTCATGATGTGACACGCAGCAGGTCTGGGACAGGGGCTTTTCCCTTCCCTGTAAACAGCTTCCGAGGCTTCAAACCCTTGAGGTTCATGCCGTGATTCTTTCTTCTGCACTTCTGAGAGCGATGTTTGTTGTTGTTGGCTTTGAGGTTATGCTTAAAGGGAGGGGAAGTCCCGATGCTCCTGGTCATCGAGGGGCTGAGCTGCATTCCTGGGGGGCCAGGAGGGTGAACCTGATATCTGTGCTTGCTCCTCATCTCACGCTGTGTGCTGCTGTCCCTGCAGTGTCTCCTACACATAACAGTGACCTGGGGGCTCTTGCTCAAAGCTCTGGATGCAGCCAGACCTTCCTAGCCCAAGGATGGTGCCACAGCTCCTGGACAGCTGCTATACTTTGTGCATCAGCAGTGCAATACAGTCTTTACCACTTGTTTTTCCTTTCCTTCCCTCCATCCCAACATGTTTCCATCTACCCATCCTGTTTCGCCGCGGTTCCCACGAACAATTTAGTATGGTGATGGTCAGGAAGCAGGAATCTTCTGCAACAAAGAAACTACTTTACTTTCTGCTATGGTTAATGCCCCAGTTTAATGAGTCCTTCATATCATTCTCAGCACCCTAAATTAAAGGGTAGCCTATGCAATTAAACCGTTCAGCTTTCAGAATGCCCCTCTCAGGGTTATCTGCAAAATGGGTTGAAATGCAGCTGCTACTAATATTGCTTGTATTAAAGCTGGCAAAGGAAAAATCTCTTTCTTCTCTCTATTGTCAGTAATGTGCCTTTACTTTCAATTAAACTGATTATGTGCACCATCTTGTCCCTGACCATTGTCCCACGAGGTTTTCCTAGCCAGGAAATATTTTATGCAATACATAACTGTAGATGTTTAGACCTTCATGTTTGTATCTTTCAGGAATGAGGGGAGAGCTGAGACATGCAGCCAAATCTTAGTCCAATTCACACCAGTATTAATCCGGAGTAAAGCTAGTTTGCAGTGGAATTATACCAGATTTGTGCTCAGCTAGATACATTTTGTTTGCTTGTTTGTTTTTTTTCCCCAAATAGCTGTTCAAGGAAACAAAGCAGTTCCCCAGCACCCCCTCCCCAAATCTCTCCGTTGCATCTGGAACATATTGCTCTATTACCAAGGGTCAGATAATATCCTGCGTTCACAGAGCATCCTTCAGGCCCCCCAGATTCTTTCCAGCCGAGTCACTTCACCCAGCCCTGACGTGCAGCCTGCTGGGGGGGAAAGGCGGCCGCTCCTCGAGGGTTTTGTCGCTGCTTTGGCAGGGAGCAGAACTGGGACCACAGCAGCACTGAAATCACACCTGACAGAGGGGTGGCTGAGCTGATTTTTAGGCAAAAGGTAATTGCTCCCTGCATTTAGCTGAGCCCGTGGGGCTCACATCTCCCTTTCCCCACCTTGCAGCCCTTTCTGGGGCCAGGCACTGAAATAAGCTGGATGGGCACAGCTCGCAGCAGAGTCGGGCTGGGAGGTGGTTGCACTCGTGCAAGAAGCCTCCAGCCCAGCATCCCCGTCCCCCAAAATATCACACACACCATCGTCCCACTTTGCCTCTTGCAGAAAGTGCTGTAGACTCCAAGACTCAGCTTTTCTTTTTCTCTTTTGTCCCCAAAACGTCAAAACAGAAGCATGAATCAACAGTGTAAGAAATAGCTCTTTTTTGCCCTTTCGCTGAGAAACGCTCTGCGGTAATCCAAGGTATTATATTTGGGATTCATCTGCAGTGAAATTTCTTCCTGCCCCAAACCTGTCAGGCTCCAATTCTCATTTTAATGATCTCATTTTATAAATAATGGAAAGAAAAACAATACATTCAATAGAAATGAGATTAGAAATGGGAGGGGAGTGAATTACAAATGCAAGAGTCTGTAGTTATTCCAAGGAAGATAAATCTCATTTTTAGTGGTCTCCAGTGAAACAGCATCTCGCTAAGAAAGAAACAAACAAACAAACAAATGTTTTTGCTGATAAATAAAGGTGTGAGGTGGTAGCAAGGAGGGTTTTTTTAACACTAGTTGGTTGTCATAGCATCTTGGGACTAGCGATACCTGGGGTTTATTCCTGGCCTCACCACGGTCTCTCTGCAATAAATCATTTAACACCCTGTGCCAAAGTTGCAGCAGAATCTGGAAAATCAAACTCCAGTGAATAAATGTGTAAATGACATCGCCAAGTAATGCTCCGTGCAGTTATCAATGCCAGGCTTCTACCTCAACAGAGTTATGAAGCCTGGCGAACACAATGAGCAGGGAGGTGCAAATTAGTGTCATTTCAGCAGCCCACACACAATTTGCTGCAGACTGTTGTGGGAAAGAGTGTCACTGGAAACAATGCTTTGATTCGGGGCTGGAGCCTGCCTGGTGATGAACCCCTTGTACACATCCCCGTGTAGACAAGATGCCAGCGGTGGCTTGCAAATTCCTTTTTTTTATTTACCTCACATGTATTTGGGCAGATTTTCTCTGCATGAGTGACACAGTGACCCTTCTATAGGATGCAGAGGAGAGTGCACTGGAATCGTGAAATTTGCACCCATGCAATTCTGGGATAAAGCATCTGTTGGAAGCTGGGGCCTCCTCCCCTCTGGAGGTCTGGCTGCTCACTGCCACTTCGCCATTGATGCTTGATGAGGATGGAGAGCACAAAGGATGGCTGAGGATTTGAGAGAGTGGTGAGGGAAAAGGAGCATGGGGAGCAATGAAAGACTTCTTTGTAAGTTGGCATGAAGATCAACACCAACATGCTTATCCGATCATCCGGAAGCAGAGATCATTTTCTCAGGGACTTTAAACATCTCTTAGGAGCACATACAAACATCAGCTTTATGACCAAGAAAACAAGGGCATGGATGTGGACCAGACTGGATGGACACAGACCTGTTCCTTGCCTCTGCAGAAAGGTTTTATCCCGAGATAACTGCTGTGAGAGACAAAGCGCAGTCACTGATGACGATGTGGGATCATCAAGTTCATAAAGAAGTGAAGGTGCTTATTAGAAACAAAGATACTGATGTATTTGCAAATAAATTACTCAAATGTTTGTGAAGTGAGGGATACAAAATAATCCAGGAATACATTTAATAATGGAGAAGCTCCTCCATAATCAAATATAGTGAAGCCAGTGACATTCCAGTGATGTGAGCCAGGAGGTAACAAAGACAACAGGCCAGCTGAACATCCTGCCATGCTCCACGCGACACTCCAAGGGACGATGGCAGGATGATGCTGGTATGGCCTCACCGGGAGCAAGGCGATGTAACAGAGCAGAGCGATTTATGGGGTGAATGAGAGGATTTCAAACACAGCATGGGGCATCGCCAGGTCACCTCTCTGAGCAGAGGTTGTGCCGCAAAGGGGTGGGTTTTGGCAGACTCCTGGCAAAAAGCTGCTGCTCTGGGTCGGGTCAATCGTGTGAGGGGAAACTCAGCAAAAATGTGGTGAATTTGGGTATAAAGGATTTCTTTTGCTTCCTCTGTGAACAATGTCTTGCTACAAATAACTGCATACCCCCAGCCTTGTCCTGTCCTGGCTGATGCTTAAACTGTCAATAATCATCAGGTTGCTGTCAGGGTGCTTCTCAATGGGGCTGACAGATTATATCTCTAAAGTCCCTTTATTGGACCTTGTTCCCAGAAAAGCTTGCAAATTGCTCTCATCTTTCCAGACAAAGGCGTTGCTCACACTCAGAGTCCTTGGATATCCTACACAATAACGTATGAATTGGTGAGAATTACCCAAGATAAAATATCCCTTACAACATCAAAGTTCCTGATCTTTTAGCTGTCAGCCGCAGGTATGTGAAAGTCCTGACAGGCTGGAGATAGAAGGAAGAGATAAAGCAAACGAGGAGAAAAGAAAACGGTGAAATTCTCTGAATGAAACGTTATATCGTTGGATTTGAGATTTCAGTGCAAGGGGTCTGCAGGGCTAGCAGAGGTGCGAGCGAGGCACAGGGCTTTTGCCTTTCCAAATGAACGAGCAGCAGCTGGTACCGAGCAGCCAAGGACAGATGCTGCTCTTAGTTACACCCATGGATAAAGCCAACAAGGGAACAGAAAGCAGAATAAGGCTAAATCACACTCAGACATCTTTCTAGTGTGTGCAGTCAGTTCTAGGCAGTGTAACATTGGGGGAAAAAAACTGTTTTTAGCAAACATTATCTGGCATATTGCAATTAGCACCTTGCAGCTGCCACCAGGTGAGAACCTGGTGGCAATTAGAGATTGCCTAATTGAGAAGAGAAGAGAAGCACTGAAGAAGAGAAGGGTAGGGAGCAAGGCTCCTTGTTCCTTGTGGGAAGTCTGTGCTTGGTACTACTAGGCCCCAGTGCTGGCCTGCACTGGACTAGGGGTGATAGGGTGACAAGGATGAGCTGGTCCTATTTTCCCCAGCTCCTGGTGCTGTGCAGGTGGCTGGGTTTGCACGGTGAGGTGGATGGAGCAGGTCGGCTGACCAGGGAAGATGCTGCCATAACCGACAACAGGCTGGCCTTGCTTGTGCTGCACTCGCAGGTAGGCCCGAAGCCATTGTGCTGAGGCAAAGGGGCTGAGCTGAAACAAGATCTAAAAGCTGCCCTTCCTCACTGCCGAAACGAGATCTGAAAGCTTCAAAGCTGCCCTTCCTTGCTGTGAAGATGGGATGGAGCTTCCCTCTGCCGTTGTGCTGGCGTACCTAACCTCCTCCTGGCACCGCAGCTTGGAGAGCATGGATCAAATACCTTGCAAAGGGCCGCTCTTGGCAAATACACAAAATGCTTTCCTCGGGTGACATAAATATCGTACATTATTTGCTGCCTTGCCAAAATGCAAACACACACATGCTCTCCTAACTAAGCAGCATTCTTTAAAACTTAAGATCATTGCTTAGGAAAGAAATATAGAGCATTTTATAAATCCAAATTGATCATGCACGGCGTGTGTTGAAAATATGTACAAAAATAGGACCCCAAAACTCCACTAAACCACTTCTGAGACAATACATCACTGCACCTTTATATTGCACAGAGGGGTTTAACAACCCTTCTCCAGGAAAATATTTTACTAGGTAACAAAAAAAAAAGTTATTGAAAACACATATATTTGATACTTTTGGCAATTCATTTTACTACTTGCATTTCCAATTCATTGGTATAGTTCATGAAAAAAAATATTTTCGCAGTTGGGTCATGTTATTATTTCTCTAATTTTTTTTTTTCTACTTGAAAGTCACGATAGGATTTCTTTCTGAGAAACAACAAAGAAAGAAAAATGCTGCTTTGCCTGCTTTGGGGATCCTGTAGATGTTTTAGGGAACTGGGGCCTGCTGGAAGTGCAGATGTGTAGGACTATGCCTACAGGAGATTGTGACATGTTTGTGCATTTCTGTGTAGCCAATGTTATTTCTGAACCAACCTAAAAAGTGCCGGGGAAGCACTAGTGTGCTGAACTTCCTAAGGAAAAAGAAGTCAGCATCCTTTATCAGCCAATAGTAACATCTTTTCTAAAATTATATAATTTAGCTTTCCCTCGGGCAGATTTTGAAGCCAACTTAAACCAGGAAATTTCTTGTGGCCCTTCAGTGCTTGCCTGCAAGCAATCTCCTTCCCCTCCTGCTTCTTTCCATCACGTGTGCCCAAGAAGCCTTTGGTGGAGGGCTCAGTTTACTGAAGTGCAAAGGACTGAGCAAGCCATGCCCCTGGGAATGATAGCAGAACAGAACCATTGATCTCCTGGCTCCCCATGGTAATCTTTGGTTCCTCAACCCCAGCAGTGGTCATCTAAAAAAGCTCCAGGATGGGGACAACACCAATCATCCACACAAGGATATCTGCTTCTTCAACTAGAGTCATCTAGGCCACCTGAGGATCTTACTTCAAGCAATACAGGTAAGCCTAATGTTCACTTTGAGAGAGATGCTGTAAGTACCCACAAGCATGATGTGACCCTATTTGTACAGAAAACAGAGATTTTCCATTTTAATTGCTTCCTGTGCAACACATTTCGTTACGTCCCAGCTTCTCGCCAGTTGAGCTCCTCACAGCACTTGTGTCCTGCTGTGTATTTAATTACTACCACAAAAGTCCACCAGCAAAAGGGCAATCAATTTGAAAGATTAACGAATCTCACGCTTTACCTGTCTCCTCCTACCCCAGAACTAGAAAGCCCACTCTGTATTTTCTAGCACACATCTATCATTACATACTCCTGGGTCTCAGGTAAATTAGCAACCTGATTCTTTCCCCTGCTGTCACTTAGAAGAAAAGGACTTCTTATTTGCCATCCAAGGAAAAGTACAGTAAGCCTAGAATTAGATAAAAGGGGAGTAATCAAATATATTTAACTGTACTCAGCCAAATCCCATTATTTGTATAGATGTTAGCTGGAGCATTTGAAGGGTTAGGATAGCTTTGTCTTTATTGGGAAACAATACTGCTTTATTGAAAAGTGCAATTTCTGAGCTAGTATTCTTCTTTTTACTTAAAATGAGAAGTTAACTTTTATAAATACATACTTATATATATGTAGGAATTGCTGTGGTCAGCGTAGAAGATGATAAAAAAAATAAACAAAAACAGCATGGGCATCTGAGGTGCAGACGGAATCCCTCTGTTTTTCTTTTGCATATGGGAAATGTCTTCTTGGTGTGGAGAGGTTCCCTGGGTTGCCCTTCTCACATGTACTTGAGGGAAGTGAGGAAAACCACTTTCAATGTCACCTCCCACATACCAGCACCACCACCTTGCTGCTGTGGCAGAGAGGAGTATGGGGTATGGTGGGGAACTGAGCAGACAAAAAAGGAATGTGCTGGGGGTATTTCATGGAGGCAATAACCCTGGCGAGGGTCACCTGGCGAGGTGAGTTTTCTGTATTTCCCAAGTCCTCTTTCAATTTTCTAAGTAGATCAGTGCTATAATCTGGGTTTTGCTGTGAAACCATTCAATTAAGATGTTCCAACACAAGCACTGAAACCTGGGTCTATAGCCTGAGGGAAAGCCTCCCCTGGGCTGTGCTCGTGCCAGCATCCAGCTCGGCTTGGTTCCGTGCTCAGGCTCTGCGGGGAGCCCTGCATCTTTAGGGTCATGGACAAGTTCACCCCGCTTTAGACGGGCATGATGAGATGAAATGCATCACGGTCCCAGGTTCCTAGTTCCACTGCGAAACATAACAGCTCGATGCTGTTTCGCTACTCTGTGAGGAAGAAGGAGGGAGACAAGAGTCCCCACACTGTTTTTTTACATGCCTGAGTCAAATTACCCTCCCTTCTGCGGGGCTTCTTCTGAAATAACAGATCTTACTGTAACCAAATATTGCCATCCAGGAAAGCCATTTTGCAACCAGCAAGGAGGCTTCTTCCTCCTCAGCAGCCGTTGAAAAGGCCCTTTGTTCTCAGGCCGAACACCTGGAGAGTGTTATCTGCAGCGGCCTCTCGGGGCTGGAGCGCTGGGAAGCTGCGACAGGACCCGGTGGCATTGGCATTGTTGGCAGCATCTGGGAGCTGCTGGCACCCAAATTCCATCTCGGCTGGGCCATCGCATGGGCTGCTTTTGGTTGTGTCTTCTGTGGGGACTGAGGAAACTGGTCTGGTCTGGGTTTTCTTTATTTTCCCATGCTGAAATGAACAGCTTCAGGTCAAATGGTCTTCGGTTGACCCTGAGGAGGCGGCACCTCTGCAGTGAATTCTTGGGCATTACGGTGCCTTCCTGGAGGAGCTGGTGATGTGAGTGGTGGTCGGCTGACCCCCAGCCCTGAGGTTCTGGGCACACAGTTTGGAACTGCAGCGTGAAGGGTTCAGGGTGAAACTGCTCGCTGGCAGCATCCTAACCTGCAGGCAGTCGGGTTTTGCCCACAGAGGGTCCCTCTCCATGGGAGCCACCTGAGTGCAGACCAGCACAGTGTAAACCATCACTGCCAGGCAAACCAGCTTCAAAAGCCAAAAAGCTTTCATTCTTTCCCTGTGTTTTATACAATTAAAAGAAAAATCTGGCTGGGAGAAGGAAACCTGGAGGCTCTGAAAGCAGGAGGTGTAGGTCTGCCATGGGGTGACCTGGAGAGTTGCCTTCACCAGCCGAGTCTGCGCTGGTTCTGTGATGAGGTTACCAGTGACCTCAGTGGAAACTGGACTTGCACACTGTGAGTTATTTAGCAGGTCCAAGCCTCCAGGCCTTTCTCTGTGTATTGATTTTTCCACTAAAGTCACAGGCTGGAGAGCCCGTGTCAAAAAGCAACCGACGATCACTCCTTGTTTCCTGATCACCCAGACAAAACACTGGCTCCTGCAAGGGACTCGCGTCGGGGGATTTCGGCAATGCCTCGTCACAGGATGTGCAGGGCTGTGAAACAGTGGTTCTGGAATATTTCTGACAAGTCCTGAGAGCAAACTGCACAATTTGCAAAGGGACAGACCGCAGCTACAGCTCCATTTACGGTCTGCACCGGCAGCTCAGGGGTGAAGTCACTGCTTCTTCCCTGTGCAGCGGCATCCGTGCCGTTTTCCTTGGGACCAGCTGAAGCGTAGCAGAAAAAGAGCAAACATTGCCAGAGATCCACGTGAGGCCTGTGGGTACCAGCTCCAAACCCCCATGAGGCTCTGATAAACATGCCACAAAACACCCCGCAAAATTTTACTGGCAACAGACCGTGATTTCTGTGCTCACATTCAGGCTGCTCATAGCATACAGGTCGCTTTAAAGGTTTCTTGGTCCCTGTCCAGGCACCACGACCGGTTCTCCCATGACTTTATGTTTACGTCTCTTTCTAACATTCCTCCCTTTCTTCCCCGCGAAGGGAAAATTTCCAGGTTTGTTCCTTTCAACTTTGTTCGTGGTAGCAGTCTTGACAGAAGGACTTAGTGTCTATTTAGTGTCTTTGCAAGGAAAAGGGAGAAACTTCTCAGTTACATAAAAGTTTGTATCAAAATTCAAGAATCCAGATTAATTATAGGAGACTTGCCTTGTATTATTCAATTTGTTTGAATAGCTTTAAAGATTAAGCAGATCCAAGGCCTAACAGAACCAGAGCCAGTAAGACAATAGCTGAGATTTTCCTTTGAAACAAAATATACAGGTGGTTTCTGTGACTTTCTGTGTCTATCTGCCCGGCTTTTTTATTTTTATGTCGTATCCAATATCAGAGAACCTGGCAGTAGAAATCATATAGCAATTTGTGAGAGCTGGTTGCAGTTCTAGATATCATATAGTCTGTTCCACACCAGCAAAGACAAAACCAATGCCTTTACTCCTCGAGTTTTCATTCAAAGGATAATGATCTCTGGTAACAAAATATTTGGCAGTGGCATTATTTAAAATGCACAGAGGAAATGTTTGTCCCTAATTCAAGGGACTGTGGTCACACAGTCTCTATTCACTCGGTATTTACCAACGAATGCCAAAGGCCAATCTGCAAAAGCCCAGGAACAGAGTTAAGTTTATCGCACTCCGGCCTCAACCCATCCCATTGTAAGGGAGAAAAAAGTAATTACTGGATTTCTTTGTGGTCAGAGAACTTATAAATTCGCTGTTTTACCCAGCAGGCTGTAATGGCTCCTTTGGTAAATATCTAATTAAGTGGTCGAGGTGCCTTTTTTTTTTTTTTTTTTTTTTTTTTCCCCTTTCTCCGCATACTTTTGTGTTTTAAAATCCCTTTGCATTAGACGACTTCTCGAGTTCTCCACATTTCTCACACGCACGGCAGAGAGAAGTAAGAAGGAAAAAAAAAAAAAAAATGGAAGAAAAAAAAAAAAAAAAGAAAAAAGAAAAAAAGAAAAAATGGCCGAGGGGAGATTTCGGTCGTGGGAACGAGAGCCCGAGGCGGGGATTTGCGCAGGCCGGGGCAGCCGCTGCGTGCAACCTGCGCGGAAAGCGCCGGGAGAGGGGAGAAAGATGCGCCCCGGGAGGGGACCGGCTTGGGGTTTTGTTTTATTTAATTAATTGATTTATTAATTATTTTTTCTTTTCTTTTTGCGGGTGTTTTTTTTTCATTTTTTTTTCTTTTTTTTCTTTTTTCTTTTTCTCTTCTTTTTTTTTCTTTTCTCTTCTTTTTATTTTTTTTATTTTTTCTTTAAGTTTTTCTTTTTCTTTTTCTTTTTCTTTTTCTTTTTTCTTTTTTTTTCTTTTTTCTTTTTGTTTTTCTTCTTTTATTTTTCTTTTTCTATTTTCTTTTTTTCTTTTCTCTTTTATTTTATTTTTTTCTTTTCTTTTTCTTTTTTTCTCTTCTTTTTTTCTTTTCCTTTTTTTCTTTTTTTTTCTCTTTTCCTTTTTTCTTTTTCTTTTTATTTTCCTTTTTTCTTTTTCTTTTCCTTTTTCTTTTTCCTTTTTCTTTTTCTTTTTGCTCTTGTGTTTTTTGTCGTTCTTTTTGTTTTCTTTTTTTTTCTTTTTGTATTTTTTCTTTTAATACTTTTTTCTTGCCCCAAAGCGGGTAAAGCCCCACGGGGGCCACTTTTCGCTTTTCCTTTTTCCAACCCTGCCAACCCCTCGAGGTTTCACCGACCCCGGGGCAGGGGTCTCCGGGCTCTCCCCGCGGGCAGCTGAGCCCAAACCAGGCCCGGGATCCCCCTCGGGACCCCCCAGGGACCCCCCCGGGACCCCCCGGCCGCCGTTTGTGGGGTTTTCACGGAGCCGCGCCGGGGCTGGGCTGGAAGCGGCGGAGCCGGGCGAGCCCCCAGCAGCGCGGGGCTCTCCCCCTGCCCCTTCTCCCTCGTTAGGGAAGTGTTGGAAAATTGCTGAAGTGCGAAATGAGCCTGCGAAATCCCGTTGTCCTCATTAAACTCCGACGAGGAGGGTGACAAGAAGCAGCGGAGGGGAAAACAATGCGGCCAGTGTGTCGGGGGAGAGCCCCGAGCCGGGCCAGCTTTTGTCCCGGCCAACAAAAGCTCTTGTTTGCATGTGTTAAAACCCGGCTGCGAGCTGCGGCCCCAGGTGCAAACGGCAGCCCCCGGGCAGCATCCGCGCCCGCTGAGCACCGCTGGAGCTGCCCCTGAGGAGGGCACTTCTTCAACAGGCGTGCGAAGCCAGCCTGCAAACCCTGGGGGGGTTCTCTCCTCTTTTTTTTGTTGGCCCCCCCCCCCCCCCCACCTTCTTTTTCTCTCCTTTCTTATTTATTTTTTCGCGCCCCATTGGTTCTTCTGGCCCACGCACTGCTGTTAGTGGAAGGGGAGGAGGTAGGGTACCCGAGGATGTAGGGTACCAGAGGACAGGACATGATGTGGATCTTTGTGATCCTTTTTACCCCCTTAGTGGGGGGACAGGGATGGGACCCCGATGCCCAGGTGGTGGGTGAGGACCTGGTGTGAAAGAGCCCAGCAGAAAAGTGCCCTGCCACCAGCTGGTTTGCTGTTGCTCACCAAGGTATGTGGGGATGTCATGGAATCCCTGAATTGTTAGAGAAACAGACCCCAAAGTGAGAAAGGGAGCAGTTTCCCAACACAAGTATCAGGATTCAGCCCCAAAAGTGGATAAGATTGGTGCTGAGTGACAAATAACCACAAACAAGCCTCGCGCAGGTCAAAGCCCATCAGCCAGTGGTGGCGTTTTGTAGGACTGGCACCGCGTGTTGTCCAAGAAAAAGTAATTCCAGGTCCTGTTGCAACAAGCCTGCACGCATCGCTTTATCTCCAGCGGGTCCGCCTGGGATCTGCCCCACGGCTATTTTAAAACGTGCTGTTAATAACAATTCATTACAGCTGATAGGACTGGGAGACTTGCCTTTTATTTTGCAATTAGACATAAAGGCTCTGATTTGGCAAATGCTCTGCGCTGTAAGCATGCGAGTAGCTCTGCCGGAGTCATCTGGGACTGCTCATGTGCTCAGCATTAAGCCCATGCAGGATCAAGGCCTGAGATGGTATCTTCTTTAAGGGTACGTGTTTACCTGCTCTGGGCTGTATTTTCCAGATCCGTGACTGTGCCCTGCAAAACTATTTCTCTAGGAAGCCCTGAAGTGGCCGAGCCAGCTGGGCACAGCTCTCGAGTAGCGTTACGAAGCCAAATGATTCTTCCTGTAAACAAAAATGGTGTGAGGGAGCTGGGTCGCTCGGGACGGCGCTACTGCACGGGGCACGTTGAGCGCAGGCTGTTCAGCTGCGCGAGCCTGTGTGTACTGAGGCGTTAATGCAGGGCTGTTGGGCATCGGGCCCAGAACAGATGTGATGATGAGTGAGAGCAAAGAGGCAGGGAGGAAGGCCGAGGAGAAGAAAACACCGCTCAGGCCCCTCGATTCCTGACCAGGCAAGCATGGCTTACAAAGCCTGGGCACTCCCCCCAAATGCCTCTTATCAGGAGAAAGTAGGAAGCAACAGGATCCGGGGAGAAAACAAACATATTTGTTTTTTTCCTTTGCCAATCCTGCTAACAATAGCTGTTTGTAGGCAAATAATGCTCAGGTCTGCATCGCTAGATCAAGGCAGGGAGTGGTTCCCATAGGCTCGGCGGTGCCAGACACACTGAGTGCTTTGTAAGGAACCAGGTCCTTGAACTTCTTCGCAGCGCAGACGCTATCTTAGTGGGTTATCGTGCACTTGCTCCTGTTCCTGCTCCCACTCTCCTCATTTTCCAGTGCTAGGTCTGGCAGGGAGAAGCGAAGGCAAGAGGAAATAGAAGTTGTTTTAATAGAAGGCTTCAAAATGTTCAGCTGTTTGTTATTTCCTTGCCACTAACCTTTCCAATTTATTTTTGGAGACAGGAAAACGACAGAGAAGGCCAATCCATGTGCACGGTCACAGTTTAATACCTCTGATACGCGTGAAGAAAATTAATTTGATTGAGGATTTTGCTTCATGAAGTAATTGCAGTGCAAAGTATAAAAGGCTGTCTTTCGTCTTGAGCCACCAAAGCCTTGTTTTGTGTCACGGGGACATATTTAGGATTACAAATAGACTGCCTTGCTTACACAGAGAGCATCTTACAGTATCTCACATTGCTTCTCTTCACCTTTCCTGGCAGATTTTGTGGCTGTGGAGAGAAGTGGAAAAACAAACTCTTCTTCAGCCCCAGATCTGTTAAAACAGAGGGGTGACAGAAATACTGGAGAATGGTGAGTTCTTGGGTAAGGCTGCTCAAACTCCAAAACACAACCCATGCATCTATCTCTTCTCCACTGGTGTTATTTGGTGCACCCAAGTAAGGTTGGGTTGACAAAAAAAGAACAGACAGCAAATGTAAGACATAATCACCAAAGGGTTTGCACAACAGCCTGACCATTTTTAAAACAAGGCATAGCTCTAGACTACGATCCTTTTGAAATTGCACTTGAATACTTTGATGAACCAAATAAAATTTGGTGTGGGATAAAATGGCAGCCTTTTAAATGAATATTGTGCCCTTGGCAGTGCATTTCACGGCTGAATGCCGCAGTTCAGTTATTACCACTTCTTGTTTTATGCTGCAGGTTTGGCTTCAATGAACTCATAGCAAAAAACCCGCAGAAGCCGAACTTTTAAGCAGCAGAAATTACCATTAGATAGCTAAGAAATTGTTTGGGCACCTAAATAAGCAATTAGGTACATTTGTTAATAAATAACTTCTTCAGATAGGCATCTAAGGGACGGTTTGTCCATCCTGCTGCTAACCTGTGTCGTGGGTGAATTTGATCAAGAATGATGAAATTTATGAACTTCAAGTTTCCCTGGAAAGATGAACTTCAACAGTAGGAAACTATACCCAGAAAAAAAAATAAATACAGAAATAATATGGCTGTAAAATCCAGCACTGAAAAAATAAGAAAGTTCCCAGATAAAAATCACCGGTGAGCAATGCCCTGCGTGCTGTGGGTTCTGCCTTATCTTGGTGTTGAGGTGGGAGATCTTCAGATCGGGCTCGTTGTGCAATTACAGCTGCGGCTGAGCTCACGGGAGCTGAGCTCTGAACGCCAGCAGCTAAAGCACTCAGGCTGTAGGTGACTTACACCGGGAATCCCAAATAATGAAGACCCTTTTAAATTCATCGCCTCCCACCTTGTTTTCTCTGGGGTCAGCATCCTCTCGGAGTTTCTGGGAAAGGAAATGCTGCTTGTGAAACGTTCGGGCACGGCTATGATGAGCACCATTGGAAAAAACTTATGGAAATGAATAATTTTGTGCCCAGAGCACAATCTGAATAACAGGCAGTAAAAAGCCTCCTTGCTGCACATTAAGCAAGAAGAGAACAAACCATGAGGGGAGGAGCTGCTCTTCCAGGAGCAGCAACCATTGCCAATGCACCGCGAGGGGGATGCCTGTAAGAAAAGGGCATCAGCCACTCGATTACAACCCGTCGGGATACACGCCACAGGCAGCTTCTGGTCACTCCTGGCCGAGTGCTGGAGTGCCTGGCCTCGGGAGCCTTTTAGAGAGCACAATTTCCAAGCTGTACTCCTGTGTGTGTGTGTATGTGCTTCAGGGTGTGTTTAAAACAAGAGGAATGGGTTTGGGCTCTGTGCCACGCTAACTACTCTGCACGGCTACGGGACTTTTGCTTGGCTCGTGGCATAGGCAGAGGTCTAAATGCGAAATGTCTGAGTGTCACCCGATCAGCTTGTATAGTAGGTCTCAAGGGCTATGTCCCTGCTGACTGGACTAGGTATAAACCACGGTCCTGTGGGAGAACGTCAAATCTGTCTCCATCTACAGCTCTCCAGAACCAAAATGCTCTCAGGTGATCTGGAGACATCTTCAACGATCCCCTGGGCACCCTGCACTCTGACGTGGAGCCAGGATATAGGACACGTGTAGAGGAGCAGGGGGTGTTTGGGGGAATACCCACACAGTATTCCCTTCATCAAGGTTAGATAAGGTTGGGAACTCCAAGAAATTAATTTCTGCGGAGATGTGGAATCCACAGCAGATAGGGAAACCGCTCAATCATAGCAGGAACACGTCCTGGGACTGCTCTTGGCACAGACTGACAGACTGGAAGAGAACAGCATGCTCGGGTCCAACTGACGGTGGCAGATTTAGGAGCGTACAAGCCTGACCCAAACCAGTAAAGCCAATCTTTGTGCTGGCTGGCAGACAAGAGCTGGTGTACTCACAGTCTAGAAACTTCCAGTGAGATACAGCTCCGCGGAAAAGCGCAGCCAAGCAGGAATTCACAGTTATCGCAGGCAGTGCATCAGGTTAAGGATACATATTGCAGGCATCTCTGCAAACGCTGCTGCAACAGTAGAATGTAACAGGGTGACTCAATAGTAATGTGACCTTTCATTAACAGGCTCTTTTCCTCTTTGTGTCTGCTTCTGACACATTTATGAACTGTTACAAAGTTAGGTAAAACCCACTTTTTCAGTGCTTCCATCAGAGCAGTGGTGTGGCCCTTGTGGAGCATGGGAACGAATACAGAACGCCTCTCACTCGCTCTGATTCGTGTCCTGCTGTTGCTTTTAGGGCATCTCCCACTGAGCTCGAGTGTCTTCTCCGCGGTGGGGCTGATACAAGCACTGGCAACAGAGGACACATCTCCTGAGGCCGTGGAGTTGATCCAGGTGACGGTAGGACGGTGTCCCAGCGAGGGACCACCCAGTGTCTGCACCCCTTCAATGGCAGAGCGCGTTGTTACCCTTCTTGTGACGTTCGTAAGGGAAACGTTGCGTGCTGCTACGTATGCTGGTCAGAGTTTATTATTTCAGCTCATCCTTATGTCAGTGACTCACAATTCCTTCACTTTGTACAGCCTTTTAAAACAGTCACATATCCTCAAACCATGCACGCAAAATTTTTACCTTAGGTACGTCTCACATCTACATTAACTCAAAGAAGCAATAACGCCTTAAAATAATGTTTCCAGGACTGCCCTGTAAAAAATCTTCCTCATGAACGATTGAGACAAGGTCATTCCATATGAAAGAAACCACTGGAATGACTCTCTAGACACTGCTTCTCCTGGAACTTCTTATTCATCTTTCTCCTCGTCCAGAGATTTTGTTCTCTAATTACAAAAGTACTTTCCATGTCTGCTGAGTGTTTCTGTGGGCAAAATACAGACAGAGGGAAATGGATAAATTCATGCTATCGGTGTTGTGCCACCTCTGTAACAATTTCCTCCCCTCTCTCTGATACTCAAATTATCAAATTATTGCCATAGCATCGTGATACATTAATGTAAAACTAAATCTGGCAAATTGTCAGAGAAACTTACAAGTTCTGTTGCCAGACCATGCAACTAGCCCTGAAATGGGTCAGTGGCCATGTCTTTTCCAGAGAGAAGACAGAAAAGTTCGCCATCTCTGACTTTGACTTGCTTGATCCCATCATTCACCTTGTAGTCCTGCCGATAACACCCAAGGATCGCTTGGATCCAAATTCCACTTTATTGGGACCAGAATTATATGGGGATTTAGCTAAGGGATTCTTCTAGCTTTGATGCTTTTGTAGCTTTGTGGAAAGCAGCAATTGGAGAGTTAAAAAATGGACAGCTTAGAAACAAACGTTTCTGTTGCAATGCAGCCCCTTATTTTCTAAGAATGATCTTTTGGTTTCACCATTGAATACAAGGATATTCCCACAAATTTATTTATAACTGAGACACTTCCTCATCTGAAGAGAAAATGTGACCTTACTACTGTGAGGCAGGATGGGTCCTCCTCTAATACTGACGGTTCAACAGAAATCGTGTTAGTGATTTGTGTGGTAAAGGTATGAAGGAAAAAAGGTCCCCTGCCTTACTGACAGCTCTTATCATAGAATCATAGAATTATTAAGGATAGAAAAGAGCTTCAAGATCATCTGGTCCTACCACCAATGTCATCCACTAAACCACGTCCCTAAGCACAACATCCAACCTTTCCTTGAACTCCCAAAGGGATGGTGACTCCACCACCTCCCTGGGTGACCCGTTCCAGTGCCTGACCGCTCTTTCTGACAAGAAGTGTCTCTTAATGGTCTGAGAGGTTTCCACCCGGAGCGGGGACCTCCGAGAACACCCTGGGAGCCCCAGGAAGCGGGATTTGATTCACCGGTGGTACTTTCCCTTCTGAATCAGCACTAGCTCTCATGCCGCTGTGATATCACAGGCGATCTGCCTTTGGAAGCGCTGAGTATTTTTGAGCATTTTAACAGCAAAGTGCTGACTATTGCTGGGGATTACAGATTCTGTGAAACATTTTGTAAGATAACTGCTGGCATCTCGCCACTTGTTATATGGAAAATATGTCGTATTATCTTCCATGTGTGTGTGGGCGTTAAGGGTGCTCCTCGCGTCCTGGCCCCCAGCCTGCGGAGCCTTCCACGTATTTTATTCAGAACGAAGTTAGGCAATACGCAGCGAACTCGCTCGGGCGCGGAGCCGAGACCTGTCACTTTAGACAAGTTCCATATCCTTCGGGGCTTCCTGACGGAGCATCTTCCTCGCCGACCCCACCGCGATGGAGCACCGCGAGGGCTGTGGGCGCCCACCAGCCCCGTGACGGAGCATGGTGCTCCCCACCACCCCCAGCTTCAACCTCAGGGCCCCTCCGGGCCGAATCCCCTCACACCGGTGCCCTCCCACCCTCGCAGCCCGCAGCGAGCCCCCCTCTCTGCCGCCCCCCGACCCCTCTCAGGCCGGGGCGCCTCGGCGGGGCGGCGCCGCCCGTTACCTGAGGGCCGGCGCGGAGGGGCGGGGCCTACGGGGGGAGGGGGCGGGGCTTAGGAAGGGGCGGCTGCCAATGGGAGCCGGCGGCGGCGCCCCGCGCCCGGCGCGCGCCGCTCTTAAGGCGGCCCCGCGGGCTGTCAGCGGCAGAAGGGCGGCGGGGGCTCGACGGGGCGGCGATGGCCGCGCTCAACGGCGCTGTGGAGAACGGGCAGCCCGACAGGAGGGCACCGCCGCTGCCGCGACCCCTGAGGAGCCTGGAGGTGAAGTACACCAAGGTGAGGTGGGGAAGTGGGTGATGGTGGGGTTTGTTGGGGTGTGGTGTGACGCTTGGTGGAGTTGGGGTGTTGGTGAGGTGCTGTCTGTGAGGTGCTTTTTACTTTAAAAAAAAAAAAATTATCCCTTCAGAGGGGGGGGTTTATTTATTTGTGTGGTCTCCTGTGCTGTGCTAGGTAGTGGGTTAATGGGGATGGATGGGTGGTGGAGTGGCTAGAGCAAGTGGATGTCTGTTGCTCCTTGGTGAGCTGCAGTTGCTGTGATCCATAAAGCCTGAAAAAATCCAACTTATTTTTTTAAAACAATGTGCATAGAGCTGCTCTGGGTGCCCACGAGCTCCTCTGCCCCTCGCTGCATGGCTGGCACTGAGCAGTGACAGGCCCCGTGCCCGGCTGTGCCATCTTGCCCTGACGGCCATTTTCCCCAGTGCCCCGCGCAGTGCTCCCAGAACCAGCCCGTAATGCCCTTACCATCACGTTAATGCTCAGAAAACCCTATTTGGGGTGAGCTCGGGCAGGGCTGAGAAGGGGGTTATGTGTGAGGAGGCTGCTTGCATGGGGCTCCTTTCAGCAAGGCTGCCCTGAGGTGGGATTGGCCCTGCGCGGTGCCCAAAATGGGGCTGGTGTCTGAAGGCGGCTTGTGAGAGGGCTGTAATATGGGACTGAGGCCACCCAGCAGCTCCGTAGGGTGAGTGTTGTCCACACGCATCTTGCTGCCCTCCTGCTGTCCCAACAGAGCTCCTCCATGGCCTCCCAGCGGGATAAGAGCAGCCGGGTGGCGATCCCGCACCAACCTGTGCCTCTGAGCCTCCTGCCGCTGTTATTCACCCCTCGCACCTACCCGAGGGCTCCTCAGCTTGGTCTCTCCATCCTTCAGAGTTGATGTTGGTTTTGCAGTGAGGCTCAGCTCCACTCCAAAAATCCATACTGCCTCACGCCACCCTGCTTTTTGTTCCCCAACAGCCCCGCCATGGTCTGGCGCAGTGGGGCAAACATCCCGGCTTGTGACGCTGCTAGCAGCCCTGCCGGCTGTCGTGTGAGCTATCCGAGACTAAAAGAGCTGGAGGGGCTGAAGGAGTGTATTAGTTACGTTTCTGTGCTAAATAATTAAAAAAAATAAAGCAGAACTACGTTTGTTCTCTTGCAGCGGGAGGCAATAAACAGTGATAGCTTATCCAGCGAGGTGTTGATTCAAATTACCCACTCAAAATACTGAAACAGATTAATCTAGTCCAAGGGGTTACCGCTAATTGTTATTTTTTTTAACATCCTGAATCTACCTACTTTTTTTAAAGATAAACTTGTCACTTAGCGGCAAATTGGATCTGCAGCCGCTGATTGCCGAGTGGCGTAATGCTGCACAAACAGCTCTTTCCTGTGTCAGGAATGGACACGGCCATTAGGGTTCTTCTTAAACCTACAAACGTTCTGTTTTGTGTTACTTTTATTGTTGTGAATGCTTTTAAATACTCCTTTGGGATGCAATCCTGCAGCCGTGTGCGCTTTAAAACACGTGTTTTTTTTAAATTCTCCAGAGTTTCTGTGGGAGGCTCTGTGCACCGAAGGTATCGAGGTAGTCACTTAATAGTGGAAACCAACGTTAATTAAAAGTGTGAATTTGACATCTGATCTGATGCTCCCGGTGCATACGAGAAAGTAATGAGCAGCAGTCAGCTTTCATAAAACTGCGAGGGGTTTTCGACAAGCTCCTTTGAGTCTCACCAGATGTTTACAGCTGACGGCACGCTTCCTTGCTTAGCAAAGATTTTATTTTCGGTTCCACCAGTTACTGGGCTGGGGGAGAGGGGAGGAAGATTATCAACAAAGATCTCACTGGCCGAGCAGCATAGTGCTTGTCCCGGGTGTGTGATGGAAGTGATCTGTCCGTAATTTCATGTCCTGGGTTTGGGGTGGGAAGCGTGAGCAGCTGATACGCTCTTCTGTTTGATTTCAACACCTGGCACCAAAGACTCGGGTTTGTGGTATGATTCCCAGAACGGTGCCAGCGTGTATGTTGTGTTTTAAAGGGTCTGATCCCATCGCCCTCGTGCCTTATAACTTACAGGAACGCTGCTTTCCAATCTCAACTCCTCCACATAGAGTTAATATTTAATGCGGAGGAATAACAGCATCTCCCTCATCCTTAGTTCGAGCACTATCGGGCTGTAACTTTACAGCTCTTGCCATCTCTCATTTATAACGTGACTTTCTTTGCTCGTGAAACAAAGTGAAAAGTGAAGTGCAAAACATGTAACTTCTAAAAATACACAAATACAACGCAGCACTTCAATACTAGAGGTAGTTCGGGAGGATGAGTTTAACCTTAATTAATATTTCTAACATTGACTTCACTTGGCAGCCTTTTTCTGGTGGAATTTTCTTCGAGGCCTGTATGAAACAGGTGGGCCCTGAAGCGCAGCATCTGTGCCAGTTATGTCTTGGATGCTTTTTGCAGAAATAGTTGGGAGAAACTCCTTTTGGGGGGAAAAAAAGCTGCAAAAGGGGGGGAAAACGTCCCAAAGCAGTGGGAATTCTGGATGTAAGGGATGCAACGTTAATCTCCTGGTCGTGTGTAGGGACTCATAAACAAGATTGCGAACGTGGAAGGCTTCCAAGTAAAAGTACTAGCTTATAGCCACTAACAGGCTACTAATAAAGATTACTTCATCTAATCTTACTTAGAAAGTATCTTTATTTATAAAACACAACACTGCCAAGTCAGATCAGCGTGGATGAGATGCATGCGGAACCAATTAATTGTATATAGGTATCCGTGCTCTGTTTACAGCCTGTAACAACGCTCCAGTGTTTAATGCATTTGTGGTTACGCAACGCTGGGACTGTTTGTTCTTGCTCTGGAAATGCAATATTTTGAAACACTTAAATCTTGTCACAGACGACTCCAAGTGACGTGGGAGGCTCGATGCATCCTGTGACGAGGCGTAGCGGGGTAGAACCGAGCCTGTTCCTACCCCGCTCCCTCCGTGAGGGCAGAGTCATGGAAGTAGCCCAGGGCAGGACACGAATAACCAAGTAACACTGAACGCTGACGTTTTGTTTGTAGCATGCAGCGAGGGGTTCCTTTGGCCTGAACCATATGGGTTTCTCTTGGTGTCTACTTGCTGTTCCCATGGAAATGGATTTCAAGCTGTCTGTTTCTCATTGCCAAATTATGGCATTGCGCTGTGTGGGCCCCATCCTCTGTCCTCCTTCTGCTCCAAGCTAACTGGGTGCATGAAGGTTTTCTCGTCTGTTCTCTGGCTCAGGTTCTAGTTTGGACAAATGCTGTTTGTGTCATAAACTGTCTCACTGGGAGAGACTGAACATGCCATCAGTGGAAACCGAAGAGCCTCAGGACCTTTGAGGAACACTTGTGGGGTTTTTCTTTTCCTATTGTCTGCATTAGTGTTTTCGTTCTCCCACCTGTCCCGCTTCCCTTGCTCTCTCTTCAGATATTTATTAACAACGAATGGCACGAGTCTACAAGCGGAAAGAAGTTCCCCACCTACAACCCTTCAACGCTGGAGAAAATCTGTGACATTGAGGAAGGAGACAAGGTAGGTGTTACTGGAAAGGCAGTGCAAATGACAGAGCTTCCAAGGGGATAGAGCTTCCGAGGGGTTTCCTTTCTTAGAAAAGTACCCGGAGGAAAAGCTGGCTCTTAACACCGACGTGCAGCCAGCCAGGCTGTGAGCTGGAGGCCTGGGATGCTAGATGTGATGCTTGAGGATTACATGGGCTGGGTGGGATCAGTCCTCTGCAGCTCCGCTGAGTCACTTTCCCTGATAGGAACTGCCTACCAGCGCTGTCAGAGGAATGAGACTCGGCATCATTCTTGCTCTACAGAGCTGGGAAGAAGCAGCCATGCTGAGGAAATCGCAATGACAGTGTATGTACGTCCCTGACAGAGCTTGAGCATCATCTCGGGAGCGGTTTATACGCGAGCTGCATGGCAGCCTGTTGGAGACGCTTAACTGGAGCTCACCTTTTTAAAATACAATCAGCAGATAAGCTGTTTGGGAGAACTTGAGCTCAGTTATGTATCAACACAGGGAAATCTCTCTCAAAGTGAGCAGTGCTTGCTTTTCCAACTGGCATTGTGAGTTCTGGCCTCTTGAACAGACATGGCATCTGCCTTTTAAAACCAAACCAGTATCTCTGAAGAGCCCCTGGCCTTGGGACGCTGTACAGTTGCCTGGGGCATAACTGCTTGCGTTTGGTAACAGTCTGAGGTAAGGAACAATCAAATATGACGCTCCAAGACAGCTCATCACACACGTGCCATGCTCTGCTCAGTGGGAGAGAGCTGGCCCGAGAGCTTGCTTCTGACAGACTGTCACGGGAGGGTGATTCACAGCTTCCCTGCTGTGCCATGGCTGTGGCTCATCGTTGCTCTGGGCAGTCAGTGGCAGCGTGCACTGCCTGTGCTGTGCAATCTCTTTTTCAGTAGCTAAGCTTGCCTGACCCTCGTGAGGCTGCATGCATGGCTTCTAGCCACGTAGCTGCCTTGGGGATCCGTTCCTGGTGGCGTGGCACCCGCTGAGCGGGGCACTGTGGCTCTGGGTGTTAAACTGCAGGTCCATAGAGCCTGGCTTTCGGGATACGGGAGCAAACTTGTAATGCAAGTCTGCAGCCTCCCTGCAGGTGGTGCACGAGGTGGCTGTTCTCTTTGGATGGCACTAAAGCAGCCTCTGAGACCTGTTGCCGTGGTGGATCTGTCCATCCATGGAGGCGGAACTTAACAGGAGTAAACTACACATAACAGTTGTGTCCTACCCAGCTAACGCTCGATTCCAGTGGCATATAAACAGTGGAGCTGAAGCTAACTCTGCTCTAACTGTATGTTACTGGTTAGAAACCACGACTCCACTGTTGTTCCCTGGACTGAGCGCCTCCTCAAGCAGCTACGAAGTGTTACACGAGTGTTTCGATTCTATTTCTTAGAGACTTGGTTAAAGAAACTTCTTCTGCAGAAATAAGAGGTCAGTGAATTCAAGGCTAGCTTTTTATGCTTGCAGGGGAGTAGCTGAAAACCTTGCCTTGGGACTGGTCACTGGGGCCCTCTGCCCGTGGAGCATAGAATAATTATGGGCTAGATGCAGTCTGGGTGCTGAAAGCCTCTTCTACCTCTTTACCTCACACAGACTTATTTATTTCACTCTAGGCTTGTGTGAGGGACTGAGAGGGGTTAGAGCTGGATGCAGGTTAGGTGGAAGGCAGAGCTGGGGTGAGAAGAGCCCAGACTGGCTCTTGGGCTGCTGGTGACACGTGGCCGTGTCCCACCACCCTCTGGGCACAATCCCCTGAGACTTCACTTGCCCTGGTTGATCATCCCCATCCTAAATCTGCGACTGTAGTCCATCGGGGATGAGTTTCCTGTCAGTACAGAAAACGGTGGGTCAAGTTTGGTGCTTCTCAGTGGCTCGTCCCTGTGAGCTGCTGTGCAGGTCCAGGTTGTGGCTCTGGCCCCAGCTGTGCCAGGTTTGGCCCTGCCCTCAGCACGGGCAGGGAGCAGGGCTCCACTTCCCCAACCCTGCACAGAAACCCTCCCCTCCCCGGCCGTGCGGGGTTTGTTTTGCTTAGGCTGCGTGTGAGGGGTGGGAATTTGGCAGCCGACGTTTCAATGATGACAATCGAGTCTGGTGCTGAAACTTGGCCAACGTTTTATATGACGAGGAGCAAAGGTTTTGTTTGTTCTTCGGTTACAAAACTTAAGACAGAATTGCTCTTGGTGGGATGGTTGGGGGATGAAGGAAAGTCTCGGGTGGAAAATAAGCACTAAAAATAAAATGGCAAATGCTTCTCCTGGGTACCGGGAGGCTTTCTGCCTCCCAAATAAGGACTCGGCATCCTGATGTTTTCCAGGTACAGTCACGAAGGGATAACTTTATTAGATTTCTGCCCCCAAGGAATAGTGCAGCCCCAGAACTTGTACCCTCCCTTGCTATGTCAAGGGAAAAGTATTTGAGCTGCTGCCATTCCTCTTCTGCTCTTGGTAACGCTCAAAGATGGCTCTCCTTCCAGCAGCCTGCAAACATCCAGCAGGAGCGGGGGGGAAAGGAGCTGCCTCCCGGAAGGAATGCCCAGCTCAGCTGGCTGGCACGGGTCCACAGCTGTGATGGAGCAGCCTGGATGTTGCAGAGCATCCGTCACCATCACTTCTGAGCCGTTTGACTCTCCCGTGTGGATCTTTGAGGGTTATAAGAGGGCTTTGTTTGCAGGCATCCTGCAGATCACAGGAGCAGGCTGAGGTAAGAGGCTGCAGGAATATTGTTCCCTACAGCGGGCTCACAACACCCTAGACAATGGTTTTGGACACCAAGGGCTGTGAAGTTGCAGTTTGCAGTACTTCTCAACCCACGTTTCAGCCAGCTGCGGGGCCGTGGGCTGTTTGCAGGGGAGCAGCTCCGCTCTGGGCACCTTCTAATCAAGGAGCTGCGTCATGGTCATGCCCTGTGTCAGGAACCTGCCTTTCCGAGGATGTGCACAGTGGGATTTTTCCAAAAGTTAGCAATTCAGTGCAGGTGAGACAGTCTCCAGGGGGTGTGCTCTACCCCTGGCAGGTCTCTGTACTGAAGCGCATTGCCTACACTGAGCCTGAAGCAGAACAAGGCTTTTCCTGCAGGTGTTTTCCCCATTTTTCCCTACTTTCGGAGCCACCGTGGTGATGGTTTCCCTTGTGCTGAGGCAGGAGAGAGGAAGAAGGGAGAGGGTAGAAGCGGAGCAGGGATGAGCCAGACTTGAGATCGAGGAGGAAGGTGGAGGACGTTAGCTTAGAACAAAGAAATCCGGAGTTTGTTCAGGGGAAAATGGCATGCGGTTGTGTAACTGGGGCTTGTATCACAGCGCAAACACCCAGGGTGGGTATGAAGGTTCGCAGGCACTTCTCAACGCCGCGTTGCTTGATTTGCAACCTTAATATTCTCTTAGTGGAGCTTTTAATGTAACAACAAATCTGCTTAGCTCAGAACGGAGCACCAGGACGCACGGACCTCCTCGTGGCTTTCTGCACCGCCGTGTCCTTGGCACCTTGACAGCTGTCGGTCTGTCACGCAGCGTGCCTACCTATTGCAACATGCCCGTGGTGAGCACACCGTTCAGCCTCCCCTAATGCCTAGTCATAACAGGAGGGATTAAGAACGGCGTTTCAGCCTTCCTGAAGAATTTCCTTGTTTTTGCTGCTCTGGGGCCTATAGAGACACCGCAGGCTCACAGGTTCTCACTTGGTGGTGCTGCCCCTGAGGGTGTTTTGGGAGAACTCTTTTGCTTGTGTGATGGTGACCACAGCCTTCAAGCTGTCCTGAATGCTCTGTACACCCAAGGAAAGGGACAAAAACGAATACAGCTTCAACTAATACTCACCCCAGAGCTTGTGGACAGTAACACCGTGACACTTCTATCCGTAAAATGCACCTTTTGCCACGCATCTGAAATGACAGGTGTGTCCAGTAGTAGTCTCTGCGGGAAAAGAACAAAGGGGATTGCTTTATTTTTTTCAGTACATTACCAAAAAAATAAAACGATGCTTTAGGGGAAAGAAGCGTGGGGCAGCATCTCCATAATTGGTGGCCAAAATGGAAGGGGAAAATCCAAGACCTCTGGCCCTCAACACCCCAACAGATGACCGCTACCACTTACAGGAGCTGCGGTAGGGCTTGAGTGCCCCTGTATTTAAAGGATGGGGAGTGAAGTGCTTTGCCCACACAGCCCTGCTGTGCCTGCGGGTGACGGGCAGCAGGCAGGACGTGCCTGTCTGCGTGCAGGGGCTGCTCGCTGCCTTGCAGGAGTGCTTGCTTGGCCAGAGCCGCTCTTAACCCTATAACAGCACAAATTTCTTGTAATGGCTTCCCCATCCTTCTGAAAGGGTGGAGTTCTCCCGGCAATGTAGGTCAGGCTCCTTTAAAGCTGTGCAATCTTGTAAAGAGAGCCAAGTCCAGTGGAAGATGCCGTTTCAGAGGGTGCTGGCTTGCTCTCTTCTGTGAACCTTTCTTGGAAGAAGTTTCTCTCCGTGACATTTCTCTTGGTTGAACACAACAGCCTCTGCTAGGAGAGCAGGATGGCCAATGCTTGTTGGATCAGAGCAAAGCTTTACCCTATAACTGGATCCAGTCTCTAGATAATTCTTGAGATAAGGCTTAGCCCTTCACCAGCTGCTCTCCTCTGAAGAACAACGAAGGCCTGAAGCCCTCCCTCCTTTCCCACCCCTCGAGCCGCGTATTGTGGTGGGCTGTAAGGACTTCTCCACCAGCTGAAGGGAGGCTTGGGCGTGCCAGACATTACGTAGAGCAGGAATCTGACCAAAGACAGGGTGAAGTATGCTTTTATGTATGCTCGGGGTACAGTCTTGGCCCCGTGGACGTTCATGGCAGCCTTCCCGTTGACTTCATTGAGTCGGGAGGTTGCCCTTGGCTCCACTCTCTTTAATCAACGTATGCTAGTGGAGGGGAGCAGGGAGGAGTCTGGGGCATGCTGTAGCCAGAGCAAATGTACGAAGCTTCTCTGGGGGTGGTGGTGATGTGGGAAGAGAGGGAATTTGCTGCCCTCCTGAGTAGCAACTTACGTAAACAGTTCGATTTGGTCCAGCATGAGCAAAGCATATGAGCGAGTGACACTAAGCCTGTGTAGGTGAAAAGGCTTTGTCAAAGCACGGAACAACACAAAACCCTTCCCATCTGGCAGAAATGTTCTCGAAGCGCAACCTAGGATCTAAGGGAGCTTTTTCGGTGCGGTAACTGTTGCTGGCGTGGGCTTAAGTGGGGCTGAATCATGGGATCTGAGCTCTGATTGCTCCCCTGGATAAAGCCGTGGTCTCTCTCGGGGGGACTTTCCTTCCCAAGTTTGTTTAGAGTAGGCTGATTTGTGGAGGGCAATAGCCTGTCATGCTTGGGGAAGGCCCAATGGGAACAGAATTGGGATCTCATTCTTCTGGTGTCACTTACATCCTGTGTCAGCAGGAACATGATTCTGGATTATTTTATAAACAAGCCAGTTGCATAAAATTACCCCTGGAAAAAAACCTTCTGATCCTTTGACCTCAGTGTTGTTTATCAACCTAGAGCAAACCCAGAATGGCTTGCAGGCTTGGGTCCAAATCCAGGAGTAAAATGAAGACGGTCTTGTCAGATGACTTGGATTTTGCCACCACAGCATCCTCTAGGAAGAGGCATGCTGGGGTCTCTGTACCGTTGTTCAGCTCCTTACTTACCTGTAACCTCACATTTTCTTGTGTTTGGGCTGCTGTAGCCTGATGTGGATAACGCAGTGGAAGCAGCGAAGGCAGCGTTCCAGAGGGGGTCTCAGTGGAGACAGATGGATGCCTTGAGCAGAGGACGGCTCCTACACAAGCTGGCCGATCTTCTTGAGCGAGACAGAGTCATCCTGGCAGTAAGTACTGTGACTGGTGAGCAGTAATAAACCAGCAGTGGCTGGAACCCAGCTCCATCCCTCCGGTTTTGCTGCATCCATATCTCATGTCACACTACTCCTAAGGACTCCCACGAAAGAAGGAAGCCCACGGAGAGGTCCCACCTTCCAGTTCCTCATTTTCCTGTGCTCATTGCTGTCTTAAGTTGCCTGTTCCAGTCTTTGTCTGGTACACCAGGCAAGGCCAGGCAGCTTTTTCTGAGTCAGTGGGTTTCAGCATCTGCAGTGACATCCATAAATCCTTCCTGGACTAACCTATCCTTGTTTTACCCTGCGCTTTATTATTCCAGTCCCGTATTTAAGATTTCAGTGCCTCTGAAAGGGAACCATAGTTCAGACCTGACCTATCTCCTATTTCTCCTCTTCCATAGAGGAGCAGGGGATTTGGCCCTGTCCTTTGAGTCTAGAGTGAAGAACAGTGACACGGTCTCCCGCTCAGAAACAACAGTGGCACAGGCCCAAGCTTTCTCTCCTTGGTCCGACTGGAGCTCTGCCTCTATATGTATTCTCCAGAACTGGATGCACTCCCTGATTTCTTTTCTCCCTCCCTATATGAATCCAGGCAGGAGTCGTGGCTTATCTTCCTCTTCCTGCAGGAGGATTTTGGGGGTCTTAGAAGAAGGCTGTTAGCTCTCCGTACTTGAGTTCTTCTCCAAAACCTTGACTAGTTACCGAAGTGATTGCAGATGTTAGTACTTAAATTTCTGAAGCAATAAACATATTAATTCTTGGTTTAACAGTCAATGTTCATATGTCTACCAGGTTAGGAAGTATTTACATATTAAAAACAAACAAAAAACCTGCCTTGGTCCTTCTTTATTATAAAAATGCAAGGCCAGTTTGACTTCTTTTCAAAGTGCTTCCCCTAAAATGGGAGGCTGGGAAGAGAATCTTTCCCTTGTTGGATGTCCTCCAAAGATTGAAATGTGTGTAAGTGGGAACTGGTGCTTTCCCCACTGAACGTCCTGGCTCAGGAAAGTCTCTTTATAGCTGCAAAGCTGTGTTAACTTGGACTTCTGCACTGAGGAACCATTGCTAATGGTTCCTCATCCTGTCCTCCAGGAATCCTCCTCGTGCAGAATACGGAGAGTAGGACCTGAATTAAAATGTGCTGCGGTTGGTGGAGGTTTAGACTACGTGGGATGTGTCTATCTTTCACATTGTGCCCACAGATGTTTTTCTCTCTCAGCTTTGAGCTGACGTCTGTCCATCCTTCACCTGTTCGATGCAGTACTTTTGTTGTGCTCGTCTTGGGGAGTACAGCACTCGTCACATTCAGTGCTGTTACACGCACAAGTTCCTGAGCTGTTGTCCCAAGTCTGTACTTGCACGAGCTGAGCTGCTTTCCCCCAGTACATTGTCTGTGAACCACAGGGCAGTCTCCAGTTTCAGCAGGACAGAAGCAAAGGCTCCAGGTCTGAAGGCATTTCTGGCCAGCAAATAAAAGGAAATGCGTGTCTGTATATGTGCGCATGAATACACCCTGTTCATTTTCTGCTCGCTTTTTGATGCGACTTCAAAGAAGCCTCCTTTTTCCATAAACCAGGACACTCATTTCAAGCTCTCTGCTGTCCTTCTGATCTGGGAGGGCTCGTTTGGCATTGTTATTCACTGCAGAAAACCAGCCCTAGCTGCCTTGGCTGCATGCTAAGCAATGACTTATAAAAATCAGTCCTTTTAGCAGACATTCGCAGTGGATAACAATCCTAGCCATTCCAAGGGGAACGTCTGCTTGAGTGCTGTTTGCACCCTAACGTCTGTGGAAGATGACAGGGTATGACTTCATTTGTAAACAAAGATGTTTCAATCTACCAAGGGATAGCGCTTCCTTTATGGATGTGCTGGCCACTTCCACCAACGTGCCATTTAATGACCTGCGTAGGGAACAAAGCCTTCACCCAGCTAATGTCCAGATCGACGAGAAGGACGCGTGCTGAGACCGGGTTTCATTTAGAGCTGCTCAACATCGGTGCAGCTTCAGCGAAGTAACTTCTCCCTTGCACTTAAGCACAGTTCTGAGCCCGAAGGTTACTTCACTAGATCTCCACAAAATGTGTTTTCTATCATCCTGTGGATAAAAGAGGCTTTTCAGAGGTTGCTTTTAGGACTACGAACAGAAAAAAAAATAGGCTTCCAAATGAAAGGAAAGTGGGTCAGACTGATTTCAGTGACACCATCTGGAATCCAGAACATCTGTGTCAAGAGGGTCAGATACAGCGAAGCCGTGACACTTGCGTAACTGCTGAGTGGTGCCCAGACCACAGGCCCGAATCCCACCCACAGCTGCCTTCTGGGGTCTTCCAGACGATGCGCCTTTATTGCAATCGCTGAACAAAGCAACTTGTGTGTGTATCAGGGTTATTGGGTCTAGATGTCTCCATTCTACCTTATACTAACCAGATTGTTCCTTAATTGTAAGGCGAGGGAAGGAAACTCCACGTCTGTTGCACGAGACAAAAGAAAATAGAGAGTTTTTCTGAAAGCTCTTTTTAAAAGGAAAAATATGGAGGTGTCTGATGGTACATTTAAATTTATATATTTTTTTCAGACTCTGGAAACAATGGACACAGGAAAACCTTTTCTGCAGGCTTATTTCATTGACCTGGAAGGTTGTATAAAGACACTTCGATATTACGCTGGATGGGCTGATAAAATCCAGGGTAGAACTATCCCAGTGGGTAAGTTCCTTCAGACCCAGTGTCAGAGCTGGGAAGGGATCAGGCTTCATGGGGCAGGTTGGGAGGGAGATGGATGGAAAGATTTGTTTCTGAAAACCTGCAAAGGAAGGCGTTCCCTTTCTATCTCAGGATGCACGTTAAGTAGCCGTGTTTTGAGATTTAAACTCACAGGAGAACAGCGAATGCCTGGAAGGATCTTTGGAAAATAATGGATGGGCTCTTTAGTTATTTTTGTTTGTTAATAGAGAAACCTTTCTGCATTTAACATTTAGGCTATTTAGAGTATTTTCAAAATCAGCTTCTTTTATTCCTGTGTGCAGGTGATCCCCAAGGGTGTATGAAGGAGAAGGACGGGCACTGCACACAAAACTTAGTCACCAGAGGAAAGGCTCTGAAGGGCTGAACTAGTTCAGCCTGTGCAGTCAGCAAAGGGTCTAAAGTCAGTGCTGTCAGCCATACAAACCGAGATCTGTCACCCTCATCCAGAGCAATATGAAGCTTTGCCTTCTGGATGTCGGTCCTGATTGGAGATTGCTTTCAAAAACTATAATTCGCATTCACAAGTTCTGTCAGATCTTCCCAGTGAAACTAGATTTTATGCAAAAAAAAACTGTGTAAGGAAGATGTCCTTCCCTCTGTCCTTCCCACTTTCTTTTGGAAGTGTAGTGTTTTAAGATGAAAGGTATTAGTTTACTACCAGAGTTTGTTTATTTATTTATTTGTTTTAGCGTTATTTCTTACCAGAAGTGCAATTCCTCTTACAACGAATGTGATTCCTGTGCAAAATAGGTTCAAGAGCTTTACCCCTCAGGGAGATGAGTGCTTTGCTTCTTTCATGAGACACAACCTGAATGAAATTTGTGCTTGTTCTTCGGTATAGTAAGGAGTTATCCTCCCCTGAGCCTCAACACAGGGAGTCTGCGGAAGGAATTGACCCAGTGGTTTTAAAAGGCTCCACTGTGCATGCGAGCAGTGTTTGGCTTTTGAGCTAACACAAGACTTATTCTCAAACAGGTCTTCATCCATCTGGGGTATCCCAGAGGCTTGAGTTAAGATGAACAGATACAGGCTTCTTTGTCTAATGTGGTTTTAGTTCTGTCCCCAACCTTTTTGTGTGCAGTCATCTTAGACTGTTTCTCTAGAAGCAAGCATTTTGACTGTTGGTTGTTTTTCCCTTTATTATTTTGTTTTGCAGATGAAAACTTTGTCTGTTTCACCAGGCATGAACCGATGGGTGTTTGTGGAGCTATAACCCCGGTAAGTAACAGTGATCCAGAATCTCTCTTGGAAATGGCAGCAGTGCATGCACGCTTCCCATCTTATGCTGCAGCCATTTGCTTCCTAGTTAAGTACAGCTGTTCTGCAGGGAACTCCCATTTCAGTTGCCTGATGTAGTTCCTTGTTTTACCCCCATGCCAATTGCTCTTGGCAGTGCAAAGCCCTCTGCAATGGAAGGGTGGGTCTCCTAATCAGCTGCTCTGTTCCTCTCTGAGGCTGACAGCAGCCACCAGAGACCAGTCAGAGCTCTCTGACTCTTCCACTGCTAGGACAACCATCTTGTCATTACGTGTGCTAGCTTCTTGCTGCCTAGAGCTGATGCATAGTTTTGAGTTTTAAATCATATCCATTATTAATAACCCCTGGCAGTTCTCTGAGCTTCCTGCGATTAAA
This sequence comes from Nettapus auritus, assembly GCA_011076525.1. Taxonomy (NCBI): domain Eukaryota; kingdom Metazoa; phylum Chordata; class Aves; order Anseriformes; family Anatidae; genus Nettapus; species Nettapus auritus. The sequence goes on from CM021774.1 coordinate 18,395,107, forward strand.
TCTCACTGGATACAGTTCTCTTTTTTCTTTGAGGTCTCATTCTCTGCTGAGGGGACAGTGTGGCCAGCTCTTGGAATGCCTCCAGTTTTAGTGTGTGTTGCTCGCTCTGTTTAAACAGCCAGCTAGAAAGGCTTTACAGCGACATGGGAGACATAGTTTGTTCCTGTATGGTTGTAAAATGCTTTGAACATGGTATCCTACAGGCCGTGAGGCAAATGGTGGCGTGCCAAGATTCTTGGGATACTTAGATCAGTAGAGTCCGTGGAAGATTTTGACCCTTGGGATAAGGTTATAGGAGAGGCTGAATGAGATGCATGTGGGGTTGGGGATTTTGTGGACCCTGGGAATACCAGGTCTGGACCGGTTCCCAACCCACATCTGGATAAATTTTGCCTTTTTCTTCAGCTGGATTGAGCTTGTATGCCCGGTGATAAGGTGGTACAGTCTTCTTAGCCCTGTGAGGGTGAGGCAGATTGGGAGGTGGTTGATACTAATTATCAGACATTTGGCTTAATGACTTCTGCACAGCCTTTCTGGGTGAACAAGCAATGTGACTGCTCATAAGCAGCTAGAATTTGTGACATAAGATCAAAACATCAGATTCCTCACTGATGATCATCAGCGTTGTGAGATTAAATATCAGCAGTTAAAAGGTATCTCCCTGTCATCCTTCAGCTACTTTCAGCATTCAGCAGTGCTTTCAGAAATGCTAACTTCAAAAGCCCACATATAGGATGTTTTGGAGGGCCACCGTAAGGGGAAATTTTGGGACTCTTACTGTGTCAGGTCAACCTTACATCAACAATAAATACAATAGGAAGACCAAATTTGTCTCAAGTTCATCAGTGTTTGCAAAAAGGATGATTGGGTTCAACAAAACCACATCTGTTTCCAGTTTACTTAGAACAACTCTCAGTTATTTTCTTTCCAGTTTGATCTCCAACATGAACAGTCAGTGGATGTGTGTTCCTCCTCGATATCAGGGGATTCTGTCGCTATTCTGCGTGTCTCCCTAGACCAGTTAAAGGTCCTCTTGTGGCTTGACTCTATTTAAAACCAACCTTCGTAGCAAGGGAAGTTCTTAGAAAGTGCAGTGTTTGACTGAACTTTATCCCAAGGTGATGTCGTCAGCAGCCCTGATGACCTTTTCTAACTTACTTTCACCAGCCATTCTGCAACAGAAAGATCCTGGTAGAGTTATGTCACGCTCTGAAAGCGTAGAAAAGTAGTGAAGGTGCAGGTGGCCTAAGATGAGAATTAAGACCTTCAAGAAAGCTTAGGAGAAAAAGTCAAATGGGCAAACTGTGGGATGTGGCCTTTGGAGAAGATCACTGAAATGAAACAGGCCTGGGAAACAGGGAGAGACGAGTCGAAGAATAGCACGTTAGACTAAAATCCACTTTGTCTCAGGGCTGCTGGGTTAGAACAGAACTCATCTCTTAAAAGCTACACTGCTAATTTATTTGCAAGTGTGAATTTGTGGATTCCTAACATATTTGGCATCTTTGTTGATAGCTGAAGGCCTGTGGCTTGAGGCTTGACAAGAAGTCCCCTTACTGTTGGCTTGCTTCCATCATCCCTAAAGCAGCATTAATTATTTTTAATGAAGAAATCCTTTCTGCTGCCAAATGACCTTTCCTGAGATTCAGTGTGAGCTAGATTTTCCACTTCTTGCTTAGGTTCCAAGATCTACAAATACCCATGAACATGAAAGAGATTAGCACAGAGGAAACTGATGGGGACTGGTTCCTAATTCCAAAAAAAAAAAAAAAAACTAATTGGAAAGGAGCAATTCACAATTTGAAGGGAGAATAAGAGCTGCCCTGGATTTCGATGACTGAACACCCACTGGTTTCCTGGTTATAAACTGGAAATGACTGATATTGTATAACTGAACTATTCAGACAACGCCTAAGAGAAAAACTGAATTTCTTTCACTGAGCAGTTTCACCCCATAATTCCCCCACATAAGGATGCTGTACAAAAATGATGCATCAGAACGCTGCCTGCAGCGTGGCTTCTGTGAACAGCCAAAATCCTACACGAAGCGTGATCAGACTCCTGTAAAGAATGAGGTCACATCATGCAAGGGCTTGTTCGATTTAAAGGATTAACTTGAGCACAGCCAACAATATTTGGGATCTCAGGGGCAGTCAAGGAGGATGCACTCTGTAGTCCATGCAAACGCGGTATTGCTAGCACTTTTCTACGTGGTTATAGTCCCAGTTGCTGGTTTCTCCTTGAGCTGCCTGAAGGTGGGGGCAATGCTGCGTGGAAGCGAGTAGGGGTCTCATCCAACTGACCTCTTGTGCTCTTGCAGTGGAACTTCCCATTGCTGATGCTTGTTTGGAAGATGGCACCAGCACTGTGCTGTGGAAACACTTTGGTTATTAAACCAGCTGAACAAACGCCTCTGACATCGCTGTACATCGGCTCGCTGATTAAGGAGGTAAGGAAATCTGAACAGCCGGTCTACGTATCTTCTTCTAAGATCGTAAGTAAGGCTGTGATTTGAATTGGTACTTCTGTTCCTCTGCTCTGTCTTCCCCTCTCCCAAATGAGGGAAAGACTGCAGCTCAGTTTTATTAGGCAATGAGGCAAAAAAGAGCGTGATAGATAACAGTGTTGTGTTCGTAGCCTTTTAAAGTGGGATAACTTAACTAAGACAGAGTGAGTGCCATGCGAAGCAATTCTTCATGTTTGTGTGGCTTATAGAACAACTTAGCTACATCTGGCCTTTAAAGCCAGCTCCTATACTGACACAGAGGGAAGATCATAGGCTGAGACTTCAAAATGTTGTTTTAGGCTTTCTCAGGTAGGGATCTCAGGTATCCTCAGATATTTATCATACGGAGGTGGTGGGAGGTGCACGGTACCTTTCAGGACTGGTTAGTAAAATGTCAGCCTCCTATATCTAACGATGTGACTAATTGTGAGCAAAAACCAAAGGGTTTGGAGGTATGCTTTTGCCTGTCTGGAAAATCTGTTTGTTAGGCTCAGTCTAATGAGGATGATTCTACCTGTTCTTGGCTTAGCCTGGGAGAAAACAGAAGGGCACGCTAATAAATTGACACCTAGGGCTTCTCTGCCTGGAAAGGCAATGCAAAAATACTACCACTTAAAAACCTGCTACAGCTAATTGACTTAATAAGATTACTCAAGATGAGCGACCGTAGGGTGCATTTATCACGACCTGCCACACCAGTGATCTTTCCACTCTGACGTACAGCTCCCCAGACTCAGGAATAGCATCCCCCCAGAAGAACCATTCCATTCTGGTGCGATTCATTTTTTGAGCTGAAAATTCAAGCTGTCTGTTTCTTGCAGCCAGTTTACACTTCAAGGCAGAAGTGTAATTAGAGCACAATAACTTTATTTGAAGATGTCCCTTTCTCCACCCAAAATTAGCTGAATTCCTTGCAGGTTTTCAGAACAGTAAGTTCAATTTTTTTCATTTTTAATTCTTGATAGGATGCAGAAGATGTTAACACACAAGCAGAACTGTGTTACATTGAATGAAATAAATTTGGGCCAACCAAAATATTTGGGCTTTTATTTTTGCTGAGAAACGGAAAAAAAAATTTACCTCGGGGTGACCTGAAACATTTTTTTGCTTCCTTGTGGCTTCGCTGCTGACTCCAAACACCATTACTTGCAGTTTGACATGCAACATTTTCCTGAAAACTCGTTAGCCAAGATGCAAACTCTACCAAATTCTCATTTATCATTGTTGCCTCCACAGGAGAATCAGACTGCCCTTCTAATTTATTAAAAAAAAAAAAAAAATCCTATCAAAGTAATTTTCCCAAGGTACCACATAAGCAATTTCTTATTTTTTTTTCCTACGTTAGGAAGGAGCAGCTGCATTAATTGAGATTTTTTAATTAAAAAGCCGCGTGCAATGAAGTGAACGTTTAATATCTTGCAATTCCATTGTTAGTAAATGCAGGGAAAACAGCCTGTGCAATCAGTAGTAGGGAAGGGCTAGCCTAGAAGAGCATAATCCTTGAAACTCCTATTTCAGGAAGTTAAAAAAATACAAGACCAATAAGTTCCACACTTTTTCTTGCACTAGAATTTCATCTAAAGTTTTGCCATTTGTCTCTTTTGGCAGAATGACTACTTGGCTAATCTAGGTTGTAAATGTGCTGGAAACTGGCATAAGTCTATTACCATCTGCTCTTGTATTCCTGTTTTATTAGCCCCCATCATCTAGTGAGATTTTACTGACTTCTTAATCCCTGTAGCCTCTGAAGAACCACAAATGTCAACCTTTGTTCAAAACAAACTTTCATGCAGTTACCCCTTGGCTCCAGCTGCACGGCAGTAGCTGAGGGCCAAGTTTGGCCAAAAGACTTGCTCTCTTTTGATTTTAAACTGGGACTCCTCCAAGAATTCTTATTGAATCTTGGCATTTCCTAAGCATGGCTGTTATTTTCACCCACATCTACTCCAGCTGGTAGCACGCAGCTATGTTACTGGAGAGTCTGGAGAACAGGGGTGTATCTTGTATGGGCTCCTTCCCTGCAACTCGCAGTTTTTAGGTGCTGCATGCACCTTGAAGCACTTTATCATGCACTAGGCACATTAAAGATGTGGGTTTTTTACATATCTGTGCTTTGTGTGTTAATAGAGAAATGTATACTTGTGCCCTGAACTTGATTTCGGTGAGATTAGTAAAATGAGGTGACGCTGTTGATTATTCAAATATTAAGGTGTTTTGCTCACTTATCTTGTGTGAGGCTGCAAAGGTGAACGGGTTTTGCACTGCCTTCCTATAAATGCTGTAGAAATGCTTGCAAGGGAAATGCTTTGTAGGAGTTACTGTGGTTGTTTTTAAGGTTTCTCCTCATCCTTAAGAATGAAGTGCTACTAATTCAAGCTTCCTGAAAGCTGAACTGCAGCTCTCGGGAGTGCAGATATCCTTCAGAGTACTCAAAATCCCTCTCTACAAAGCTGTATTTAATCTCTGTTTTAGGTGGGTTTCCCTCCAGGGGTGGTGAACATTGTGCCAGGCTATGGCCCCACAGCCGGAGCTGCTATTTCTACCCATCACAGTATTGATAAAATTGCTTTTACTGGATCAACAAAGGTAGGTAATGGATTTCTGACAAAACACCTGCTGTTTCTCTTTCTCTTTGCATTCTCTCCTACAACAGCACCAATGAAATATCGGTAATTTCTGTGTTACCAGCTCTATTTTCCATCACGTTCCATGTGATGGGATTTCTCAGAAGTGTTTGGGATTTGTCTTGGTCGGGTTCCTCTGCTTTTGCTACTGATTCTTGCTCTAGTGAAAGTCCCACCTCTGTAACCTGGGTTTTGCCAAACTGCCACGTTTCTGTAAGAACTGTAAGCAGCAGATGTTCCGACACAAGGTAGGACAGTCTACAGGAGAGGCTGGCAGGGATTTAACATCATGTCCTTGACCTGATGGAGCTTCTGGGCAAGATTGCCTGCTAATCCTGCCCTGCAAACGTGTGCAACTGGAAAACATGTCAGTCAGGGCCCGGAACAATCCTTCCTTGGCTTTAGTTACCTCTGAGGAACTAGGACTTAAATAAAAACATGGCCCTGTGCCCACGGCTTCCTCTGCTGATGTGGATGGGATTAACATTTGAGCTTCTCCTGAGACCTGCACAGTGAAGCACCTTCTATTCATTTTTTTTTTTCCTGTGTGAATTGCTACAGCTGCCTTGCTCAGGAGAGAGGTAGAAGTGAGGCCTCTGCAGGATCAGGCACCTCCAGCCATCCTCTTCCGTGCCTATGTGGGGGAAAAGAATTCATGGCTTGGCCTAGTCCATAGAATCGAGCACAGCTGTGACACGCAAACAAATTTGTCTCCAGTAACAAGTGCTGCAAATTCTCAGACAAAAGCGTGCTTAGAAACGTGAATGTTTTTCCATTCACTGCTCTAGATTTTCCTTGCAACTTACACATGCGCCCGGAAGACGGGGCAGCGTACCAAGAATGGAAATGCTGACACCAATGGGTACAACTGAGGCAGATACAGTCTCCTCACTTGTATTTTCTTGAATACCATTAATCTTGTCAATCATTTGCTGAATTCATCCATTCTTATGCCTGTTCTCCTAATTGCAGAGTGTAATCTAATTGCTTAATTATGACAAATTACCTCGGATGGTATCTTGGTCAGTAAAGGTAACTCACGAAACACTCAAAAGCTGTTGCGTTTAACAACAGTACCATCTAGTGGCTTTGTGTGCTTACACTGGCTGCTTAGCTTATCCCAAAGGAGAAGGTGTGCTAAGCCTCCGTTTCTGTACAGAGATCATGGGAACAAACAAGAACACAATAAAGTGCAAGTTCACAGTGAGGTTTTACTCTCTTGATAGTTGGCCTAATCTAGAAGCTTATTCAGATTCCTGCTGGTCTCCAAATCCTAGATCAGAAACTTTTAGCCAGGATTAGATGCTGGCTGTGTCAAAACAATAGAGCTTATGGACTCATCCAGCCCACATGGATCTGTTTGGGTTTTTAATGAAAAAGGAGTATCCAGTGGATTAGGGGAGAAGGAAAGCCTCAGCTGCTGGAGCCCATAGGCAAAAAACTCCTATAGAAGCTGTGCTTGTCTTCCTAATCCATGGGTGTGCAGGAAACACCAAGGGAGACAGATTCTTCGCTAATGCATGTGTAATTTAGAAGTGTTTTCTTCCCCCTCCACCCATCTGTGAGTTCAGCTGCACCTCTGCAGTACTTGCAGCATAATGCTACTGTTTCTGAGCCAGGAAGTGAAGCTAATTCAAAATACATTTTGACTTAGTTTTTAAGCCCCAGTTTGGGCTCAGGGCCAGCCTGGAAATGCTGCTCACAAACTCCACAAGAGTTTTCCCATCTAGATTTCTCCCTTTCCCTGTTAACTTGCTCCTCTTTGGCCAGCTAGCCTGTAGCAATACCTCTTGTGAAGCTATGTTCCTCTGCAGCATGAAGAAGGCTTTCTTCTGTCTCTGGGGCTGGGCTGCTGGGTGACAAGACGTGATCTGTACTGCTAGGTTTAGGAGACTTGCTTGAGTTACAAAGGCAAGCCACGAGAAATGCAGACCTAGAACTGCCAGCTAGCTGCTGCATGCTTTACTTTCTCACAGCTTCCCTGCAGGGCAACAATATTTTTAGGCAGAAAGGAAGTTAATTGCCGTACGCAAAGGTAAGATACAAGAACAGTTAAAAAATAAAGGAATTAAAATATAAGGTCACACTTAAAATGATAATAACACGCCTTTACAATTGAAACTCCCACAGTGTTTTAATTCACACGGTTTCTAATAAAATTAGATTACTAAATGGTACTGACACTTGATTTATGCCCTTCTTGTGAGGAATTCCATTTCACAAAAAGGGAAGATAAATTGCTGTTTTGGTGTTAGCAGCATAAAAAAGAAATAGCATAGTCAGAATTTGGGAAAAACATGTTTTCTGGGGGAGGTGGCGGGGAGAAATACCCTTAGTTTGACATTATTTGGATTAAAATCTGAAAGTAGAGTTAATCCTTCTCTTCAGGGGAGAGCGGCCAGATAAATTCCAGCAGATCATCAGAGCAGGCTCCTGTGCGGAGAGCGGCACAGCAAAGCTAGCCAGAGTTTATCTGTTACCATCATCAGGTGTTGCCTAGGAAAGGAACATAGCTCAGCCACTCGTGCATGAAGCAGCTCAGCCTAACCTATCAGGAAGATGTAGGTTTCTCCTAAATGTCAAAATCTCTCTTTGGCTTTCTGGTATGGGAGTGGTGGCAGACAGGAACAGTCAGTTTTCATCACCGTGTTGTCAAATTCTACTCGAAGAAGTTTAATTCCTCATTTTTTAAATAAAACATAATCCTTGGAGCCCCGGTGAGTGCCAGTGTCGCTCACTACCTTGCAGGGGGTGGGAAATGCCTTGTTCTGCAGCTCTGGGTGGCGGGGAGCTTCAGAGCGCAGTTCCTGGAGCTCTCCCACATCGCCCATTTAGATCTGCCTAAAACAGACATTAATTCTGGGGCTGCTTTTAACCCAGCTCATCACACCAGTAGGAAACTCAGGGCGTTTAAGTATGGTATCCCTGACTTCTACCTCTTCAGCCACCCACTAGGCTTCTCTTGCTAGCCTCTCACTTGCTGCATTTTATTAGGACTTCCAGGGGAAACAGCCCATGTCCTCTTTGTGTCTCAATGCTACAGGTTGGAAAACTGATCAAGGAAGCTGCTTCTAAAAGCAACCTCAAAAGGGTGACGCTAGAGCTTGGAGGAAAAAACCCCTGCATCGTGTGTGCAGATGCTGACTGTAAGTATCAGCTGCTGGGTTTATTTGCTGTAATACACCGGGTGTGGTGCTCTTTGTGTGCCTCTGCTGTCCTTTGGCAATTAGTAGGCTGGTGTTTGCCACCTCCTCCACCCCAAAGGCTAGAGGAAAGCCCTGTCCAAGAGCAGGATGATGTTGTGCTGCGCTTGAGCTCTTCCCCAGCACAGGGACCATTCCCTGGAAGAATGATCAGACCATTATCTTATTGTCTTCCCTGGGGATGGCTGTAGTTGCAGAGAAATCTTGCTTTTGTGCGTCTTTGCTATTGCGGTGCCTTCTCTTTGGTGGTACTGCAAGGCCTGAGCAAAAAGGTGGGGGAAGTAGATTCCTAAAATGCAGCCCCATGCGGGCATTCATACGACAGGAGAGTTTCATAGGTCCTCCTCTAAGCCAGAGCTCACCTCTGTCCTGGGGTCTGCACAACTCGTTTTGCGTAGTGCATTGGGACTGTGTGAGTGGCACTAGGAAGTACATGTAGGCTGTGGCCACTAAAGGGATTTGAAAATCCTGTCTGGCTTGGGAAAATGCTCTCCCCTCTCCTGTGGAGGCTGAAAGCCAGAGGTACTTGTGCCATCTGTTAACGGTGGGTATTGAAAGGAGCTGGACTGAGCTGGTTGTGCGACAGAGGGCATGCTGCTTTCTAAACCATCATCACTGAAATGAGTCTTCAGGAACCGACGTGTGGCATCTAGGGATCCACGTCTCAGTTCCCATACTGGAGAAGACCTAGCTGCTGCCCTCAACGAGTCCTTGTGAAGCAAATATCTGTGGCTGTGGCCAACTAGACACTGAGACAAAAGGCAGGAAGGGGGGCGGAAATAATAAGAGAGCTGGGCTGAGGGCAGTGTGAGGCCGTGTGAGCGTCTTCAGAGGGTGTGGGCCATTGTCAGCATTTTTTTAAGAAGGCTTTCAAAAGGAAAAAACAAGTCTGGAAACACTGAAGGGCTGAAACCGTGCATGTGGTAACGCTTTTTCCTCCTGGGCCGTGGTGCAGTGGACTTGGCAGTGGAGTGCGCCCATCAAGGCGTGTTCTTCAACCAAGGGCAGTGCTGCACGGCGGCCTCGCGCGTGTTCGTGGAGGAGCAGATCTACCCGGAGTTTGTCAAGCGCAGCGTGGAGTACGCGAAGAAGCGACTCGTTGGAGACCCCTTTGATGCCAGAACCGAACAAGGGCCCCAGGTAACTGTGTGCCTGAGAGCAGTTGTCGTTTGGTTATTGGTTGTGTTTTGGTTTAATTTTCCTTGTGTAAATATTATCCTTGTGAATACGGTCCCAGCAGAAGCCCAGAGGGTGAGTAATGTATCATGGCTTTATTTTTCTCTCTATTTTAAATACCCATCAATCACAACTGTTGAAATGTTATGTTGTAATTTTTTAAACACAAATGTATTTAATTCACTTCTTATCCAGCTTTATGGAAGGGGCTGCCTCCCTGGTACAGTAATACAAAGCATGTTGCAGCGAGGAACAGCGATGCACAGATGGGTGCAGCTGCAGAAACGACCATTCAGCTACTTGGCTGTGCTGGTGATGACAAGTAGTTAAAACCCAGAGACTCCTGAGTCCCCACTTTCCCTCTCCTCCTCTGCCCCGCTTCTGATCCTTTGGAGAGGTTTCAGCTGAATTAGCAGGAAGAAGCATGCCAAGCTGATGTCACAACCAGTTTTGTCAGTGCTTCCAGAGCCTTCGTCTTATTTCTTCCTTTCAAAGCGATTGGAGCTGAAGTCGAGAGCTCTGGAGGAAGATGATCCTTGAGTCAGATCTTCTGCAGGGCCACTGCTTGCTTCCAAAAATAAAGGGGGAATCCCAGAAAACTATAGCCCAGGCCTCCTGTTCTCAGTACTACACTGAGATTTTCTTCCTTGATGCCATATGGGATTTCTCAGTGAGGGGATGACCATGGGACATCTGCCTCCCCTTATCGGGAGCTCTAGGTCCATTCACACTTGATCTATGCAAGGGAAAACGTAACTGTGTGTCCTCATGTGTGGGGAATAAGGCAGTGTACATCCTCAGATCATGCTGGTGCTGCATCTATCCCTGTGACTGGCCTAGAAAGAGATTTCAAACTGCTCAGCATTCTTAGGCAGATAATCCCAAGTTGGAACTCACTTCAGCAGAGGTGAGCTGACCCTCAAACTATCACAGGGTCTGCCCTTCTGTTAAGAGCTCTCAGCTTTTCTTGTTTGTTTGATTGATATAATATCATCCTAAGCCTTACGCAGCTCTTGGTAGCAGTTAATGAGTTGCGTTTATAATTAGTCCTGTGAGAACCATGTTCATCTGGCTGCTCAGAGACCACTGACTTAATGAGAAGAGCCCCTGAAGTCACAGCAAGTAGTAGTGGGGTTTTAAAGGGTGAAACACCCCACACTGGGCAGAACATGTGGGACTGGGCTGCTGCTTTCAGCTCCTCCTTGCCCTCAGTACTTGCCAGGCTGGCTGAGCACCACGCTCTGGTATCACTGTGGTTTAAGGGAGAGTGCAGACAGAGCTATAATTAAGGGTAAGAGTAAGTACAAATAGAGTCTGGCCAGGTTGTAAATACAGCACGTATGTCCTCTTTCCCTGTTCCAGCTTACCTGTTTCACCTGTTGGCAGGAGAGATAGCACCCAATACACACATAGCTGAAGTTCTCTGCATGCAGCTGTCAAGCCCAGGATGGAAAAGTGTTGAGAAAGTGGAAGGAAACTGCTAAACCCTCGGCTTTCATGTGGCTCCCAGTGCAAACCACTTCCTCTGCAGCTATGGTTGCTTTCTCTCTGGAGCCTGTTGTAAGATGCAACACGCAGAAATTCAAGCAGAAGAGAGAAATGATGTGTCACAAGGGCTTAAAACACCTCCAAAGTGGCAAAGACTCACACCTGCCCACAAGCTACCATTGAACTGTAGTTTCCAGACCAGATATCTCCTCTGATCCTGAAATAACCTGCTGTGCTGTGAGGAGGGGGGTTTTCTGAAGTGGTGGAGAAAGGAAGAGTCACTAGGAGAAAAAAAGTCTCTTGCCCTTCATCTCTCCACTTTGGCCCTTAGTTTCCTTAGATCCAGGTCATTGCTTTTATTCTCCTTCTGCGTCAGAGGGTGAACAAAACCTGTACAGAGGCTGCTGTACAGCCCCCGTTCTGGGACGATCACTGCCTTAGACACCAGCAACGTGGAGAAGTTGGAGCCTGCCTTTAGGCTCTGGGGTTTGGAGCCCGTCATCTTTTTTGGTCCTTCACCAGCTCCGGGTGCTTTTAGCCAGACAACAGGACCAGGAACTTAAAGAGAGCTCAGAAAGTGCGAAATAGGAGATCTTCTGCAGCCCAAGCCGAGCACAGTGCTCTGGGTAGCTGCAGGGGACACCCTGGAGTGGGACAGACAGTGCTGTTCTGCGAGAACTTGATGTAAGCTGGAAAACTGGGCCTGTCTGCAGCTGTTCCTTCCTATATTGAACCACGGTTATAAGCTAGATTGGGGAACTGGCTGATTCAGGTCTGAACCAGCCTTTTTGGAAGTGAGGAAGAAACGTTTTAGATCAGTTCCCTGCTGTGTATTACTGTGCACCGGCATGGATGCCTAGAAAATACTGTGTCAGCTGTAATGTTAGGTTATGCTGATATAAACTGCACTTCTCCGATCAAAATTAAGTCAAATTTAAACAGTATTAAGCTTAAATAGAAGTGAGGCATGCTTCTGATGTGACTTCTCCAAAACTCACATGTGTCTGACTGTGTTGGCTGGCTGGAATTCAGAGGACACCACAAGAGACCCGAGGGGTAATCAGGGCTGTTTGAGTAAAGTGCCAACCTCAAATAACAGACCAAGGGCATTTTTAAACTTCAGATTCCTGTGAGCTGTATCATAGGAAAGAAGAAAGTAAATCTGCACAGATGGCCAGCTGGTTAACCAGAGCATTCACAAAGCTGCAAACAGCAGACTGCGTTAGGTGAGACTAAGGTCCTGGTGGACTAGAGCAGGGATTAAATCAGAACAAGACTAGGCTAGTTTTCCTGCTGTAAAACCCCAAGTACTGGGGTTTCTGGACTATAACGGATGGTTTACAGGAAGAAAATAAGCTCTAAAGCTGCTGTGTGGTACTTGCCAGCCCAAACCCTACTGCTTGAATTTTGAGACGGTAAATATTTTTCTGAGACCGTAGATGTTTGCGGCTGTTAGGATTAAAGTTTGAAAGTAGAATATGTGAGTAGAAAGAGTGTGTGTCAGTCTGTTGGACACAGTTGTGGGATTATTCTGTAGGATTACAAACGCTAGGTTTGGAAAAGGAAAAACTGCTTCTTGCAATCTTGACTTAAATGAAGCAAGACGTGAAGATTTGGGGGTTCTCAGCATTACAGCGATCTTTAAAAGCCTTCCTCTTTTTTGAATTAGATGGACAAAAAATAGAATTTGCTCTACTAGTGTGTTTTTAATAGAAGGCAATACTCAAACCATAAATAATAGTGGAGTAGGGAACAGAATTTAAACAAGCCTTGCAAGCTCTAGTTACAATGACAAACAGTTCCACCCTTGCATGTCATTTTTACAAATGTTTTCTTTCCCCAGTGTCTTTTCATCTAACTGTAGCTTGCCTTGCAACAAGTTACAGCTGTACAAATATCCTTGTTTTGTTTTCTGTGTTGTGAAGTGGATGAACTGGATTGGTCTGGATCACAGACATGCCAGGATGGAAAGCAGTTGCAGATATTTTCAAATTATTTACATTTGGCAACTAAGCAACCAGGCAAAGAGACAATATGCGTGACACCTGCCAAGCTTGCTTGTGTGACACCCTGTATTCTACACGAGGGCACGCATTTCTTTGTGCAGTAGCATGTATCAAGTGTTTTCTTGGGTAGCATCATAACACACGAGAGGACACGAGCACTTAGTACAAGCTGTCCACGGCGCATGTGATATGCACATCTGTGTGGCAGGAGATGTGCTGTTCTGGTTTTGCTGTGTACCAGAAGTACCCTGAGGACACCCTCCTGAAGCTTTGATATTTGTCTAAAAGCATGAAAACTTGGATTGTGTGTGGCCAGGATTAACAAGGGACAGGATATAGTCTGTAATCTGGAGGAGTCGAGCGTGGAACGCTCCGTGTAAACAGTCCCAACTGGCAACTGGCCCTGCCAAAATAAAAGCAGATGTCTAGGGAGGGGTACTGAACCAGCACAAGCGTTTGGTGATAGCTGGCATTCAGAAACACCTCCCAGGCAACCATGAGCCAGTGGTGGAGTCTTGTATTTCGTTCACCTCCATGGATTTGTTGATTTTGTTTGTTTTAACATTTCCATTAGTCTTTTACTGTCTGCAGCACGCTGTGAGGAGGTGTTTCATGGCTTGATTAGGCATCGTGCAAGCAGCTGTGTTCCTTTGTTTGAAAGCTGGCAGTGCAACGCTGCCCGTGGAGCACAACAGAACTGGTACTGGTCAGTACTGGGCTCCTGCACCTCTCCCCAGCACATGGCCACTGTGATGGTGGAGGAGCCAGATGTAGCCCCGTTCACTGTGAGCTCTGGGCTCCACCCAGTTCATCACCCAGCGTAGTGTGAACCTGTTTATCTCACAGCTGGACAATTTGTCCAGAAGGATGCTGTGAGGGACAATTGGTAAGTCCCAGAGCCGGTGTGAAGTGAGCCATGGGAATGCGTGTCTGGGATGCAGTGGAAGGGAAAGTGAAGAGACTCACTCCGTGTGGCAGCAAACTATTAGATCAGATTAAGCTGTCGTATGTACCTTCACCTTCTGTTTTCTGTGGCTCAGGGCTATGTCTTCCATCGTGCTTATTGCCTAACTTGCAGTCATAGATGAGACGTAAACTTACCTGCTCTGACAGTGCCCTGCAAACATGTCCCTGGACATACAACGTGGCAGCAGCAGGTCTCAGCCTCTGGAACAGCGATGGTAAATCACTGACGTTTTCTTTTTGCCTGACAGATTGACCAAAACCAGTTTGATAAGATCCTGGAGTTGATAGAAAGTGGGAAGAAAGAAGGTGCTAAGCTGGAGTGTGGGGGTCTTGCCATTGAAGACAGAGGCCTGTTTATAAAACCCACTGTGTTTTCAGAAGTCACTGACAACATGCGTATCGCCAAAGAAGAGGTACAGTACAAGTCACCTGAACCTTTAGATGCATTCCCGTGATGTAAATGGAAAAGCAGCTGTAGAAAAGAGGTGTGGTCGTGGTTTGAAGTGAAAACTTGAAAGGAGAATAGAAATTTCACATATTTTACTTATTACGATGTCCTAAAAACTGTGAAATCCTTATTCTTCTGATGAAGTGTCTGCAAGGTGAGCTTCAGTCTGGAGTGGTGGTAATGTGGAATGTGAAGAGGAGAGCAGCACAGGCAAAAATGCTGGCAAAATGTTTTAGCAGCATTTTATTCTTATGTGCAATTAATGCAGTGCCTGCTTGCCAGCCATTTCTAATGCCTTGCTGCTTTCCCCCATTTTATTTTGTTTTCCAAAAGTGAAGTGGCTCTGTGTGTGCTCACTGTACAGTAGCAAACCCACATAAAAATCTAGTAGGTATCGTTACCTGAAGGCTTTTGGGTCTCATTTCAAGAGAACTTGATACAATAGAAAATAAAAACAAACGCCTTATCTAGATTTATCTGCTGTAAATGCTATTTGTGAATAGTGATGATGGACGGGTTTCTGACAGAATCCTAGATTTAAAGCTCAGTAAAAGTAATTGAAGTAGTGTCAGGCTGGAGCAACTCAGTGTTGCCCTGTAGTTTGGAAGGTTTTCTGAAGACAGAATTATACACTCCTCCTCTGTACAGACTGATGGCTGTGTGTGCCGTGTGCTCTTACACACCGCCTACTGAGTAAACTTGAAATTGCTTAGCTGATTTCAGTACGTGCTGATTCCAAGTGATAGAGTATGATTTCTGTTCGTGATCCATTTCTTTGTGAAAAGGAGTTGCTTTATTGCAGAAAGAGGGAAGGAGAACTCTGGGACCTGAAGCTGGTGAGCAGGGAAGGAATGGCCCTGCTATGCTGCCACTGAAGAACATTTCTCACGTAGTGTTAGCATCTGAATTAATCTCAGATTCTATTCCCGTAGTGAAATCCTCTGAGGCTGACCATTTTTTCCCCATATGAAATACAGCCAAAGCCAGCAAAATGCAGCTCTAATACTCTGGCTGCCATTATCCATATGCAGAAAAAATGAACAAGCTGCATGTGATTAGGTCCTGTGATATTCCTTTGAAATATAGTTAATCTACTTTTCATCATGTTCCCCCATGGAAAATAAGTGGCTGCTGAAGTCCAACTGGCACTTGTTTTTTATAGTTTAGCCTAGTGCGTTTTATGGGGCTGCTTACTGTTCATTCCCGACAAAATATTTAGATGTCTCAGATCTGCCGCAGAATCTCCAAGGAACCTGGGAAAGATATCAGTCAGTCTGGGCATGAGTTGCATTCTAAAAATAGAGGGGGATAAAAGTTGAAAATCCCATGACAGGCCTTTTTTTTTTTTTTTTTTTTTAATGAACTGACTCCAAATCCTCAGTCATGATTCATGAGGTTTATCCAGTTTCATTCATATACGGTTTTGTTGCAAATGCACCTTTTTTCTTTGCCTAGGATCAAGGCTTCAGTTAAATACCTGCGTCTTCCGAAAGGGTGAAAAATAGAGACACTTGTGTAGGCTGAAGAGCCAGGCAATTTGGTTAGCCTAACCCTCGACGGGGCACAAGTGGGACTTTATCAGTAGGGGAATGATAATTGTATTGCAAGACCACGCAGGTCCCACCTTTGTTAGTGTTCGTGATGGGAGATTCCATCCCCAAAATTGGGAAGTATCGTGTGTGCTGGCTGCTTCTATACTGACAGCCTGGGATGCCAAGTCTGTGGTCAAATGCATCCGTGGTAAATGCTCTGCAGGCAAATTAACTGCATGCACGTGCAGAAGCAAAGTTTAAACCAAGGAAGAAAACTTGCAACGCTCGAAGTATATTAATTTCTTTTTAAGTGCATTCAACTTCTTCTGAGTCCAAAAGGAGAATGAATTGTAAATGGAGTAAGGATGAATCATTTGAAACTTGTCCAGATCTAACTGCTTATTTGATTGCTGTAGATGATCCAGTAGTTGTTGGATCTTGGCATTTATTAACCACTACAGCACATCACTGTACTTTCTTTAAATTCAGTTTAATGAGTAGTTTTTAAGAGACTCAACCACCAACTTCTAGAAAAGCGAGTATATAATGCTTCAAATATCCAAACAGAGCTTCTGATTCTGATTACTTCAAAATTATTGTGAGTAGCAAAGGCTTTCCCATCCTAATGTTGAATTTGTGTGCAGATTTTTGGGCCAGTTCAGCCAATTATGAAGTTCAAGAGTATAGAAGAGGTCATAAGAAGAGCCAACAATACTGAGTACGGACTCACGGCTGCGGTGTTCACAAAGAATCTGGACAGAGCATTAATGTTAGCTTCTGCATTGCAATCAGGAACTGTCTGGTAAGCAGTCGGAGGGCTCGGTTTGGGCTGTGCTTTTGTATGCTGGGAGTGGGGAGGGCTGTATGATTTGTAATCCCGTCTAAATGCTGGAGGTCAGATGTGTTCATAGTCTGTTTAATTCTTGATGTTCTCCCAAGCGACATCCATTCGTCAAAATAAGGTGGTGAGGACCAGACAGTCTGGCACGAAATGGTGCATTTGTTCATTCAGTCTTTGTAGTTCTTTACATCTGGACAACTCTGAAAATGTAAGGGTTGTACTAAGTCCCACCAGATGTGACGCCTTCCAAAATCACGTATGTAGAAAAGAGCAACCCTTGTGATCTTAAGGTAGCATCAACTGGGGTCTTGCACAAACCATTATGGGCAGTAGATGGCATCGTACCACTGCCAGAAAGATACGTAGCTGTTTTACTTACATTTCTTATTTTATATTAGAGTAGTTTTAAAGATGGAATCCTGGTATTTTTTCCCCGCTGAAGATAGAAATTTGATCTGGTCTCGGAACTTGATTCATACAGAGGACTGATTTCAAGAATTCGTGCCAGAAGAATTCACCTCTTTGAAAAATATTTAAATAAAAATGGGATGTTGGGCTTTGAAGGATCTATGTGCTGTACACACGTGAAGGTGCAGTCCTACTGCACCAAGCCATAACTGGCTCTCTTCACTCATTTCATCTCCCTAAATTGCTGAGGAGGCATCTGCATGAGCTCCTCCGACCTGTTGTCTACAGAAATGGGGCTAGTGCTTCTGTTTTCTTCTGACACAAGTGTCTAACGCAGGCCAGCTCTTCTTCTATACCTGGGAGTGGGCGGTAGGGCCTGTTTAGACAGTGTAGTGTGTAAACATGTTTGTTTCAGAATGCTCTTCATTAAACTGGGGCAGACTTTCATCTACCCTTAAGCATGACTCTGAACACAGCATAAATTCCAGCCCTAGCATGAATGCCTTAGCCATTAGAGATTATGAAGTGAGATATGAATCAGACTCGGAGCACTACTCAACTCTCTTCTGTTTCTGTAGCAAAATAAGATGATATTGCTAAAATCTGATTTCTCAAGTGAAGGAACTGTAACAGATTTCAGCCTTTTTTGCAACGCTGCTGTTGTCATCACCTTGCTTCTCCCTGGTATTGAGCTGTCTTTTTATGTTTTTATCATAGGATCAACTGTTACAATGCACTCTACGCTCAGGCTCCTTTTGGTGGCTTTAAAATGTCAGGCAATGGCAGAGAACTGTAAGTTTTGCTCAGCATTTTGCTTATACGTAGATGGTAAATGCAGCAGTGATTGTGACTTGGTGGTAATATTGTTGAATTTGGTTTAAACTACCAGGCTTGCAGCTTGCTCTACAGGTTGGTGCTAGGCTGATACAGCGTGGATATAATGCACAGATTGAGAACAATAGCAGTGATTTCAGGAGTATCATCTACTTTATAAATTATTAACAGCTTCCATTCAGCGAATTCCACTTGCAGGCATTTTTTTCTTACTAGTTAGATCTTTAAATCAAGAAGGATTTTTAGATCACTTTGGTTTGGGGCCACTTGTATCTACCTCAAACCCCCTCCATCTTTACATGCTGGTATCTAGGCCTGGTGTCTATTACAGCTGCATCAGACGTCTAGCTTTCAAGTGTTGGAGCTAGAAAAACAAGGAATGATCTCCAAGAGGAGTTCCCTGCCTTCTAAGCTTGCCTGCAATTTAGGAAATTACAGAAGGAACTTCTGTCCCTTTTCCCCAGCCCGACCTGTTGCAGCTGGCTACCAGACTTTCCGGCTCTCTAGTTACTAATGCAGACATTTTTAAAACAAGGTCATCCTACAAGTTAGAGGCAGAGTCGAGAAACTGACTTGTATCTTCATTTTATTCTTGTGCAGGAGAGAGGCTGGTTTTATTACACCACACAGAGGAATGTAATGCACCTCTTCTTTCATAAGGCAGGTTTATTTCCAGGAACCCTTTCCAGTGACTGTTCTGGTGCATCTGCTGCTCTGAGATATTCAGTTGCCTCACTTGCTGAGCACATCAAATGAATGAATCCTCAAAAGGGACATAAATGTTGAGACCTTATGGTTTACTTTGCCTGACAGCCTGGCTAATTAAAGGATGTCAGGGGTATATCCCTTGGGCAAGGCATGGCAATGAGGGCGGTTTCCACCAAGTACAACACAATGCAGTGGCTGGGTTTGTCATCAGTATCGATTTGTGGAGTAACCGTGCCCTCCTGATGTGCAGTTATCTGGTTGACAGAACCGACTTTGAGTGAAAAAGGAACTTCAATTACTGTTTAAGCACTGATAAGTATGTTGATGTGGATGTTGTTTTTATGGCTTCTCACAAAATACTCAGTTTTTACAAGGCCGAGAGTCACAAGGTGTCATCTTGTGAGTTACTGTGACCACAGTAATGACAGGGTGTAGTTGTGCACGCATACATGCGTGTACATAGATTATTAGATGTGAGGAGCCAAAATGATAGCTGATGTTAGTTCAGATCTGGTTTTAATGGCCTGATGTTATCTGCAGCAGCTGTTGATCAGTGGCTAAGATGCACTTGTGCAGAAATCTCTTATCTAAGCGAAGCACACATTAACATGCTGCAATCGTTTGTCCCTTTCCCTCCTCTCTCTTCTTTTCCAGCGGTGAATATGCCTTGGCAGAATATACTGAAGTGAAAACAGTCACCATTAAACTCTCCCAGAAGAGTCCATGAAAACAGAAGGCCTAAAAAAGCTGACACTCTGAATGTGACACATCGGGGGTGTATTCAGAGCAAGTGGGAGGGGAGGGGTAGGAAAGAAAATGGAAGTGCCTAACTTTTTTCCTCTAGAACCATTGAATCTACTGGACTCCATTTTGTCAACTGGCTCTTGGAAAACTGATTTAACTGACCCTACTGGCAGCACAGCACACACGTGTACTACGCGAGTCCCTGGCTGTACATCTGTCTGCTACCTGTGACTAAAATGCTGGTCAGTCACCTGTCAGCGGGACATCTGCTTTCAAACTGTACCCCTGAAGGACTTGGACATCAAGGGCGTGTTAGAGAGACTTCTGGTACCTTTAGCAATTAGTTGATTGTGAAACAATTAGTTGATTGTTAAACACCTTCAGAGGCATGTGGGTTTCTCTTGGCATGAATGGACCTGAGTAGTAGGGCTAATACAACTTAACTGACGTTGATGGAGTTTGTGTGAAGACTGCAGATGAAGTTTTGGATGGGAGTGCAAGCTTTCAAGGAAGGATCTAAAGAAATCTTGTTTGAAAGAGCTATCTTGGTCTCTCTAAAGATACGTGCATCCTCCATATTGGTGATATTCTAGCCCTGAATGAGATTGATGGGAGTTTCCTGGAGGACTCTTTTGGGGCCAGTATTTCACCCAACAGAGCTAGACTTTAAAGTGTCCTTTGAGCCTGATGTTTTGGTGTGCACACATTACACATGCTGCATATGCAAGTTACTGACTTGCTAGCCCTTCCGGCTCCAAATGAGTCACAATTGTATCTCATACCTTCACTATAGCACTTTTTGCAAGAGGATTTTGCACTGTACTTACCGTGATGACACAGAGTTGAATTCTAAACATGTAGCATGGTAGATACCCCACAAAAAACATCCCACACCAGTCCTTCTGATCTGGGAGAGGGAGCAGAAGAGCTGCAAGAAGCATCCTCCTCTCTCTTTCACTTTAACTTTCAGGCTGTGTGAACATCTCTTCATTTTTTGAGCCAGAGCTGTCATTATGAGAGTAAAACTTATAAGCTCCTCTCACCGCTTCTTTTCCCCTTGTGAATGTAGCTTAAAACAGAGTTCTGGAAGTACAGTATAAAAAGGCAGGTGCTCCCGAGCACATACTGAATGCTAAAATGTGGGTGTACAAATGAGTTACCAAGGAATAAGCTATGGCTGGACTTAATGTGTCTGCACCTCAGCAGTAAATGCCTCTGAGAGTGTCGCTGTCTTGTAGCTGGTCCTTCACTGAGGAACAAACTGCTTGGAATTCTCTCTTGCTTATGGTCATATAAGCATGCACGTACATGAACAGCATCCTCGGAGTGGCTGTCACACTAAGTTCATGCCTTAGCAACTCCTGAGGTAATTTCTTTGCACACCCAGACATTACTTACTACGAGACTGATGAAAAGCCACCTGCTGTCGTCAGGTCCTGAGTTCACTGCTTTCCTTCCCCCTCCTCCTGTTTCTGTACTGCAGAACCACTGGCAAGAGAATGGGAAGTTCCAGGTCTGCAGGAGCTGTACGTATGCAGGATTTAGCAGTGTCAGCTTGTTAGGAGGTTTGGCTGATCTCACTGGGCTCATCCTCCGAGAACAAAGTGATACAGGCTTCCTATGGAACATTGACAGTTATCCACAGAGCCCTAGGAAAGACTTGCTTGGAGTTTTTTGGATGTCAGGGCTTGAAGCAGGAGTGAAAGTCTAACCTCTACTCTCCGATGCAAGCAGGAACTTAACTGGTAACTTCTGTGACCAGAGAGCTAGTCAGTAACAAGTTCTGTTGTGAGTGGACCTTTTTTTCGGAGGGGGAAGGAAGGTGGGTGGTGGTAAGTAAGGAAAAAGTTTGCATGAGCCTAAACTTCCTTATTAGTTGTTGAACATTGAAATTGCACTTCAACACTGCTTAATTTCTGGAATGACATACCTCCAACAGCTGTGTACAACTAAGTGCCTGTCCTCCCGTGGATATGTGGGACAGGTAAATTTCCCCATCCAGTGAAGAAAATGTCCTCCCTACCCCATGAAAGGCCAAATGGGAACATTGTAAATAAGCTTCTATTTTTGTAATACACTTAGAGCGCAAACATCTTCTCAGACAAATATTTTACTTTTGCCTACTTGACAGTTTGCTAGGGCTGCAGTCAGACAGTAGGGAGGTAAGGCAAACAGTAAAAGGCTGGTTATCTTGATGTATCTCTGTATTCACTTTTGATAAACAGTGGTTGTAACTGAAATCATCTGGAAATCTTAAAATCCTAGTATTCTGGCTTTATATGTATAATATATATTTCCACACTTTTTTTTTCCCTTATCAAGTTTTTAAAAAGTTGATGTATCTCTTAATGTATAAATCAGGGTTTGACTCTACACACTGAATTTTCTAAGTTATATAACATTAGACACTAACTTTAAAATAACCCCTTAGAGGGAATATATTCTTTCATTGCACAGTAAGGCTTTCATATGAAATACTACTTTTTTTTTTTAAAAGAACTATATTTATAAATTAGGATACAGTTAATCTAATGTATTTTTATAGCTAAAGGTACATGAAAATGCTATGTTTAAACCTCTTGTATATATCTAGACCATGGGTATCTTTTTGTAATAGTTCTTGTTCCTAATAAATGTTTAACTTTGTGAAATGCTTTTTGAATGCCACACATTGGTATGCCTCAGAGTGAGATGGGGAAGTGGGAAACTTCTGCTGACTGTACTCATTTTAACAGAGGAGTAACTAATACTTTATTTACGCTGATTAGCATGCCTCGAGATAATTCTGACCCCTCTACCACACATGTTAAGACCTTTTCCATCACTGTGCAACTTTCACTCAACTCAGTCCTCCTGCCAGTGTTTCTTATTTCACTCTGAATTTGGCCCATTGTGTTAATAAAAGTGATCACTGGAAAGAGTTAAGGCTGCGTGCTTCTAAAACAAAATGGCCCTGTATTGCTCTAGTTACAGCGGGCTCTTCCTCGAACAGCCTGGTGTCTGTTTCCCTCGATTCAGTGACCCAGCAGTATTCCCCAAACAGAAACGTGCATGGGGCTCACAAGAGGCAACGTGATTTCAAGGTTACCTTTATTTCAAGGTACCTTTTACACTCAGCAGGACTGAATGTGGAGTGTGTGTTTGCATTTGTGTATGTGGGGATTCAGTATCTCACTGGGGGACCCCGAAGGAATCTTAACTTGGATTCATTTCTGCAATCTGTGAAGAATAGCGTGTTTTAAAAAGGGCAAGGGAAGTAAAGTGCTGAAGTGCGGTCAGTGCTCTACAAATAAAAGCCGGATCGTGTGTCTGTTATCTTACCCTTTACGCAGTTGCTTTTGCCACTAACAGTGAGTAGAGACAGGAAGAAGAGCAGAGCTGCAGCGGGCAGGGGCAAGCACAGCTCTTTCCAGTTTAAAGCAGGATGGATCCTTTTGCCTTCTGAGGTGAGCCTCAAAACGGAGAATTTGAAGGGACTGTAGACCACGCTACAAGATTGGATGTGCTGCCTTGGGCTGGCTGCTTCCTAAACCCTTTGTGACACAGCCATCACTAGTTAGACTCTTCCACACCTTCCCTTCCCTGTTTTATTTCTTTCATCTACAGTGGGGACAGAGGGCAAGAACATATCACTGTCTAACTCTCTTCACCTCTGATACAAGTGTGAGAAAAGACACAAATACTTGTCAACTCCCTACACAGGCCAAGCCAAGCCCCTTGAATTTTCCACTTGGTAATAACACCGCTCAGGAGCTTTGTGAGCAAACGTTAGAAGAGAGAAGGCTGGAGATGCAAATTATTGTGAGTAACATAATCCATGGAGACAAACTAGGAAGAGGGGGATGAAATATGGGGGGAGGTGGGGGGGGGGGGGTGGATAAGAGAGATTTTTTTGTTAGGGGAATTTATAGTCCCTATCAAAATAAAAGGAAAAATGTGATTTCAGTGGGTTTTTAATCAATGGTGCTAAAAAAAGTTTTAAGAAATCTCTGGATAAGAGCCAGGCTATGAGGCATAAAAGACAGCAGACTGGATAGAAAGTGGAAAGGGTGCTAAACAGATAGCACTCACATGGTTGCAGCTCAAAGCAGATTAGTGGGCACCTGAACACAGGTAAAAGCACCAGTGAAGCAGTCAAACAAACAAACAAAAAGTCTCATGGTATCAGGAAATGAGTTGGGTTGTGACGGGGAATAGATGTGTCCTACACCAACACGCTAGCTGATGTGTAACACCTTCGGAAGAAAGGGGGCGATCTTGTGCTTTGCTTTTCCAAAGAGGCGCAAACTCCCTCCACAATCTGGAAAAGGAGCAACTTTGAAAGAAACAAATCTCAGATTAACTCTGCGTGAAGAGTCAGGCTTGTCAGCGTCACTGATAAGCACCAGCCTCGGGCAAAGGGGCTGAAAGTTGAGCAGCTGGTTCTTGTTTCTCTCTTAAACCGACTTTGTGGATGGAGGGCTGCAAACTTGGTATGAGAGGCTGCTGAGGAAGGGAGTCTTGTTGGTGGGACAGCCCTGTTTTGGTGGCAGAACAGAATCTTGAGGGCCATGGTGCCTGAATGAAACCTTTTGCTTCCTTGTGTATAAAACGAATAATAAATGAATAATAAAGTTAACACTCCCTGAATATGATAATGAGCTTAATAAAGTACATGCTAAACTTGGAGGGAAAAAGAAGAGCAGGGGGGAAGGAATTGGAAACCTAGAAGAGGCAGTTAATGGACTGTGCTCCTTCTCCTCCACCAAGACAGGGACACCTTCTTGGTAAGCTCTGCACCTTTTGGTGAGGAATAATATCCGGGATAGCATTTTGCTTGCACTTTTATTGTATATTACCACTATTGTATTTATCAGTGGTAATTCTGAAACTGTTCTATCTGTCACTTTATTAAATATGTTCAACTCTGTGAAACTGTCTCAGTGAAGGCCCTTGGCAGGGCTCTGAAACAGGCAAACGGTCACTGTAAGTCCCCTTTAACATGTCGGTAAGGCCAAGCCTCCATCACGAAGCAACAGGAGTCATTTCCAGCCTGATATCCGCGCTCTGGGAACTGCGTGGCACCGCGGGTTGGCAGCGACGACGAAGCCATCCAAATAAGGTGGCTGAGAGACAGGGACTTCAGCTGCTTCACCTCCAGAGACCAACCTTTTCTAAAAAATAATAAATAAAATAATAAATAAATAAACAGCATAAGCCTGTGTATATATGCCCAGAGAGAGCACTGATACCACATGCTGAGGGGTGAGCGTGTCCCGAGATGGAGCCCAGGAGAGGGGCAGCTCACCCACCTCATCCCCTCACGTCCCCTCAGCGGGCCGTGCCCCACGGCAGGGGGAAGCAGCAGCAGCCCCCAAAAGAGGGCTACGAGACCCTCAGCAGCCCCTCAACCCTGGAGGACCGGTCAGGATAGAGCCCCCTCAGCACAGCCCGTGCCCGCCGGCATGGCGGAGGGCTCCGAGCCCCGCGGGGCGCCGCCCGCGCCCTCACCGCGGCCTCCGGGGGCCGGTGGCGGAGGAGGCGCCGCGCTGCTGCCCCGCTCCTTTTCCTTCCTTCCTTCCTCCCTCCGCCTCCCGAGCCGCACAGCGAGGCGGGCGGCCGGCCGGAGGAGGAGAAGGAGGAGGAGAAGAAGGCGCCGAGCCCCGGCAGGACGCAGGAGGTACGGCCGCCCCGGCCCCCCGCCGCCCCGCACGCACCTGCCCCCAACGCCGGGGCCGCGCTGAGGGGAAGGCGGCGAGGGGCTGGGGGGGGGGGGTCTGAGCACGCTGAGGGGGGGAGCTGGAAAGAAATAAAAGCGAAATAAAAGTTGGGAGCGAAGTTTTTGGGCGAGGGGGGGCTGCTTCTCCTCAGCAAGCGGCGGGCGGGAGGCGCTGCCCCGGGGAGGAGGGAGCCCGCCGGGGGCCGTGAGGGGCGGCTCGGCTCGGGGTGGCCGCCGGAGGCTCCGCCGTGCCCGGCCCGGGGAAAAGCCCCTCGTTGCTTTCGGCCCCTCGGCGTGGCCGCTAGGAAGAGGGGAGACCAAAGGGAAGCTGGGTGTGATTTACGCTCCTGCTTCCTGGTGAGCTTCACACCCGGGTAGGGCGCAGGGTGGCTTACTGGCTCTCGGCGCCCGCTTTGTGAAGGGGGCAGCAGCGATTTGCTGCTTTCTGCAGATTTTTGTGGTGCCGAAAGGCCCTCAGCAGGTGACAGATCTGAGCCACGCTCTGATCCTCACCAGGCAGACACTGCTGCTTCCTGGGGAGCCTTCGCCGGGCCCTTTTGGGGGCACCCATACCCGCTGATGCCATCCGCCTCTCCAGACCCCATTGCCTTGTCCATCACAGTTCCAGGCCCTAAACGAGTTCTTCAGAAGCATCAGGAGGTTCTGTCAAGTAACTGAAGTTTTTGGAGATGGCTCGTGGGTTGGGAAGTGATGCCAGGCGCTGCAGCCACGGCTGGGTGTGCTGGGGCATTACCCGAAGGCTGGCAGTAACAGGAGAGACGCTGGGAATGAAGCGGGATGTAAACCTGCACCCAGATGTACTCTTCACCATCTCCCTCCTGAATGAGATTCTGCAGAGCCCGTAGGACTCACGTAGTGCTGTTTTTCTAGGTTCTCTTTCTCCCTACATCAAATTAAGACCTGGTGTTTGCACGTGTTGCAGTTGAGTGCATCTTGCTTCAGGCAACAGCACTGCAGGGACAGTTTTAGTGTATACACAAAAGTCCCAAAATATGGAAATACAGGAGCAATACTGCTTGCATGGGGGCTGTGTGGCAGCAATGCGCTTACAGCTAAAGCATTCACTAGTTGCTGTTAAAGAGAACTGATAATCAAAGTTATGCTAATATTTCTCCTGAAAGTTTTTTCCTTTCACTGTGTACAAGGAAAGTTTCATCCCGGGCAGTAATCTGGGTAGAGACTTAAAAATTGGGAGCGGGGTGATTTTTTTCAAGCTTTTCATACGCGGTGTCCGCCAGTTGTGCAGCAAGGAAACCCTTCAAAAACCAGCATCTGCTAAAAAGAGTTGCTCTGTTGGTTTCTGCATGGGGAAGTGTTCGTTCTGATGTAGCTGCTCAGCGCGTTGAGGGTGCCGGGAAGGCAGGGGCTCAGCGCTGCGAGCATCACATCCCCTTCATCTTCAGAGGGAACAACCAGGACAGATTTTGGGAGGCACGGCAGCCTCCCCGACACCCCCACGTGTCTGCTGCGGTCTGTGGTGGGGAGGAACGGACGGACAGGTGGATGGACAGACGCATTGGTGCTTGGCTGTGTGGACATCTGCGGCCGTGCTGCCGCGAAGGAAGCGTTGGGCTGTGGGGGTGTGTGAAAGAGCTTGCCTGGAGCCCGCTCCACGCCTCTCAGCCCGTGTCATTATTTGCTGTGTGGCACCCGAATCATTTTTCCCGTCTCTGAAAAACACCCCAGGGCCAACCCGCAGCCTGTGGCTTCGCCCGCTGCCCAGCTTGCAGGATGTGCGCGGCGCTTGGGCTGCGAGTTTTGGTTCCTGCTGCCGGCACCACAAAGTAGGGGTCATCAGAAGCTCAGTTTTGCTCTAAGTGCGCCTAAAACTCGAGTATTTGCCTGGAAACAGTTGATGTAGCTTTCAGTATTTTTGAACGGTGTTGGCTTGCGGTTCAAACGCTGTGTGATGAGGGAGGAGCAGGCAGCTTTCTGAAGAGTGGGGATGGATCCGGGTGTCCTTATGCGCTCCCTGGTCCTGATCCCAGCACAAAAGCCACCTCTGCTCACGAGGCAATGCACCTGGGTCTTGCTTGCTGAAGCACGAGGTGGGCAATGTGCTTTGCCACATTGGATCAAAACCTCAGCATCACACGCTGAGCATGAGAGAATCTAATAAGGATCAAAGGTAAAGGGCACTGTGTTACGTCTGAGAGGTGTTTCACAGACTGAAACTGAAAGCAGAAAGTGAAGGAGCGCTGGCGTTGGCTGGGCACACGCTGCAAATTCACCTGTAGCGGTGGAAGAGAGACAATGTGCAGGTGTGCAGATGTGAAGAAGTCAGAAGCCCTGGGAGACTGAGCTGTGCAGTCTTCTTCCGAGCTGTCCTGTACAGCAGCAGCCAGCCTCCGAGAGCTCCTAAGGGCTTGGTTTGCCTCCCTGGACATGTTTGAAGAAGCCCGCTGCTCCGAGAGCGTTGGACTTCTCTAGGACTGGGCAGAGAGGAGAGAAGCCGGTGTGTTTCTCTCAGCTCTGTTCTCTCTTTTCTATAGAGAATGGTCTCAGTAACCACGTCACTATTTTTCAGTTTCTCACGGTGGAGTTGCACAAGAGCCGCAGTCTTCTTTGCGGATGGGAAAGGTTTTGAGGTTGCATTTAGGATTTTTCCAGCTGCGTTTCATCGCTTCAATGCTCTGCCTTTACACTAGCTTGTGGAGAATCTGAAACTGCAGCTGTGACCCCTGCCCACCCCCTCCACCCGAGGACTCCCCAAAGAGTCAGCTTTGGTGGAGAAAAATTGGGAACATTTATCTTCTCTATAGTGCAGACTTTGTTAGTCTCCTCTGTTAATTCACGTTGTGTTCTTTGAACAAAGCTATTATGGAAATAATTGTATTTATATTTGCAGAGGATGACGGGTGCATTTCTGCAAAGTCACGTTCAGACGGGAATAAGCATCTTGCAGTTTCTCTGCTAGAATGATTAATTTGTTTTACCGTTTATTTTTTTAATCAGGGTAAATTATGGTTCTTCAAGATGGTGCTCACTAGCAGCCGCTCCGTTCCTGCGCTTCATTGACAGAGATCACCCCGCTTTGACAACACTACTCAGCTTCAAGTGCTGCAGAAAGTTTGCCTGTGGAATCTTCACAACCACGACCCAGAATGTACTGGTGTGTGGGAACTGAGGAATCCGCTGTTTCCAGAGAGAGCAACATGGATCCACAGAATGGTAAATAGGACGATTTCTCTTCTTTCCTGTTCAGATGGGGGGCGGAAGGTTTTAAGAGAGCTCGCTAGCCAGCTGCCACTGAGTTTCAATGAAATCCGAATATGTGAGAGATCTTTGAGTGCTTTGAGCCTTAATTTTAGAAAATCTACAGCACAGAACGAGGAGTTTTACTTGCAAGGAGAATGACGTTGGACTGTTCAGGTGATAAGAATAGCATTTCTCTCAAGACCAATTTTCTCCCAAAGCCTACGGAATTAGTCAATATATGTATCATGTCTCAGCAGTTCCTAAATATGTTTTACAAGATCTGTGCTTTTTCAGCATGCGAATGCAAATATGTTCCCAGCCACTGATGCAGTGTGTATTCGGGGTATGAAAGCTGCTAAAATCAGAGCATCGTTTCTCAGGCTGAACAGATACTAGCCTGCTCCAGTTTTGCTTTCAGCTTTGGTTCAGTGACTTACAGTAATGCATTGGTGGGATGGATTAGGAGATCTGCACTTATACATCATAATAAATCCATAGGTGGAAATTTCTCTTTAGGAGGGGAACAACCTCTTCAGCTTGTTTTCTGTTAATTAGCATTTATTTTTATTTTATTTATTTTATTTTTTATCTATTTTTTTTGAACAGCCAACTTATTCTGGGCTGTTTCTTAACGCAGAAGCCCTCAGTTCCTAGGCAGTGCTGTACTCCTCCGAGCCAAAACCCAGTTATGTTTCGGCATCAAGAAATAGCCTTCTGCTTATTGTGTAACGGTATTCCCCCCGTGCAACAAACAGTTCATTAGGAGGCGGCATCTGCGTTTTAAGTGTGGGATGAAGGTGTGTTTGACGCTTCGTAGTGAGTAAGCAGGCTTCAGTAGAAGCTAATGTTTTTGCAGCCTTATTTTGGATTTTATCAGCAACTATGAAGCAAACCCTGGTACTTTATTCAGAGGCTGCCTTGTCTTGTCTAAAGACGTTTCTCACCAGCGTCACAGGGAGCTCTGGGAACTCTTTCCACTCTCCGTATGTATTCTGCTAGTTCTGTGCTACTGATTTTGTTTGGTTTTGCTTTCATTATTTAGCATTGTATCTCTCTATAATAATCGTAAGCACTTGGTTATTGAATATCTTTAAAATTGTTGAATTCTATTGTATGAGTTTCTCTCTGGAAGAAATTAACTCCATTTGAATACTAAGCTATGTGAAATGTTCTTCATGAGGAGAATTTTAGTCTGTGCTAAGTGTTAAGAATTGCTAAATTTTTGTTCTGCAATAGTGATTTGACAAGTTTTTCTTGCTTTTTTAAAGATACAGCAAATAAGCAAATCAGTTTGAGTGAATAATAAATTAAGAAGAGGGGAAGGTATAAATTATTTTCTACGTTGTGAACGTGGTCTTTATTCTGAGAAATTTCTTACGTTTGTTATGTAAATATATTCTGGTAAACTGGCTAACTGGAGGCATCCAGGTCTTATTGGTAAAACTCTTCTCTCCTTACATGCCTGGATTGTTTTATTTGATAAACAGTTTCTGGAAGACTGGCCAAGTGACCCTAGGAAAGCTTAAGACCTGGTGCTGCCCTGGTGGATTAGTTCTTTATAAGCATACTGTACATGTTTAAACTCATTTTTTCTGGATTGAGTGCTGCCAAGAATAATTGTTATTAGCTGGTCCACTCCCTAAGTTAGCTGGTCCTCGTTCTGCGTTTGGATCCTGTTACACAACTTGAATGCAGGAATGCAGTGACTCACTCAGCCTCCACATTTGAATCTATTGTTTACATGCATCTATTCCCAGCCTGGATGCAGCCTCCTGCTCCCATTCAGCGGGACCCGCAGGGAAGTGAGCTCGCAGATGGTTTCTCTAGCGCCGAGGACCCCCTGAGCACCCCAAAAGCTTGGAGTCTGCTTTCAGACAAGGACGGGTGCAGGGTGCAAGGGCTTTCACAAGGTACACCGGTGCCTGGAAGGCTTTAGGGCTTTTTTTCCTGACAGCTACACATTTGGCCGGATCTTCACAGGGAGAATTCACCCATGGCGTCGCTAATACAAGTCAGCAAGTGTAACACACGATAACGTGGGCTCACCTCACTGCATCTGCTCGTGTCTCCTCCGCTGCTTCGCTTGGCTGCAGCAGGAATCTCGCCGGTATCCCAGCAGGATGCCCGCTTCCCCCGAGATCGAGCGAGCCGTGTTTCAGCACCAGACCCTGCGCAGCCTCCGGGGATGCCGCAGGGCTTGGCTGGCCACTGCCAGCAGAGCAGGGAGGGTTTGTCACTGGCGTGCAGGATGATGCTCCCCGTCGGGTGCAGTCAGCACCTCCCTCGCCTCTGCAGACCTGGCTTCCCCTCTCCTAGATTGGTTCATGTTATCCTAATTAAAAGAAAGAAAACGAGCGGAGGTACGGGGGTGGCTGCAGTATCTCATGAAGCAGTGTGTGTTTTTTTTTTTTTATCTGGGCTAAAGAGCTCTGCATAATATAATGGAGGTGACATAATGTGGTTCTTGTAGGAGATACAATGGAAGCCCAAAGATATCATCGCATGAATGTCTAGAACATAATAGAGATTCATCTCCTTTCTACAGGCTGTTTTCTTTGAATCTTACAAAATTTTACAGCTAGCATTTAATTCTCAGATGAGTTTCTAGGAGGCGGTTCAGCAAAGATGTAGAAAAGCAATCATCGTCTTCTGAAATGTAAGAACAGTTTTGTTAGAGACCTTATCTCTCTTCCTGAGAATTTTATTCAAAGTCCCAGAGCGTTCGCGTGCCCTTTGTGTGTGTCTCTGAGCTGGAATTGGATTATCCAACACACCAGAGGGTGTCTCTTCTCTCCTGCTAAATCTAGAGATGAATATTGAAAAGGTGTGCTGCTTTGTAATGGATGTGATGTTACATAATGAGGAGCAACGATGCCAGTGAGGGTTGCTTGAAATTTTGTGGTGTTCACAACTTTTTTTTGAGGGAAGTATGCATATGCGATATGCCTAGAAAAGGGACACAGATGTTAAAACGAGAGAGCAGGCAAGTAGCCGGAATATATTGACCCGTGCTGGAATTTGGGGCAGACCCACTGTATGTCAGAGGCATCGTGGTGACCCTGCAGCTCACGGGGCTTCGTGTTTTATCCGGGAGAGGTGACCCACGATGGCAGCGACCTTTGCAACCCGGCCGTGGCTCAGCACTGACTCAGAGGGAGAGCTGCTGCCACCTCCTGAATCACAGGCAAGCCTCCAGCCCAAGTCCAAGATGAGCTGGAGGAGCTAACGGGTCGTTTTATCAGAGGCACCGCGTGCCTCTCTGTGCAATTCTGTGCGGAAGGTTTCACAAGCGATCGAATGGCGACAGCCTGAGGTCGGCTCACAGGGGGTTAGCCCGTGTTGGAGCCGTTTGATTCCCCTGGGACACTGCGTCGTGCATCCAGCACCAGGCCCTGGTTTGCGTGAGGGCAGGGCACACGGGGCTGAGGCCTTCGTGGTGAGGGGGCCACGGGGCTGTGGGTGGAGGGCTGGAAACCTCCACAGCTTTTTGTTGGGTTCGTGCTGAATAACCTGAGCCTCCCAGGCCGTCAGTCAGGCTTCATGTGAAACCCACGGAAACAGAACGAGGCTCCAGGAAGATCCGGGCTTCTCTGTAGCACTACAAGTAGCCAGGGCCCACCCTGTGCGTGGCCTCCAGGTGAGGTCTGTGCTTACAAATTTTTCCATCTGAATAGAGGAAGAAGCCAAAATTGGTGTGTGCAGCACCCCTGGTATCGCTTCGTTCCTTGTGAAGGTCCCATGTGAAGCTTTGCATCTTTACAGCTCTCTGCATGGGGCTACAGCCAGCGGCTGCGTCTCGGGGCACATCGCCTTAGCCCCATCTGAGGCATGTTGTGCTGTATGAGAAGGAAAAAGGCACTTGCACTCTCTGCCCTGTTTTTTTCCATCCTCACAGTGGAGGTAGTAGCATCACCAGAGTCTGCTGTGACGGTGTGGCAGGGCGGAAGGCCAGGAGAGCATCTGGGAAGCGACCTGAGCACACTTGAGGCCTGCAAAGCGCGCTGCTTGCTTGAAGTTCTGTGCAACGAGCCTTGTAGGTTTTCTGTTTTTCTTCCTACTTTAAGCTGCAAGTTAATTTGAGTCTAAAAAGTGAATTGAAAGTATTCCTGCAAGCAAAAAGAAAAAAAAGGCGGTGTGGGAGGACACAAAAAATAGAACAGGTATCTAATGCGAGTGAGTCTCAGCAATGCCCTGCAGAAGGAGAAGTAGGAAGTGCGAGGCAGGAATAGGAAGTACACTAGTAAAGCGGTAATAGGCTCGTATTTTTAAACATATTTAAATACACACTTCATACAGAAGTGGTGAAATCTCATATGGGGCCAACTGCTAATGCGGAAGGCCGGCAGAACATGCCTGTGGTCGAGCCTGCTCTCCTCTGCAGACTGCAGCCCAGCCGCGATGCCCCATCCCGCTGAGCCCAGCCAGGGTTTCCCAAAAGGGCAGTGAACGCGGGGACGTGTGCAGTTAGGTGCCTCGTTTGAGATGCTCTGAACTGATTTTTCAGAGTCTGGATGCTAAGTGCTGTTCTTGAGAACATGCCCTAGGAGGTGCCTCTCGTTGTGAATTGGAGGCGTCTGAAGGAGCTGCTTGCTTTGGAAAATGGGTGCTTGTGCC
The DNA here is from genome assembly GCA_011076525.1 of Nettapus auritus. Taxonomy (NCBI): domain Eukaryota; kingdom Metazoa; phylum Chordata; class Aves; order Anseriformes; family Anatidae; genus Nettapus; species Nettapus auritus. Next base: position 18,428,122 of record CM021774.1, read on the forward strand.
AGTGGGGAGTTTGGCTTGGGGTTGCTGTGCCCCTCTGGAGTCACGGGATGTAAAGGTCTTAGGTCTCAGTGGTGGCAGAACCAGCTTTTACCTGGTGGGTGCCACAGAAGCCAGTCTGCTCTTAAACTCGAGGGCAGAGCTGCTGGGAGAGCCAGCGGTGCGGTACGGACCCCGCTGGGCAGAGTCCAGCCTGAAAGGCAGTGATGTGCAGGCAGCAGTGGGACACCAGTCCCTGTCTGAGCTGTGTATGGCGTTAGCTGTTCCTACACAGCTTTATTTTCCACCTTTTTATCCAGCTTTATTTTCCACCTTCCAGTTAAGATGTGTCGCTACACTGAAATGTAACTTAAGACAACTCCGTCAAGACACCCGGAAAAAAACACAGATGAGCTGGTAAGGGAAGGAAAGAAAAGCTCTGGCACTCAGAACCTGCACACAGGGCCCCCTTAACTACCTGACTAATTATAAAGCAGGTGAGGTTGGCACTGCGGTCCTAGGCAGAACTGTTATCCCCGGGTGCAGTGGGGAAAAGGCAATTGATAGAGTTCACACTGACTTGGTCTTTACCAGGCCTGTAATTGATTTACTGTTTTGCTGGTGATGTTACAGGCAATTTTCTGCTTGCATTAAAGAAAGTGCTACGAGTTTATTTTTTTCCATCCTCTGCAAAGCCTTTGGGAGCCTTATGTAAGACCCATTAAAGTCTCTGCACTGGCGTAACGGGGTCTGGATCCGATCTTCAGGGATCCTTCGAGCATCGGGTCTGCGGTTTGTTTGTTTTTCATTTCTCTGATCAATAAAGGAGCTGCCAGGGCTGCGCTTGGCAGCAGGCAGCTAGCTGAGAGGAAATGTTTGCATTGTAGATGAGGGTGTCGGGGGATGGATTTAATGCCATTCAGCTCTCAGCCTGCCCCATAGGTGAATTATGGCCCTTAATAGGTTCTGTCTTGGATTTTACGTCAAGTTAGGCCGATATTTAATCCTTAATCAGCCTGTGTTCATTAGTGGGTCAGCATTGCTTCTTTGCATATACACAACCACAGCAGCAGCCCGTTTATCTGGGCTACCGATAGCTTCATGATAAAAGTGTGTGCATGCTTTGGATTTGTGCATTGCTTTAGCTTAAAGGGAGGCCTTACAAAAGAAGTCTGTAGGTATCGGGAAAGGCCTTCACCCTTCAGAAAGCCCTCCGGCAGTCAGAGGGGATGCGTGGGTTGAAGTTTCTGGTAAACAAACAAACAAAACAAACAGAAAGGAGTGCTTTCAGGAATAACAGACTGCCCTTACAGCACGCACAGCTACGTGACAGGCAGGCAAACCGTGAGGCTGAGCGTGAAACTGAAATGGAGGCAGCAAGGACACGTCCGACCGTGGTAACATGCGATAGCTGAAAAGATTCCTACAAAATAATAGCAGTGTTGATGGAGTAAGATCCTGGTGGTTATGCTGCAGGTTTTGCAGACACCCAGTGCCTCTCGCCATGGCAATCAGCCACCTTGGGCATGTTGGAAGAGAGGGTGAAGCCCCGTGACGTCTTGTTGGTGATGCATTTTTAGCAGGGATGCTTGCCTGCCGGTGAAGGTGGTGACCCCATGCCCAGGCTGAGCTCTCCTGGAGCTGGCTGTGGGATGTAGGGCTCAGGACCGCAGGGAAGGGCTGGGGGTCTGCTGCAGAGTGGTGTGGGTTCTTCCTTCTGCAGCTCACCACCTCCCGGAGGGGTGGGCAGCAGGTCTGTGGTGAATTTGGGAAATTTTCAGCCACAAAGACAAGCCTCGTGTTGCCCCACCGTGTGGAGGAGAGGGAAGGGGTCAGTCTGCTACACGAAGGGAGGAGAAGGGCGAAGGGTGAAAGAGCAGGGACCTAGGGAGATGGGAGCTGGAGAGTGACCGAATTTCCCTTCTACTAGTCACTAAGTGGCTTGCAAGCACAAAAGTTGGCATTTCAGATGCTGCTGCAGAGAGAGCCCCGTCCCAGGCTGCCCACAGCTTCTTTTCTGTGCGGAGCTGAAGATCGTGGAAAAATAACGAACCGAAGCAGTGATTCAAACAAGAAGTCTGGATAAATTTAGCTCAAATATTCTCGGTATGTTTGTGGTTGCTGTGGAAATTACATCACTGCTTGTTTTAATGATCAGAATATCGCTTGGAAAACTGGCCTGGCTAGCCGAGAAGAGCTCAGAACGAGACCTTTTAAAAGCGTGTGTGTCTTCAGAATTACTTCACCTGGGTTTAGTTGGTTCAGGGTTGTTTGTTTTATTCCCTCGTTGGGCAGGGAGTATTTTGACTACAGGTTATTGCTGCTTAATTGAAAAGCCACAAGGTTTAGAGCTGATACGCTCCGCAGTGTGATTATCTACTTCACATTAAAATTCTGTCTAGGGAGTAAGATTCAAAAGGAGTGCTGGTAATTGCTTAAGACAAGACCTCCTTCAGAATCTGCCTGCATGTCTTTCTGTCTTGCACATCAAAGAGCCTTTGAAAAAGCTTTTTATTTTTGCATCAAACAGGAACATATTTTTTTTTAACATTAATGGACAGGATCCCTTTTCAGATCTCAAATGTGGCTTGAAAAACAAAAATGCCTAGCTCCTTAAGTTGGCTTGTAGTCACGGTCACAGCTCTCCGAAGTGTCACACCTAGGACTTTTCACACAATAACAGGGTATGAATAAAAGCTATTAAAGTTTTGTTGGATGGATTGGGCAAGGTTTTCTCATGCCTTGGATCTGGGCTCCTCATATGTTGGTAGGAAGGAAACATGCCTTGCCTGATTTTGCCCTCTTTACCTTGGAGCAACCACCTGAAAATGCAGCAAGCTGCATCGGGTTCACAGCACACATCTTCAGTTGAACGTAGCATCCTCCCAGACAAAACCCTTGTCTTTCTGCCACTGAAATGGATGTTGATGTTCTCAAGCATCAGGAAGATGAAAGGGAAATATCTCCCCTCTCAAATACAGGCACTTCTGCCACTTGTAGGTTTTGTCACCAGATACAGAAGGTGGTGGGGTTTTTTTGGTAGCCCGTTACAGTTTTGGCAGCACATCGTCATGCAGCCTGATTCAGGACTTGCACTGCCTTGGCCAACAGCGGAGGCCTTTTCAACAAAACTTTCTGTTCTGTTCCAGACAGAGCTGCTAAAGTAATCTTCCCTACTCGATATTTTCTCCTGGAAATCTCTGAGAATCTGCTCCTGCTGCATGGATGCTGGTGGAAGCACTCGCAGAAAGTTCAGTAGAAGCTGGAGCAGAGCCTCGCTTTCTCAACTTTTTTCTTTTCTTTCCCAGAGTATCACATACATGTCTTTTCTCTGGTGTCCGTCCCAGCTCCATCCTTCCTTTGACTGTGCTGTGGCCAAACCTCTTTGGGTTGATAAAGGACACCCTCTCTTAATACCAGCTTCCTTCAAAGTAGTCCTTGTTATGACTGTTAGCACACGATAGCTGTGTTAACTTTAGCTCAGGCATGAAGTAGGAATACAGGCTGTAGGACTGGAAGGACGTGTGGGTCAGTGTCCTGCTGTCACCCTCCTTGTTCAAAGCATCTTCTAAATGAGTTGACGCGTCTGTTCTTTCTGCTTTTTCTAGAGGACTGTTCCAAAGCCTCATTCCTCCAACACGTTAAACTTTCTTCTAATTGGCAGCAGAAATGTGTTGGTACCCTGTACATAAATAGCTCTTCTTCCCTGGTGTCTCCCTCTGGATGTATTTATAGACAGGGCTCGCATCCCTGTCGAGCCTTAATTTTTCCATGCTCAACAAACCAAGCTCACTCTAATCTTGTAATTAGACTGTCCGTTTCTTAATTCATCTTCTTCAGCTCTCCAGGTTGTCATAGCCCTCCTTGAACATGATAAACTGGAGTCACGTGAGGTATTTTTATGTATCTTTTTCATGTTGTTTCCTCCTTTCTGGCCAGTCTTCCCAAAACCTTCATGCCTCCAGGTTCTGTAAGAGACCTGCAGTGCTTCCTTGGGGAAAGGAGGAAGGTCTCTGGTGACCGTGCACGTTACAGCATCTGCCCAGGACCCCTGTCATACGATGGGGCTCACTTGCTTCTTCCTTAAGCTGGCTTTAAATATACATCTAAGGAGGACGAAGCATATGGGGGCTGGCTATGACTTGCTGCTTCCCCAGTGTGCGTTAAGTGCCGACTTACTTTTTAGAAGAATATTGAGCAAATGATCGGTTGGAAAGAAAGAAAACAATGATGCATGGGAATTTTTCCATTCTGATGAAAGCTTGAACATTAGGGAAACAGGAAAGTTTCAAAATAAACCAAAGTTAGCCCTGAAATTCTATTTCGTGAAGTTTCCAATGGAAATCCAAGCTTGGTTTGGTTTCGCGGGTATAATATTTGATTCAGTTGGACAGGAATGGCCTCATTAGAGACACCTTTCATAATTTAATAATCCTCTCTTTCCAGCCATGCCTGGAGATGGACACGAAGAAAACCCAAAAGCCTGGTCGTACTTCTGCATGCTTAATGTATATCTTCCAATTTAAATTTTGGAAAGCAAGAGTGGCATAGCTGGCCTTGCATGCAAAAGCATATTTCTGAATGATTCAGGCTGTAGGATTGGAACCAAATCACTGAAGCCAAAAGATGAAAATAGAAACTTTCACTGAGAGCTGAGTCATTTGTATTTTCAGTACCACAGCCGTGCCTCAGGCCATTTGGAGCTCTCTTTCTTTCCTCAGGCTCTCTCCTTTGGGAGTAGAACAACATGGTGGCATTTCTCCGACTGTGTCATTATTCCCTGTAGTCTTTGCTGATCCTTTGCACCCCAAAGATGGAAGGGAAGGATGCGGGGGTCCAGCCTGTGCCTGGTCCTTGCAGGACATTGGCCTCTACCTCATTCTGTCTCTGCCCAGAAGCCTGTAATGTGTCTACCAGCAATGATGGTGCCTTCACCATCATGGACCTTCATCGTCATGGGCCATGAAACGGTCCATCCACTGAAAAATGTGTTGTGGCTGTTGATGCTTCAACCACTTCTACAGTCAGAAGGGGCTGAACGCATGCCCGTGAAGCTGGTGAGGCCTGACGCGTGTCCTCTGGTGAGAGGGCAAACCCATCATCCTCACTGATGAAGGCCCGGTTCCTTTCAGTGAATTTTCACATTTCCCTATGTTCCCAGCTGGGATTTTGGTGGCGTTTATTGGCCCGGGAGAGGCTGGTGCAGCCCCAGCAGCGCAGGAGGAGGACGGGGTGCCCGCCGTCGCTCACCCTCGAGCCACCTGCGCTTGTCGGTGTGATTCGCCCACCGACCCCCTGGGTTTGCTCTGGTGGTCACACTCCTTGTTGTGGCTTTGTGTAGCCTCTTTTGTACATCATAAAAATAGGAATAACTATTTCGTTTGAACTTCTTGGTCATTTGCTGAGTCTGTGAGGCATGTGCACCAATGCAGGAGCCTGCTCGGGCCTAGCAGAGCTTTTTGACCCCATCTCAGTGCTGTGACAGGCAGAGGCTTCATTATCAGTGTTGCTGTCCACCAAAGCCTGCCAGGTCTCAGTGTTGCTAGTATTTGAGGCTTTTCTGCCCTCACCTCCCCTCGTTATCCTGGGTGATGAAGAAATGGAGAGCTAAAGCTTTCAGAGCTGTCTGGTTTTTGTAATTCAGTTCTGGAGCCCTGAAAAAGGCAGGAGTCCAGAGCATTTTGCTGTCCAGGACTTATTTTTTTTCCTCTCAGGTTTGCATTAGCAAATGTGTTTTTTTTTTCCTTGCAGGTTTAGAGTGGTTCTAAATAGAAAATTTCCAGTGGCTCTGGTGGTAATTGGTCGATTTGCATTACGGTACCTAAAACTGTCAGCATGTCCTTTCCAAAATCCGGTATGCTTGCTGGAAAACACTTATTGCAGCTAAGCAGTTGGCATGCACTGTACTGGCATGTAAACAATTTAAAAATAATACTGGATTATGCAATAATGATGAAAAAGATCCCTTCAGTACTGACTTGTTGTCTTCGAAGCATTTTTCTATGTTTTAGGTCTGGCCTTTTACAGGATTATAAGCTTACTTTTGGGGCAGCGAGCATTGGTTGTGAGCCTTGTCGTGGAGGCAGGTTATATTTGTACTAAATATATCATCTTTTCCACTGGCTTGGCAAGCAGATCGTAGTGTAAAGCCATGCCAGTAATTAGCTTAAATAATGGATGTTTGGGTGAAATCAAACCACATAAAACGGGCAGAAAAATGCACATGGAGGGTTCTCTGGTTGTCCTGAGAAGCTGGCATGCCTTGCTTATTAAGAAGAGATGTTAATTGGGGTTGGAAGGACATGGCCCAGCTCTGCTATTTTGAAGTGTTAGAGAATTAGAGAAGGAACACAGAAGGTATCTTTGTTTCACAAACCATTTTGACTGATTTGGACTGATTTAAAAATATATATAAATTATTGTAGAAAATGGAGGCTTGTTTTTTCTTCCTGACCTGGGATGGGAATATTTTCACTATCTCAGAAATTTCCGTAGGATGAAAAACATTTTCATCCCCAATCTCATTGGAAAGCATGATGTAGGACAGATCCATCATCCCTTGAAATCGCTGGAGGCTTCCTGTTGGCTGTTGTTCGCTTTGTTAATCTGGAGTTTTTCAGGGCGATGGGAGATAGATGAGGCTGTTACAGAGACCCTAGCTCTGTGCCTCAGAAATAGTAGGGCTTTCCATGAATTTTGCAGAGCAGCCAAAGCTTTGGTAGAGCGGCGTTAAAAAACGTCCAGCAACTCTTGTGAGTTTTTGAAGAGTTTGGGAGGGGTGACTTTAAATATTCAGGGCGCTTTAGACCTCAGCTCTGGGGCAGTGCTCAGAAGTCAAAATGGCCAAAGATTAAGCTGGTGGAGGTTAGCTGGAGCCATCTGGTGCTGTTGAGGAATTAATGTCTGAGCTCAGCCCGGAAAGGCAGCCTCCCTGCCCACCCCCATCCCCATCCCCTCTCTGAACCAGAGGCTTGGATTTCACCGTAATGGGACATGGAGATGAAAATAACTATCAAGGCTAAAATGCAGGAGTTAATTCAGACGAAGCAGCAGCCAGCCAGCCAGCGGCCACTGTAAGAGCTGCTTGTGCTGAAGCAGAGGTGGATGGCTAACGGTCCAAGGAATTAATAGCTTAACTGAGCATCGCCGAATGGGAGGCTGTGCTACAGCCGTCATCTGGATTTGCTTCTCTCTCTGGAAACACCTGCACAAATTATGACAAGGTCAGTAGCAGTTCTGAAGTCTTATTATTGTTGTAAATCTGCTGTGGAGTAAGTTAGCTTCCTGCCCTCTTTTATCCTGTGTTAAACATCTCATTTATATCTTTCTCTAATAAACAAAAATATCCTAGTCAGCACCTACCTTGTCAAAGGGACTAATGCAGCACTTAAAATCTCTGAGAGGCTGTATGTCAAAGACAGGGGTGCAGTGATTTGGGGCATAAAGATAATTATCTGTGCAGTGTGCTGTTCTGTTATGCAGCTGTTTGCCAATTCACAGCATTGACCTGCAGACCCTCACCTTTTTATTGATAATGGCACAATGTCAGTTTAGAAAGTTTATCTTTTTTTTCACTTGCTCTAATAACACGGCCTAAGACTGGGTGTAACTGCATATAGCTCTGACATTCTCCTGGTACCCCTTATTAATAATTAGACCTATTTTCATTTTGCTTCTCTCAGCTGGGACCGTGCAGTCTGTTGCATTTTTAAATTGATGCTGCTGTAACCCCTGAAGGGCAATAAAATAACACTGTTTTTTGTTGATAACCGCTGTTTCCATTGGAATATTTTTTAAATGAAAATTAGTCTTGCCTTCAGCTTTTATTAAAAGCTGTTGCTGCAAAGCCAAACTTAAAAAAAAACGCTTCCAAAGTATTAAACACTGGAAATATTTCCCACTCCTGATTTCAAAGGTAGTTTATTTGGTGCAGGCTGCTAATTGCTGTGAGAGATAGATGAAGGATATGTTTTTAATGTCGGCAAGTGCCCCCGTTTTCCCTTTACAAGCAGCGCTTGGTTTGCTTACAGTCATTAGGAGAAAGCCAGCAAAGCAGCTGTGGATCATCGGAGAAACTAAACAAAGAAGATGCAGGAATAGGGACTGAATAACGGAGTAAAGCCCATGGCCTTATTTGCATGGAAATTCAAATATGTTAGAGAATGACCCCACACCACAGCAAAGTGCAGAAGCTGGTTCCTGAGTCTGTGTAATCCAAGAATTAAAAGCACTTTAGGACATCCAGGTGTAAATACTCAACACATGGTGGGATCCAGTCTGAAAACAGTTTCAGTATCATTCAGTTTCACCTACTGCTCTCCTAACCCTGTTGCTCAAGGCTACGTGCATTCAAGGAGACCCTACTATGACAGCCACAAAACATTCAGGTGAAAAACATGAGATTTGTAGGGATAAAGACATAGGCAGAATTTCTTTGGACTTCAGCCCAGATTTTGTGCTAAAAATGGCTGATGGGTATATTGGCAAAATTTTATTCCCAGCCTACATGAATGCAGTGCTGATGATGGTTCAGTCGTGCATCTTTTAGAAATAAACCAGTCTTTAGTCAGTAGAATTTACTTCTCTTTCTTTTTCCTACTGGCGAGTATAAACTAAGCTCATAAAATATGCTGCTGCTTATTTTCCATTTGTATATCAGAAGTCGGTATATCATCCTAAAGTCACCAGGAAGTCCTCTGTGAATCGGGTAATTTGCTTCACGCGATGCTTACCTTTGCGATGGGTGGCTTGGTGTTTTCTGGGAACCCAAGAACGGATGGCCCACCTCGTCTCACTTAACGCTTGAAATCCCAACTTCACTTTGACAGAATCATGTGGGTACAGGTGTTGGTTGAGGGCAAGCTTTTTTATCACTCTGTGACTCATTGGTTTTGCTCTTTTCAGGCTTGAAATTAGTTCAACTGCAAGATCTTTTTTTGGCGAAGATCTTTGACATCTTTTTTTCCCAGGTCTTCTTAGGCGGGAGGTCGGTTTACTCTGCAGAATACAAACACAGAAGGAAGTTTTGATGACAGCTATATGAGAAACTTGAATGACGAGCAGTGGTGTCTTTCTGCCAAGAATGTTTAAATACAAATATATCAGTTTCAAACAGTAGAATTGCCCTGATTACTTACATTCAGTGAGGCTTTTATTGACTTCTACTTGATGGATGTTCAAACGTAGCCTCACCGGTATGTTTTTATTAGATCGATAGAAAAATCTTATTTGCCTAAGACAAGGCTAAAATTTCATTTAGGGTCTAAAATTAGTATCTTGAGGACTTTGCCAGGTAACTCTAGGAACATATAGGCTCCATGAAGCCCAGCATTTGTGACCTTCCAGTGCTGGAGTGCCCACAAGTCCGTGATGGGTGATGGCCAGCCCATGTTCTACCGGTGGTGATGTTAGCTGTGGTTATAGCTACACCATTATGCTGGAAAGGATTTAAGAAGTTTTGCGGGGGCCAAAAATGCATGAGGAAGCATGACACATTAGTCAAATACATTCGTGAAGTAGTCACTGGGTAAAACAGAAGCTGTCCTGGGGATGGGGTCTAGCTTGCTAAGTTCCTCCTTCCCTTAGTTACAATGGAGCTGTTGTCTTGTTTCTTCAGCTTTATTGTAGTGCCCCTGGTAATACACACTCACTCATTAATTACTGAGCGATGGGCACATCTGAAAGAGGGGGTCAGAACGAGGAAAAGCGAGCTCGAGATGTAGTTAAGTTTGGGTTGGAAGGTCTGTGTTGCAGCTAGAGAAATTGTGGTCCTTGTGCACGCGGATTTGTTCATCCCCACCACGTGGCGGTTCCAGCAGGAGAGGTGGAAAAGGCTCCCCCAAAAACGGATCTGGTGAGCAGGGTGTGGAGGTGCCTGGAGGCCTGCCTAGTAGGTGAGGAAGTGACACCGGGGTCTTCTGGACCCTAAATGAGTCTCTGACCACGAGACACTCATACCTCCACCTTCCCTGGCCATGGTTTAAACAGAGAGGTGGCCCTGCTGAATGCTTTGTTGGAAAGGATGTGCCTGGGCACTTGGAGTTGGCTCTAGCTCTGGATCTTGAGTGATAGCCCCCCAAATTAAGATCAAGGCTGAAAGGAAATAAAACCAGTCCGTTCTTTCAGCATTTATTTATAGGAACTTGCTTAAAATCTCTGTGCTCTGTCAGCCCCGATCTGCAGGGCTTCCTGCTCAGCCCTCCAGGTGGTTTGGATCTCCGATGTGATGCATTCCTTCCTCCAAGGGGAATTCCAGAGCTTCTCTCTAGGTTCGGGATTTCATCACAGGGCACCGAGCACGGGGGAGGCTGCGTGTTGCAGTAACTGCAGTGCTCGCTTCCATCTGCGCTAGGCCAGTACCGAACCATTTACATTGCAGAATTATCCTGCTTTAAAGTTCTCTCTTCTATCCCCCTTTAAACATTTACCTGCCTAAGGATCATTTGCATTTCCTACCTTTGGTGTCTATGAAAAAGAGAATTAAAACAAGCAGTATTCTTAGAGGACCATTACAAGTGGCTGGTCTGCTCCAAAATACCAGAGCAAATGTTGGATTTTTTTATTTTTTTTCCCACATAACCCCTAAATCTACAGAATTATGAGGCATCTGTACGTATTACATGAACTCTGAGATGCTGTTGATTGTGCTGTAATTTAATATCGCATTCATCGGCCTTCGTTTCTGTTGTTTGTCCTTCACACGTTCTGCGTCATCCGAGAAAGGTTATTGATGCGGGCACGTTTTTAACGGCACAAATCTCTGGAGCTGTCTCCAGTGTCTGAGTGATTCGAGCTTCATTTAAATAATTGATGAGAAGCGTTAGTCAGAATGTATGGATGATTTCAGACTGCATTATTCAAAGATATTTGCCGATGGTTATAGATTGGTCCTAACTTACTTATTTCTGCAGACTGCATTAAACTAGCCCTTGAATTACATGTGTGTCTATTTAAAATATATATATATATTATTAAAAAAAAAAAAAAATCCTTGTTTGCTTGTGAAAACCTGTGGGCTTTAAGGACTTTGACCAATTGCAAATAAGCATTTTTTTCCCCGGATTTCCTGTAGCCAGGGGCCAAGCGTGGCAGGTTGCAGCAGAGCCTATGTGTCCTTGTCTGTATGAGCTTTCTTCACACCTTCCTTTGGAAACCACCTCTGGGAACAACTGGGGAACTTGCTGTCCCTTTCAGTTTCATGTCCCTGCTGGAAAGTACTTTATTACCACTTTCCTATATCAGAAAATTTAGTGTTGACATTTTTTCCTCTTTTTTATTTAATCGTACGCAGTAAATATTTCGCCGATGATAACTCACCGCTTTGTGTTGCCAGGGTGCCTTGATGTTGCAGCTGTACTGGAGTAATAAAGAGGGACTTCTTCCTGACACCTGTTTTCTATTTTTGCTGCAGGAACTGTGGACATGGGTGGCAAGCAGTCCACAGTCGGCGAAGTCTCCATAATTCAAACACCCGTTACAGAAAGCATTCAGGCTGCTTACAAAGCTGGAGACACCACTAAAGCCCAAGAGTTGATTAAATTGTCATGTGAGGAGACAGCACTGCAAGTGGAAAAGGTAGGATTAGATTACTGCTCTTTCTCAAATGTTTTTGGGAAAGAAACCTTCAAATGCTGAGCTGCTGCCTTCTGCTCCTCATGCAGACAACCCGTTCAGTTGTGTGTGTTACACTGCTACAGGGCCCCAGACGTGGCTGGTTGTGTGGGGGGCACTTCAGGAATGTGCTCGGGGACAATATTTGCCCTTGAAAACAATGATCAGAAAGATGAGACAGACCACAGGGAAAAGTGTACATGGGAACGGGATCAAGGGCTGGAACCGCAGGGGAGAAATCCTGTCGACACTGAAGGGGATGGTAAAACCCCTGCTGGCTTTACTGGGATCGGTATTGCACACCAGGCTGCCAGTTTGTTGGGGTATGTGTGGGTGTGTTGGCTCTGTCAGATGCTCAGAGTCCTGGGCTCTTCTGCCTGCTCTCCAAATGCAAGCCAGCTCAGATACAAGAGCTTGTTTTGAGCCAGCTCTTAGGACACACTTACCTTAGTGTGTTGGGAGAGTACCCGAGCGTGAAGTCCAGTCAGCCATCTCCAAAACATGAAATACTACACCTCTTAGCAGGGCACAAAAATGCTGTTTGTGTTGGTCTGTGAAAAATTGTTTTACGGTCACCGTTCAGTGCCTTGGGCACTTCTGCAGTAAAGTCATACAAAAAACTATTACGCAAAACCAACAAATTAATCTAATTACTTAATATATCAACAACGATTATAATGGCTACTAGTGTTTATGATGTTCTCAATTAACCACTGTGACAGTCTGTAGGCAATTGCATGAGCAGAAATAAATACATTACTCTAGAAATGCCATCTTCCTCTGTTTGCTCCCTTTACGCAGAGGCAAAGAAAATTCAGAGAGTTTATTTTGCTGTGTTTTCTTTGTCAGTGTCAACTCCTAGGTATTGCAGCAGCGTATGGAGATCTGCAGGCGGTGAGGTATTTACTGAAGGAAGCGTTAGTGGTGTTACCAACAGAACCTAATGATGACAATGCTGCTGTGGTGGCTGCATATTTTGGACATAAGGATGTTGTGAAAGAGCTGCTGGATTCCCTGCATGGTAAGCCTATCGGGTTGCCTCTACCTTTCATCAGGCCTTTCAGTAGCTGTTTGGTATAGCTTCAAGCAGGCTTTTTTATATTATTTATTTATTTTTTTCACTTCCCTTAAAAGGGGAGGGAACTCAACCATGGGAAAATGCAGGGAGGGATCTAATCTCCTCTGTGTTTTAAGAAAACTTCCCCCATGGGAGGAAAAATACATGAATAAAAATATTCCATGTTTGCAGTTCAGAAGCAGAGGAAGATGCCTTTTAGACGATTCATTCCCATCAGCCCTTTCACAGCTGGATAATGTCCCAGATCCCACAGAGAAATCAGGGGATTTTCAGGAAGCAGCATCATCGCACTCTGCTGATTCTGCAGACACGGTTTTGTTGGGAGTAAGAGTGCAACATGACTGCCCGGCGAGTAACAGCTTGGGTGCACAGCTGGCGGCATGTTCTGTGCTCTCCTGTTGGCATTTCCATTGGACTTGCAGGGGAATTCCTTACCTTGAATTATCATTAATTTTATTTACATTTTATTTTTAAACTTTACTTTTAAACTTTCAAGTTGGAGGGATGTGATTAATCCCAGTATCTCCTTCAGCCAGAAAGGAGGCTGACAAGGCTGTGTGTATAACCCAGTAGCAAGAGTTAAATTATATTAACGTAATAATAGCCTGAGTAATAAAAAGTGAATTAAGTATTTGCTGGAAACTTAGATCAGCTTCAAACTGACCGAATTCCCTTAAGCCTTTGCTTTGGGGGTTTGTGTTTATAGGTGCTCTGTAAAACTGCAACTTCCAGAAGTTTTTATGCAGGACTTTTTATCTGTGAAATTACATATAAACCAATCACAGGGCTTGGGAATAAATTGCATGTGTATCCTGTGCCGGGAGCACTTCCTTGGCTAACGCAGTGCAGCGATTCTCTCTGGCTCAGTGTGAACTTGTGTTACAGCTGTGGCCCCGCTTGGATGTTTGGATCCAATGTCTGTTGAATCAAGTCCTTGTCTCTGGATGCACAGCGTTGGTCATCCCTTGCCACCTCTGTCTGGGATTAGATGTTTGATTTCTCTGCTGACACCCTAGTAGACATCCTGGAAACCTTCCACTGTTGCCAGTTTATGTGTGATTAGATCAGGGCCAGCCAAGAAAGTTTGCCCATTAGCTGGGTAGGTAAGGAACAGCTGAACAAAGCAGGCAGCTCTCTGCCTAGCTGCAAAGTTTGTGCCTGACCCATCTAGGGCTCTTCTCTAACACTTGTACTCTTGCAGTTTATTCTGCTTCCTTGTCATCAGGGGCTTCATCTTATACCCTTTCCGTATCTACTATTTATGGATGAGTCTTGCACATCACAGTCCAGTGGCATCAACTGTCGAATACCCTATCTTTCTGGTAGGTCCCAGGACTTGCCAACAACTCCTGAACTGGATGCTGGCCATCGCCTGCCAGCAGGGACACTTGGACATAGTGAAACTCCTAATTCGTGCATACAGCGCTGACCCAGAGAGCTGCGCAGTCAGGAGGAATGAGTTTCCAGTTCTTATACGGTTGCCCCTCTACGCTGCTATAAAGGCAGGTATGTATTTGCATGTTTTGAAGCCTTGTCCTTGTTCTGCAACGTCTTTCAAAGACTGGGCTGAGTTGTTCCATTCTGGGAATGTGTTAGTGTGGGCTGGCTTCCTGGGATTGTTCTGGATTTCTAGTGAGAGAAATTAAGACAGAATTGGCTCTGAATCTTTTGTCTTGGCTAAATTTTAGTCAAGGCCTTTCTAAGTTAGGTTACTGTAAATGCTGAGAGGCAGAACTTTCCTCTTTAATTTTAAACTCCTAGGGAAAAGGCCCTCCAAAAATAGAAACCTTGCAAGTAAAAGCATTATTGTTATGGCCACTATGGCACACAGCTTGATTTAGGCTAAATAATTTACACTTCAAAGCACAGCTGTGTGTATTGTTTAATAAGCTGGGGTGGGGGGGGGGGGGGAAGAGAGAGAAAAAGAAGTGGAGCTTGGGCCAGTACTTTTACAGAGTGTCTTTGCTGTCTCAGTTTGACTAAACTAAATCCTACCACTGGAAGAAAGTTCCCTTTTTGCACACCCCCATGATTTTTTTCAGAAGTGGTTATTTCCCAGGATTTCTGTTCAGGTCCTTGTTGATTCACTTACATGAGAAGAAGAGAACAGACAATCTGCCTTTTCTCTAAAGGGAATGAAGATGTAGCTGTGTTCTTATTACGGAATGGAGCTTTCTTTTGTTCCTACATCCTGATGGACAGTCCTGAATCCAGCAAACACCTTCTGAGGAAGTATTTCATTGAGACAAGTCCTTTACCAGGCAGTGCTCCAACAAAAACAGTAAGTAGCCATTTATCTGTCTGAAGAGATGTTCTTTGAAAGGAACATCACATTAATAATTTATATTTGTCTGCGTACCATGTGGCTGGTGATTCTTCTCAGCTAAGATCCTCGTGGTTTGCTACCCATTTAGAGAACAAGCTGTGAAAGTGCTTTCATGCCAGTGCTGAACTGCAAGGTGTAAAACATTAGGCATTTAAATGGTGTCATTGTGCAAGGTGCTGTGCGTGGTACCTTCCACTTGGACATTTTAACATCAGCGTGTGAACCAGGCTTACGCTGTGGAAAGGAATCTTTGGCTTTTGCTCAAAGTCTTACAGAGAAATAAGCATGGACATAGGCTTCCTCTGTGATCCCTGGCAAATCACTTCATTTAGGCTTCTGTTGTACATCCTGGTTGCGAGGTAACACCACAAGCCCTGTGCTGGCCAGGAGTGTTATTACGGCACGGAGATGATCATACAAACCCTTCTCTTCCCCTGGGTCTGTTAGCTCAGATACAGCACGTACAAATGGGCTCATGTGGCTCTTGGCTAACTGGAGCATAGGTAGAGCAAGCTCACATCTGTTCGATAAATTTTCCTCCCAGCCTCAAATCCTCATGAGCAAAAGATGGCTGGCAACCTTTACTGCCACACTCGGGAAGGAAATCTCTGGCTTTCTGGATCATCACGGCGAGTGTCATGTGTGATCAGACCGTATCAGTTTAACTGCAGTTGTCCCACCAAAAAACCTTGAAAGGGTTTTTGGTGGGAGGCCAACAAAAAGTAATTAAAGCCTTTTTAAGTTGACAAGAGCTCGTTCACTACTTAGTCATCGATAGCATTTTGACAATTTTGTTAATCTGTTTGCATCTATTTCTTCCACTGTGAA
The DNA here is from genome assembly GCA_011076525.1 of Nettapus auritus. Taxonomy (NCBI): domain Eukaryota; kingdom Metazoa; phylum Chordata; class Aves; order Anseriformes; family Anatidae; genus Nettapus; species Nettapus auritus. The sequence goes on from CM021774.1 coordinate 18,443,940, forward strand.
AGGTGGAGATTTAAGTTCCTTGTATTAAGCTGTTGCAAGGCTTAATACCTGGTAATGATGTGTTGGGATCCACGGATGAGTGGCATTGTTTTCATGTGGGGTTTTACTACATTTCATGACGATCCTGTATCTGTGTGTAACAAGGCTGTATTCTTCATTCTCTCAATCTCTGTTATCCAAGTCTCCTTTATTCAGAACTGAAAAACGTCTCACAGCACATGCTGTTACTGCTTTGTAGGGCAGCATGTAGTAGTTTGTGTTTATTGTATAACTATCCAACAATTTAGTTACCTTAGTAACTAAACCCTTTAGTTATCAGGCATTTTTCCTTTTTTCCTTCGGAGGTTGCATAGGAGCATCAGAGCCCTGAATTTTCAATAGCTGCAGTTTTCATTGGGTCATAAAAATTGTGTGGTGAAAAACGTTCAGGTAAAATTTTCGATCAGGGCTCTGACTGCATGCATCCCATTGCCAGTCGAGTATCTGCTCAGCGTGTAACGTCGTGGGGTGTTGATTCTGCTTTGGTGTTAAGTAAAAATAAGCAGAGAGGTTCTCAGAGCACTCTGAGCTTCTCCATTCTCTGTTTTCCTGCCAACATCCTGTCTCACTGGATTCCAGACAATATTGCGAATGGTAGGATCTGCAGTCCGCATATGTGAGCTTGACTTCAAGAGGTTCAATCATAAGATTGAGAGCCCTCTCTATGCTGTTCTTTGTTTCAATGAAAGGTGAACAAAAGGAAGCTAAAATGTTCCTGAATAACAGTTGATAAAACTCCATGCCTGTTTAGAAGGGGAAAAAATTCCAACTAACTAGATAATTCAGCTTGAGTAAACTTTGGAATAAATGTCTGAATCACAGGGAAGAAGTCTGTTTTCCATGTGAACTTGCTGGCAATTTTTAACTTAGCTGCTGTAAAAAATGACTCAGCCTTGCTCTTGTCACACCCTGAGCAAAGAAGAGAGAAGTCTTAAAACATCAGCTAATTGCCAGAGGAGCCTGGTTTAACAAGAAGAAAAAGAAAAGAATATACAAAAAAAAAACACTCGGAAACTTGACCTTGATTCCTCTATTGGCTGTTTATTTTTATTATGTTGCATAATCAAGATTTTCTCTTTGAATTAATTTTGGCAGCCCGGGCCAAATTCAGGAAGATTTGTCCTAGTTTGTCTGCCGAGCTCAGGTCTCTGGGAAGCAACAGTCACGCTCCTTTTCTTAAAACAAGACTTCAAGGCAGCTGCGAACAAGCTACCTCAGTGCTTTCTTCATAACCGATAAAGTCTGTGAACGTCAGTCTTCCTGAGTAAGCCCTGTGATGTATTTTTCACCGTTAGGAAGCAGAAGAGGATTGTGCAGAGGCGGCGATGCGTCTGGCAGCCAGCTAGATGTCAGAAGTTCTCCTCTTGGACAGAGCAGGCCAAGCAGGGATCGTTTCAGAACGAGCCCAGAATTTCAGAAGGACTCGTCCCATCTGTGCTATCTCTGTGAAAACACTGCTCAGTTGACCTCCAGTTGATTTCACAGCAGTGAACGCTACCAACTATGCATAAAATGTGGTTGGAGAGCCCAGATTAGCTGCCATGCCTTCCGGGCTGCTGTTGCAGTGTGTACAGTGCTGCCCTTCCTGAGGCAAGAGGAGTTACATCTCATTTTTCTAATACCTGTTTCTCCTTTTTTTTTCTTCTTCTTCTTCTTTTTTTTCTGGTGTATATTTAACCCTACACCAAGCCACTATCTTTCTAAACAGAGGAAGTGCTCCATTTTTACAGGAACAGGTTCCGAATGCCGAAAGTACCCCCTGCAGTAAGATGGCTAGGCACAGATTCCAGACTTTGATAGGTGTGTCGTAAGCACGGAAATATTTAACTTTCCAGTGTGTGCAGCGTTAGATTTTGTGTGTGTGTGTGTTCCATCACGGACTGGAAAAGAGATTAAACTGCTGCATTTTCCCAGGAAGTGCTTTGCACGGATTTCTTGCATACAAATGTTATGTATATGTGTGTGAACCTCCTCTGATTTCTCTATCCACTGTCTGGCTAGTCTCAGTTACATCTCCATCGATAAAGAAATCTGCAGCAGTCTGCCCAAGGTTTGCAGCAGCATTATCGATGAAGTAATTAGATCACCATCCTCTGAATATCCTGCCTACAGCAAGAGTGAAATTCTGTGGGGGCCTGTGATGCCAGAAAGGCACAACAGGCTTCTTCAATCCCTTTACCAAACAGTCACAAATCTAAGTACTTTTAAAAATATATTTGGAGTTCATTGTTTGCCCCAAAACAGTGGGGTCTCTCGCTTCTGCACAATTTTTAATCCCTTACCTTCCTTCTAGTCCCTACCTCAATGCAGCCCTTGCTTAGGGGCCTAGCTGGCCCTCCAGTCTGCGGCACGCGGGCAGAAGAGACACTGTCACACCCAGGCTCCAGAGCAGGAGGAGGAAGAGGAGGGCTGAGCACAAGGCGCTTATTGCTCAGATTTGAAAAGCTGCCCTGGAGATGCAGGCACCTGCCCTGCAGCGTGTTGGATTTCACCATCTTGTCTGTGGTTTTCGAAGGCACTATCTGAATTCTGCAGTTATCTTTCTATCGCATTAAATACCCCGAGGCCAGGGCTCTGCATTTTTGAGGTAAATGATATGTGGTAATCTAAATGCAAAGTTGAGATGAGTATCAAAGATGAATATCTGAGAAGCAGCAGAGGCTCGTGGTCCCGCTGGAACCTGCTAAAAGCAGGCTGTATATCTTAATATCACTGTGGTTAGTTGGTCTGCTCAAGGACAAGTTCTTTTTGTTCTGAAATAAGAGCCTGGGCCTGCTGTAGGGAGCATCCTTTTGAAACAGAGCAGGAACGGAGGGAGAGGACAGATGCCAACAGTTCTTTTTTCTGATTTATTTTCTTGCAGCTTTGCTGGGAATAGTTTAAACAAGAAAAAGGGGAAATTTGGGAGTTGGGTTGTGTAGTACATTTTTCCTCCTTGCTCCCCTAGGAGAAGGGGCAATGTTCTTATTATATGGACTGGCAAGCAGAGCACAGGTAACGAGCCAGTGACTGGTGTCACACAGGAAATCTGAGGCTCTGGAGTCTGAATTCAGGAACTCAACACAAAGAGCCTGCTTTTTCCTGCGAGGTGGAAACCAAATGAGCAAGCCAGCTGAAGGCCTTTGTTCCAATTACTGGCCGAAATTCGTAGCCCTGTATGGATATATGCACCCTATGTTGACTGAAGGACCTGCGGATATCCTTTGGAATGGAATATTCACCCAGACTTTTGTCTGTAACTCTGCATTTTCTTGCTTCTGCATGTATAGGTGAATAGTTCCTCCACTTCTGAAGTTCAGTCTCCCTCTGAGCAGGTTCTTTTGTGATGGTTACAGGAGATAAGTGACGGTTCCAATAGAGATTGTGAGACAAATCCACCTTGCCGTGTCCTTCACTGCTGTGTTAGCAGTTAAAACTCTGTTCCACACCCAGTGTCTTGAGGATGATATGGGTAAATGGGAAGACCCTTACTTGGCAGCAGTTGTTTTTGGACCATGGAGATGTCTGGAACTGCTGCCTAAACGCTTGGATTTTCCCCTACTTATTGTAGTTTAATCCCCACACCCATTTTTTTGGCTGAATCTCAGCCAAAAAAAGTCTGCATTCTTGGATAGAAAGGAACAGGATGGAATATGCACTGCCAGCCAAGGTTGTTAAAATGGCTAATTCCCTGTTAAAACATTTCTCACATGCCTAGGCAAACTGTGCCTGCATTCTGATTTCCATAGTGGGATCTTTGCACCTTTGTCTTCTAGCCTGAAGAGGTCTATTAAAAAATCCTGCCCCCCCCCCAAAAAAATCCTATTTAAAAATCTACATGGCACACGTTTAGTAGGGTATGGGGCCCTTTCTGAACTCGTTCTGAGAGTGGGAGGTTTCTGGTATGTCATTTTGCTAAGGCAGAGCATGTGATTTTACCCAGCGCTGATAGGTAGGACTGTGATGGGTTTGTTTCTGTACCAGCAGAAGTCATGGTGGAGGTGTAATTGTCTTGACACAAGCCTTTTGCTGGTATCACTCTAAACCACAGTATGGTATAAACTGCATCAGTAATAGAATGTCCTTGCTGATTAAGCTGTATTTCTATTAGGGACAATTTTAACTGGTTAACTGAGGTAGGATGGAACTACAGTGATGCTGCCCTCCTCCTCTCCCCACCAATGTGCTCCTCGCTCCACTTGCATCAGTACCATTGTATTGGTTTTGGTGACCTTAGCTGGGAGCTAAACCAGCTGAAAATTCTCTAAAATACAGAATAACAGTGTTAGAAGTGCTCTGAACATGCTCAGAAGTGGCTGGACTGGTATCAGTACCACTTGAGGGCTTTGTAGTGTAGAAGTGGCTTTCTGCATTACATGGATTAAGGTGTCTGGCTGCTATTTTGAGTTTGGGGGTAATTCAAAGCACTAGGAAAAAATAGTCAAGTGTATCAGAACAAACGTGCTCTTCCCTGGTGAGGTTTCCTCATGCCAGAAAAATCTTCTAGTCTGTTGGCATCAGTACCACATCCTAGCATAGGGTAGCTAGGATTGAATTTACACCGTAAATCACAACTCAAGTAAACATGCGAAGTAAAGTAACATGCTTGCTCTTGGGCTGTTACAGCTGAGAGAAAATTGCATACAGAGTTTAAAACAAGCTTTTTGTAAGCGGAAAGCTGTTAAATATTCAGGCTTGGAAAAGCTAACAATAAAGCAGAATTTGTTTGGTTCAGCATAACTCTGTAACTGCGTAATTTGATTTCCTGTTGCAGTTAGCTTGGTGTGTTGTGTATGGGATGCCTTGCGGCATGATGGTGAACGTGGCTTTGCACGGCTTGTTCTCTCTGCCTTGGTTTCCCCAGTGATACCACGGACATAATATTTCCATTCATATTTATTGGGCTGTCCTGAGGATTTCACTAGTGAACATTTGAAAAGCTCTGTGTCAACACTAAAAATGATAATTATTAATTTCGAAAAAGTGCAACATATCCCATCCTCCTAGATATTTACCTATGCAGTCTCCATCACTTGGAGTTCTGAGTCTCAAATAAGCATTTGAGTTAGACCTCTGTTTCCCTTTTCTTCTCCCTTCCCCAAATTTATTCCTTTTAATTTTAAATTTAGAGTTAAAAATCTTAAAAGCTAAATACCCGAAAAGCAACTTCAACTTGCTGTCAGGTCCTTGCTGCCTCCTGGTGGTGAATTAATGATCATTGAGGCTGTTTTAGGACTGAGTTGCGTCAAAAGCACTGAGTTTATGAAAACATTTAGGGACTAGCGGATTTAAAATGAGTATTTTGCATTGTAGATCTCATTGGAAGGCAATGAAGAGATTTTGAAAATGAAGCCTTGGGCTGTTTCCTTGCATTGATGGCCATTATGTGTTTGTGTTTTCTTCTGTCTGAGGTGGAACCTGAAATAAGTAGTTTTGCCATCCACAACTTCTGTTTTATTGTATTTTTTTTTTTCGCCAAGGAGGATAAAATGGCTTCCTCATATAACTGTCAAAAGCAGTAAAACATTATCTAGAAAGGAGGCGACTGCCAAAATCATCTCTCTCGGATAATAAAGTATCTTCCTGAATTATATTGAACAAACTTGGAGCGTTGAGAAATGCTTTACAAGAGGGTGTTTGCCTTTCCTTGCCCGTCCCAGATGTTGCTTTTCAACATTTAACCTTAAACCTAAAGCTTCCCAGAACAGTGCTGGGCTGCTGTTGCTGGAAGGTTCACGATGGAGGAGCGGTGCCCAGGTATATATTAATTATTCCAGCAACAGGCGTCCTCATGAGAAGTCATCATCATGCTCACAGACCTATCCATGCCCTCTCAACAGAGACCCACAAGCTTTTCAGATGCTGGATGCTCCACAGGGCTTCCCCTGGACCTGAGAGGGGTGATTTTGGGCTAGGGCAGCTCACCCTCTGTGGGGCAGGCCGGAGGTAGTGTTGGACAGGCAGAGAAGGCTTTGTCCTCTGCCTGCACTTGGTCATGGTCTTGGGAGTGAAGTCATGGAGCAGCTATATAGTGAGGGCTGCTGATATCCAGGCATGATTTCATCTCTGACTCAGTTCAATTCCTAGAAGCAGATTGGAAAGTGAGCAAAACATTTATGCTCTGATGCTGGGCTCTGATCTGCCAGATTCCCAGCGGTGCAACGGGCCGAGAGCAATCAAGCAAGAGGGTTTTTACTAATGTGGTTTTCTCTTCTTTTTTTTTTTCTTTTTGAATATGCAGGCTTTGTGTGTGAACTGGTCAAAACTCAAACTGCCCTGGGTGGATCTGGACTGGCTGATTGATATTTCCTGTCAGATAACGGAGCTTGATTTGTCTGCCAACTGCCTGGTTTCCCTTCCATCCGTGATCCCATGGGGCCTGATAAACCTCAGGAAACTCAGCCTGGCTGACAATCAGCTGACGGAGTTACCCAGCGTACAGTCATCCGATGAAATTATATGTACAAGGTGTGTGTGCTGGATGGCTATGGCAACAGGAGTTTTTCCTAGCATATCTATTGAATATCTTGATATTGACTGAATATCTTCTGTAATCACAGGTTGCTTGAGGTCGATGTATCCAGCAACAGGCTCTCTACTCTCCCTTCTGGATTCCTACATCTTAAAAACCTTAAAAAACTCATCGCTGCCAAAAACCATATGGAGAAGTTATTTGACGAGGAAAACAGTACGTGCAGTCCCTTGTTATGCTTACATCCCAAGGCCTGATTTGTAGAGGAGAACCCCAAACTGTTATAATAATGACTTAAAGCCAGTATTAGCTACAGATGCTTAGCATCTCTCAAGTCTTTGTCCAAAGAACATGAAATGCCTGTTTATTTTTTATCCCTCATGATATCCTTTGGCTCTTATCTAGCGAGTATTCATCATCTGGCTGGATGAGGCTGCTCTCATGCTTACACCAAGCCTGCAATGCTTTGTGTTTTCCAGCAACTAATTGGATTGGCTTAAGGAAGCTGCAGGAGTTTGACGTCTCTGACAACAGGTTGGTGGAACTTCCAACGGTTTTTCTATACTGCTTCAAGTCCCTAAACATACTGAATGTTTCCAGAAATCAGCTGAAAGTGTTTCCAGATCCCTGGGCCTGCCCCTTGGTAAGTCAAACCAAGACTCTGTCAGAGTCACAGGCTGTAAAAGCTGTTGAAACAGTGCAAAATCTATGCTGTGATGCTTGCAAAGCTGTCAGATGTCTTAGGCTAAAAAGGTTTTTATAGAACAGTCAGCTTTTGTTCAAAGTTAACTTTGCCCAAACCCATGGATAAATGAGGCATCCATACCTGCACATTGCTGTCACTTTATTCATTATTATTACAGGAAAAGTTAATGACAAGACCCTATGGATAGCAGGAGAACAGTATACTTGGGCAAAGTGATTGTTTATGATTGAAGAGCAAATGGAGATGATTTTCAAAACAACTTTTGACATACTTTTAGCCCAACAAAGAATTTGCCCATCAATTAAGTGAATGCATCTGCTCAGCAAATACTCTGTGCCTGCATGCGCAATAGTTTATCTAGATCAAAATATCTGAAGAAGTAGCCTGGAATGGGTGTGTTAATGCCTTAAATGCATGACATCTGACCTGCCTAATTTTCTAAAGAGATGATTACTACTCTTGAGGTGTTTTTTTTTTTTTTTTTTTTTTTTTTTTCTTTTATGTTTTCCAGAAATGTTGCAAAGCATCTAGAAACTTCCTGGAATTCCTACCTGACGCATTCACTGTTTTCTGGAAAAATCACCTCCGAGAACTGGATTTTTCTGAGAACTCACTAAAAGAAGTTCCACTGGGACTCTTCCAGCTTGAAGTAAGTGTCATTTCTTCCCACCTTGCACATATTTCTCTTAAGACCTACTCAGAGCTCAGTGTCATAGGGGTGACTGCCTGCTAAGGTAGGAGACTGCCTGCTGTTTTGTGCTCATGAACGCAGCCATTGTGCAGAGCCTCTGAGCACCCCATGAACCCCATGAGTGATTTCATTCCGGCCCTCATTCATTGTCATGACATATCTAGATTTTGATGCAGGTCTTTCAAGAACTCTTTGGATGTCTTTGATTTTGGGGAGCACAAATGCAGAAGACAACCACTGCATTATGGCTGCATATTACAACCTTTGAAATACAAACGTTCTCAAGTGTGCTCACAAATAAATAGTGTTTTCGTAATCTGGCACACTGGTGTTATGTGATTAAGTACTAGTTGTTCTCTGCTGATATTATAATTTGAAAATGGCATATTTGAACACCCTTAGCAATGCTACTTAACATCTCTTATCTTTAGGCTTGTGCAAATTAAATAATTCTTCCCCATGAATGGTGGAGAACCACAGTTTTACTTAAAATTCTTCAGAATCTGTGGCTTCACACAGTTTTGACATGAAACCAAGCAGAACTTGGGGGTTTCCTCCAAGGTTCCCTTCTAGATTGTGAAACTCAGCCATGTAGATAGAAACAGAGGTAAATATTTCTGCAGAATTATGTTAGTTTTTCACTGCTGGCCTCTGTGGGAGGGATGCAGAAGTGATGGTTTATATCCATGTCCAGTTTGGAACTCGGCAGTTTGCTGCAGATACGCCTCTTGCTCATGCCTAGAGGAGTGCTGAGGATCATTTGCTGCCTCGGTTGTTTCTAACGATCCCTGCAGATTTGTGCTTGCTTTTTTGAAAATTGAAAAACATTTGTTTTCAATTGGCGTTTCTCCTGAAATGGAATGAATCCTATGGACTATTGTCTCCAAAACTTGTTTTTTCTATATGCATTAAAAATAAACCCCTTGGGTGGGAACTACCATGGTAGATTTTAAATGCCAGATGATGCTTGAAGGGCACATTTCCTCGGCTGCCGCTGCTCAGAGGCTGCAGAGGGATATGAAGGTGCAAAGTACAGGCCATTAGAGAAGACTTCAGTGCAATCCCTACTGATGATCTGTCTTTAAAGATAGAGAACTTTGGCTGCTGTAGCTTATGCCAGTTTTTACCTGTATCTTTTCAGACTTAATGTCACAGAAGAAATAAATGACAGGTATTTTCAGTCTCGCCAGGGCCAGAGTGTAGTGAGCACCTAGAGTCCAAGCCCAGATCAGCTGTGGCTCGGTCTACTCCTTGATTATAGAATTCGTGTCAATGAACAGGGTTGCACTTGCACTCCAGCCCTCCCCAGAAGTAGATGTGGAAAGGGGAGAAATGAGCAGCAATGTGCTGCTACACATAATGTGCTGAGGAGTAGTGAGCTGTTTCCTTCCTGGCAAAAGCCGAAAGCAGGGGAGGCACTGTGACTTGAAAGCATGTCTCTGACCTCAGCTGGTGGGACATGTTGTTTATGATTGACCTTTGCTTGGTTTGAGGAGGGGGCTTAAGTCTAACACCAGTTCACAATCATTAATATGGTGTATGTACTAAAAATGTGGTGATAAGGGAAGCAGAGTCCTTCTCAGCTTTCCTATCCCTTGCTTTCTAAAGGAACTATACATGCTCCAAGCCATGTCTTAGTTCTGAGACTAGTTAGCTTCTCTTGAAGAGACCTGACCTGCGTTGTGTAGACATGTTCAGGGAAGGCTCTGGCCAGCTTTTCCACATCACGAGCTGACTGACGCAGCCTAATCTGGGTGCTGCCATCCCTTTCCTCTGGTATAATCTAACACACCAGAGCCCTTTTTGCATGCCGCAGCAGCACATTTGAAGGAAGCTGTCTGCTGCTGCCATTCTCTCAATTCTGGAAGCACTCGTTCCCTTCCTGAAAGGCAACAAAAAAATGGAGAAGTTAGAGATGAGAGAGAAGTGGCAATTGCAAAACAAAGACCGTGGATCTCCAGAATTAGTCCTGAAGAGCCACAGCCAGTTGAAATAACTAATTTTCCCCCTATGGAGCAAGCACATAAGCATTGCATATAATCCCACCAGGCGCGTAGCTCTCCTGGAGCGTGGCCTTTGTCAGCATTTGTGGGAGACAAGTAACGTGGATACAGTTGACTTGAAAATGAAGCGTCCCAGCTAGACCACACAGAACAGAGTTTGTGCTAATTCTGGACTGTGCAGCCTCCCTTCCCTCCAGCCCCCTGCTCAGGGATATTTCGGGAGAGAAGTTTGAAGCATTGTCATTGAGCAGCCTCATGCTGATACTTGGAGAGAGCCCGACACCAGGCGCCGAGGGAGGACCGTGTCTTCCTTCCCACAGGAGGTTTGAGCCAGCGGCAGGCTAATGATGATAAAAGCATTGGCTGTCAAGACAAGAGTGGCAGGGAGGGTTTTATAAGTTTGCACAGTTCTCCAGCCTTTTCCTCTAGTGGTTCGCTCTGCATATTTGCAGTTTTGTATTTCACTTCACCTTCCCTAGGTCCCACCAGGGCCCAGTGCTGCACCTCTCCTATCACTAGAGGGAGCGTTTTGCGTGCTGATTGCCATTGCAGCCACTGCTGGATGTCCGTTGCTTTTGTCACATGGATACCTCCTATTTTTTCCATTTGAGAAAAAGGGAGGAAGGCCAGCAGGCTGGCTTTGTGAAACACTGTTAATCTTGCTTGATGAAAAGGGGCATAAACCTTTTATATTATGTGGAGCACATAAAACATTTAACACACTTGAAGCCAAAGTCTCTGCTGGTAAAACAGGATTTCCATGGGGTATAATTCATTAATACTGCTCTACTTATGGCATGAGATAATTTAGTTGATGATTAGCTTATCTCATGTTTTATGGGGGAACTTGCAGAATAAACCTGCTTGGAAATAGACATAGACATTTGTTTTTCAGAGGGAAATTGGACTCTCATTCGAGCCTCAACATTATTTTTAAAGACAGATGGAAGAGCAGAAACTTTACACATCTGAATGCAAAATGCATTTTTTCTTTTGCATTTCAGTTAAAAGAGGGCCTGTTTTTAACCTTATTGACAGTGTTTGCAGCCAATTCCTATCTGTACAGCGTTAACAGTACAAATCAGCTTCCATTCTTGTTTTGGAAATTTCTCTCTGCTGTGAAGGGGAAAAAAAGCAGTTGCAGTTAGGTGAATTCTATAAGTCATGGAAAGAGGATATAAATCCTTTCCATGTTAACAAACAAATAATAACAAAGCAATTGCAAACTTTCCTTGTGTGAAATAGTTCACATTTTTCACGTTGATCTTATACATATGCAACAGGTATAAGCCCATTCTGACACTAGCTTGCACAGACATAAACGAATTCTCATCCGTATGTGGCTTACTATGTACATAGATCATGCTGTTCTTTTCCATTTGGAAGGGTTTCCTTACTAAAAGTAAAATGTCCTCCTAAATGGGTTGTTTCCAATTGAATCTGTCAGCAAGTAGACTAATGATCTCCCAAAACTAATAGTGGTATTGCTTTGTGCAAAAAATATACTTACTGTAGACAGAAATGATTTTTTTTTTGCATGCTAGGCAGGCTGGACAGGATGTTCCAATGAAAAAGATGTGCTTTCTTCTTGTTTCAGTTCTGCTAAAAAATCTCATTCTGTGTGTTTGATATACTCCGTCTTCTAACTCCAAGCTACTCTTCTTTTAGTCTTTGGTGTCCCTGAAGTTGCTGGGAAATCAATTAGCTACGTTGCCTTCACAAGATAAGTGGAACTGCAAACAGCTTAAAACACTGGATCTTTCAAAAAACCAACTTGGGAAGTAAGTGTGGTGTGGTTCTTGTTTTTTTGGTTTTGTTTTTTGTCTGAGAAAACAAAAGCTGAAGAAATTACAGCAAAGCTGATCCCTCGTGTAATACAAAGGGTGTCAGTAGTGAATTAATTACCTGCAATGAAGGCATTGACATCAGCATACCACGTCTCCAAGCATATTGTGTGTTTGTGACAGTGATGAATTACCCATTACTGCTTCTTTGGATGCTTAACAGACTATATCATTTATTAAACAGATTACTGATAATCTGATAATGGCAGTTTAACTTCAGAACATGTAGGAATTTCTTTAACCCCATGTGTGGTTCATCACTACAAATACTAGTTTGTGGGGAGCGTATCTTAACCATGAACCATCTGGCCAGGCTGCAGTTTGCAGTTAGTGTGGGAGTATTGTTTTGGAAAATATGAGAAATCTTTGTGTTTTTTTTGAATGGAAGTGTAAGCAGCTGCAAGTTCATAGAGCATACTGACATGAATAAGGTCATCTAATAAAAAGGTGATGTTCTTCCATCTAAAAATTACAACAGGGATGTTTAACACAGAGACTTAAAGGTCCATTGTCTTCTCCAGAGCTGCATTTAACTGTGTTATACTTCTGTCCTCCCATCTGGGTGACTGCCCAAAAAAAATTCTGGAGTCTTTATGAGTTGCTGTGTCAGTTGCTAAGGGTCGCATTATCATTTTTCAGTCTCGGCGTGGTTCCCTAGTTGTGTTGTTGGGTCTCCTTGTCAGAGACTCTCTGGTGAGAGCAGGGAGTGGCAACAGGTCGGTTCTCCAGTGCTCCTCGTGAAGCTTGTTCAATTTGCTGTTTGACAGGCTACTTAACCTTGACACCCATAAAGCTGGGGGTCAAGTGCTCTCGCCCTGGGAGCTGAAAGCACAGCCTTGCAGAGCTCTGTTAATTTGCCAGAAGAAAACCATTGGGCCTGGACAAGTGTTGGTGGAGTCTAGCTCTGTGATTGCACAGTGGATTTCAATGCCATCAAAACCAGAAGGGAACCCGTAAGAACCGTGCTGTGCATCCCGCAGCCTTGGGTAGGGTCCAGCTCTGCTCTGCATCTGTCACGGGCACAGTTCTCAGCTGCCACATCTAAGCTCATTTTTCCAAATGTTGCCATTTTGTCTTGCTGACAGGAACGACGAGGGATTTAAAACAAAGCGGATTCCCTTTTTCACCACGAGGAGCAGGGTGCGTTGTGGCCCAGAGGCAGGTAAGGTGCACAGTGCTGAGAATGGGGCTGAGGTGGGCTGTGAAGCAGCAGGAATCTGTGGAGTTTGCCTGGGGGGGAGATCAGCATAAATTCAGCTGCAATTTTAAGTGCAATTGCACTTAAATAAAGAGAAAACGTGTTCAGATAAAATATTTCTAAAGAAGCAGAGCAGCTGGTTTGTACGAAGGTAAAGAATGGATGAGACCTGTTTCTTTCATGGAACTTTTATTCTGTTGGTGAAAATTATTCTTTTTAGCCAGAGCACTAACCGGTGTATTGAAGGGAAACTAACCCATAATTAGTTACTCTTAGGATTGTTTCTGTTGTTGAATTTGCAAATAGCATGTTTTCCCCTTTCTCTGTGATTTGCACCTGAAGCAGAGCAGAAGAGATGTCCTGGGTTAAGTGCACATGAAATACCAGAGAGAACAAAGAAATATTTGAATATATTTTTACGGCTTTCTGCTCACTGTGAGATTTATCTGCATTTTTTTGTGTTTGCTTGCTTTATTTTAAATCACTTGGAGAGCTTTTTCATTCTGAAGTGCCAGCAGAATGACTTGCTCTAAAGCAGTCTTTGAGAATCACGGGGTGGAATAGAGCTGGCATTTTCGTGACACACAGCAGAGCAGTCCTCAGCTGCTCATGGGAGGGAAAGGCCCTCCTGCAAGTGCTTTCGTAGTGAGTTCCCCTGAAAAATGTGTATGCGCATCAATGTGAATAGGTAAAACTGGTCAGTGTGCCAAGTTACAATAAGGGAACATGTATAGCCATAGCAGTGTTTGTCCTAACATGCAGTCTGTCCATCTGGGAGGCAGAGGGTCGACCTGGATCTCCAGGTGAAACTAGTCTTGCCCCAGTTCCTCTGTGGAAGTAGAGGCTGCTGTGCAGCAAGTCATGTATCTGTACCCAAATGAGGAGAAAGGGTTGGACTAGGCTCTTTTGCAAGTAGGAGATGGAAAGTTGGAATGGAAATGCTATAATATCAGTGAAATCCTGAAAACGGAAGAATTGGAAAGAGTCTGAATCTTGCCAGTCTGTAGAGTCTTGACGTATCCCTGGACCTCCTGTGTGAACAGCTGCAGCAGCTCTTCCCAAGGGAGAGGAGGGCAGAAGCAGTGGGCAGAGTGCAAAGGGCACAGCTCAAACCACCTCTAAAAGGGAATTGCTGTCCTAATGGAAAGTTCTGCGTGCTGCAAACCCAGCATAACCCCTCTACATAAGGCAGGAGAGGATGGACTTTGCATCTGTAACATTTGAAAAACCTTGGCACATAATACTCTGGTGCAACTCAGAGCTACCGGAGGTTGCCTTGGGTTGTGGCAGGGCACAGGGTAGCCCACCTGGGCAGTGCCATGGTTGAATAGCCACAGAGACAGAGCAAAGCCAGCTCATCCTTTTCTCTCTGTTCCTGTTCCAAGTATAGCTTGGTGAGACTAGAGGATGTGGCCAAGAATTTAAAGAACAACAAGAGAAAACAGAAGTTGGAATACATCAGCGGCTCACAGAAATCTCCTAGCGAGGTGGGGGGCAGGTTTCCATATGATTTTACCAACAAAGGTGTTTACACAAGTCTAGATTATTTAAAGAGAAGAATTTATGGATGCTCACCGTACCTGTTTGATAAGTCTCGGAATAACTTCTTGCACACGTACGTGGTGTTGGTGGCATTTACTCATCCAAAAATATATTTTCAAGATGGGATTTGTTTTAATTTTTCTGCAGTTCTTTAAGAGAAAATTTGAGCTCAAGCCAGAGAAGTCATAAATAACTCATGAATAAATAATTGCAATTCATAAACACCTTGAGCTCTCTTCCAATACAGTACAGTCCTATTCGCTTCAGGCTCTTTGGTGAATTGAGAGTATTGCTACTATTTTAGGTGTTTGCTTCTACGTGTCCAAGAGGGACTAAATCCGTCTGTGCCTAGGTGCACACTGAAGAGGAACAATGAAAAGTTTAAGTCCAGCGATGAGCCAGAAAGGAAGTAAACTGAATCCATGAATAAGCCTGCTGTTCTCCTAAAATAATCCCAGGGATGATTTTTTATTTGAAAACTCAAAGGCAGACTGTGACACCCTGCCCACAGCAGACAGTCCTGTCACGTACGTGAACACCCCTGCAGACAGTGGGTCTCTATCTTCCTGATCATAGCTCAGGCCTGAAACGCTGTTAAAATTAGAACTGGGGAATTTTCTCCTGTGGAAACCTCTTCCATTTTCTTTTCTTTCTCTTTTCTGCCTAAATCTAGTTACAGTTCCCCAAGCCTTCTCTATAAGGGAGGAAGATCGTGGTGGAAGTACAGCTGCACCACCCTTGAGGAAGGACGCGTATCACATCTCCAAGTTGCTTTTACAGACTGCGGAGGCAGCAGATGGTGCTGCTTGTACTTTCCTAATCAGAGACTCAAAGTCTGCGTGTCCCTGTGTGGCCTAATTTGCCTTGACTTCACGATGCTTCTTGGTAGATATATGTGACGGTCGTAAGACAGCAAATACAATTCATGGCAGCTTTTCATGCCACCATCCCTGGAGTAATTTGTGGAGCAAAATGATGCTCTTTGGAACCAGATGAATTTCCCTTTGTCTGATCCTTTCCAGCAACAGCAAGTCAGCCATGCAGTGTCGCTATTATTGCTTGAGTTGCTCCCAAAATAAGCTAGTTTCTGCTCAGCCATATAGGAAGGCTGAAGTGCTGTGAGATCTTGCAGTATAAATTGGAATGGGGGCAAATGCAGGCAGTGTTTTAGAGGTGACACAGGGTAGCAGTGTGTCAACTGCAGTTTGGGTTTCCTTCTCTGATGTTACTGACTTGATTCACCATATATTGCTCCAGGATGCAACACAGGCCCGAAGGTAAATTCTACCTGGTTTGGGGCTTTACTTGCACAACATGGAAAAAACATGTTGAGAAACACTTGTGCCTTTGGTATGCCCTTTCACTGCGAGCTGTCGGGCTGGAATAGGGGCAGTTGGCAAGGTGTTAGCAGCTATTCAACAACGAGAAACAAAATGCCACTTGTGCTCTGAAGTATAGTTATCTTGGCAGGCCTGGATTTCCTCCCTTGGCACCTCAGAGGTCCTGGAAATTGTCGTCTTCAAACATGCGCATCACCATGACTTTAAGAAATTGAGATGTGAGCGTTGATGTTTGGTCACTCTTGAAGGCTATTTGCTTTTCTGCTGTTGCTTTGTGGTGGTTCCTGCCAAGGAACATGACCTCATGTCCTGTCTACAACGTTAAGGTGAAGGTTCTTGGTACAGAGCCTTGGTGCCTGTTATGTTTTAAAGGTGCAATTTGTTTCCTGTCTTGTTTCAGGTCCTTTTTTGGAGTTTCCAGCTTTTCTGAGTGATTCTCTGGAAGTCCTTTATCTGAACGACAATCAGCTGGAATCTGTCCCGCAGTCCGTTTGCCTTCTAAAAGGTTTAACAGAACTTTATTTAGGAAAGTAAGTCCATGTTCTGGAAAAGCTATGCAGTATTATTTCCATGTTGTTTTAGTGACCAGTCTTCTGCGGAGCCCCACCCCAGATGTCCAGTGCTTTTGAAGTCAAAAAGCTGGAAATAGTCAGCCCCTTGTTAGAACAGTGCCCATCATTTGCTTTAGATAAGGAGGAAGCCAACCTTTTAAATTAGGGAAGATGATCTAATGCTTTGAACACAGGCCTGGGAATCTAGTGTGCCTCTAGTTAATGCTGGCTTTCGGCTGTCTGCTTCTATTAGTGTTTGAGTCAATAACTCATCATTTTTGCTTACATTTCCTCAACTGTCCAGTAAAGATGATTACAGTTGTCTGCCCCAGAGGATAAATTGAAGTTATATATCACTTTTAGGATGAAAATCACTATTAAAGTGCTGAGTAGTCTTATTAAAATGTTAATGGAAGATTTCTACAAGGAGAGAATAGTGTAATCTGAGAGTCTGTGAGAGCAGCTATTACACACAAAGCCTGGTTGTTGGTAGATCTATTTGTTTTTTTCTACAGTAACCCTGGTATCCGAGAGCTTCCTCCAGAACTTGGACAGCTGGCTAATCTCTGGCAGCTGGATATCGAAGAACTAAGTATCAGTAATGTTCCTGCAGAGATCAGAAAAGAGGGTGAGTCTGATCCTGTTTGTGCTTTATTAAACTGAATGAACGTTTAATGAAAATCGCATCCTTTGAATGGTCCCAAACAGGAAAAGACAGTGTGCACCCGAGTCCTTGTTGCAATTAACAACAGAAATTGCATAGGATAAAGCTCCTACACATATCTGCAGGTTTGATAGTCAGTGCTAAGCTCTGCCTATATGATGAATTTAAGGTAGATCACAGGTTACAATAACGCCTTACTGCAAATGAAGTATTGCATTTGTATGCATGCTGGATATGTTCTGTGGCTTGCTCTCTGAATGTGTATAGTTTAGGGTGTTTAGACACTCTTTCTAAAGACTGAAGTGCTTAGGATCAGCAGTCACAGTCACATTGCAGTAACTTTATTGTAAGCTGCTAGGTTTTTGGATCAATTACAATACTGTCTTCTTTTTTGTGTGTTTTAATAAGAAAATCCTGTGGGAATAAAGTTATTAGGAATTATTCCTTCTCCAGCACACTGTTGAAGCCTAAATCTAATTTTAAGTAGAAACATAAAAGTAGAAGGAAAAACTGAGTATTTTCCAATACTAAATTAGTATTTTATGTTTCCTTTGAGCTTCTGAAGCATACGAGCCACAGCATTTGTTTCTCCTTACAGTGCTCCATTGTAGAGTCTCAAAGCAGTGACCTTTTTCTGGGGTCTCTGTCTCAGGTTTGTCCACTAGAGGTTTCTTTGTTTATTCTCTGGGTTGTCTCAGCCCACAGCGAAACTCCAGGGAAAATATTAATTCAGCTGATGTGTCTGCAGCAGTAGGTTTTGTGCAGTTCTGCTGTACATATGTACGCTTGTAACTGCTAACCACAGATAAAGCCTGTTTGCTTCCCCCCGTAGGCCCTAAAACAGTGCTGGCGTACTTACGAGCCCAGCTGCGCAAAGCAGAGAAGTGTAAGCTAATGAAGATGATCGTCATCGGTCCTCCGCGGCAGGGAAAGTCAACGCTGATTGAGATCCTACAGACAGGAAAAGTCCCTCAGATGATGCACAGCGATGCCACCATACGTACAACGAAATGGGAGCTACCCAAGCCAGTGGGACACAAGGCAAAGGTGAAATACAGTTGAAGATCATTAGCCCCTGTGAGATGTTTGAGCCTCGTAGTGACCCTTGGGGTCTGCAATTGCCTGTCCTTTTACAACAAGCAGTTTCCCCTTACCTGTGAACCAGACCTCACACGTGACCTGTTTAGGGCTGTCACAATCCCTCTGTTTCATTTCCAGTTGATATCAGAGGACAGTTTTGTTTTTCTGAGAATTCAACCTTGACTTTTTGTCCTAAATGGTGAGAGCTATTTGTAGACTGCCGGAAGTCTGGCTATCTCAGCTCGGGTGGGTTTTGGACACAGATTTTGAGAGAATATTTTAAATCAGCTTCTCTCAAGCAGATTGTCCTTTCATTTGGGGCCACAAAATGGGACATCATGCCTAAAGCTGGACTCCCTTGATGTCAGAACTGTTCTAAATGTAAAAGGTGTGGGGAGGGTAGGTTGCCTGACTTCTGATTGTGATCTAGTGATACCTAAGGCATACCTTAAACTCTGAATCTCAAGTAGCTCATCCAGGGATTATGTCAATCTACACTGAATTGATTTGGACAGCAGAATTTATTCAGGTACTTGAGAGATTTGTAGGTGGCTCTGTCTACTGCTTGCATAGTACAACAACAGGGATTAGAGTATGCAGAACTGATCCTGGGCTCTTGTCAGAACTGAGGATGAGTAAACACATGGCTCTCGCTTCTCAGATGAGAGCCATGGCCATCAGGCTGTTTTGGAAGGGGTGGAAGAGCCTGCTGAGTTCAGCTATTCTACAGCAAAGAGTGCCAGGCCAGAGTCAGAAAGAAAAGAGCAAGCGCAGCCCAACTCTTTAAATTTAGAGAAGACTTTGATGGGAGAAGAGAGCTGTGCATTTTGTGTTGAAGAGCAATTGAATGAAACAAAATCTAGACAGTGTCAAAGACCTGGAGTAGGATCCAAGTTGCTGAGCGGGCTTTTGTCCCTACCTCTGAATCTGTCTCTCCATCCAAGCACCCACAGCTGAAGGTCATTTGGATGCACAAGGCAGCCCTGGTGCTAGTTAGGGTTTGGTTTAAACAATATGGAAATTCTTCCAGCTGTTCCTGGGAGACTTCAGGCTGGGACTGTGCTAGATCAGAGCCATACCAAGATACTTAGACTCCTCTCTGAAATCTCATGAAGTAACTTGTCTTGTGGGATCAGGCAGTGCTTGGAGCCAGACCAGTAAACAGGGCCTGCACTGAGGAACGGTTGCTGAGCTACTCAGAGGAGAACCCGAGCTGGAGAGACTTCCATTCACACGTTCCCCTGAAAGCCAGCAAGTCTGATTTACAGCGAGCTGTAATTCGTGCCCATCTCTGCTGTGGCATGCACACGTCAGCAGCCTCCGAGCGACAGGCAGGAAATGTTTATGAAAGGCTTGAGAAGCTTCCCACCTCCCAGGCACCTATATTTGGTGTGCCTCGCTTGGGGCTGAGTTCTGTGGAAATGATTTCAGCAGGAGGCTTCCTGCTCCCCCTCGCAGTGGCAGATAACTAGTTTCGGCGGTCCTGTTAAGCGTGGCACAGACAAGGATGAAGCAGTTTCTATTCAAGATGCAGTGAAATACAGGGCTCAGAATGAGACCCTTGTTTGTACTGGAGAATCCACAGCATTAACTGGAGATTTACCAGCATCAAGGGCACCTCTATCATTTTAGCAGCAAGTAATTAGTCTTGATTTCCTGTGGGGAAGTAGTAGCCTTGCTTAACAATTGCTTGTTGATTTTTCTTTCCTGGAGGCACAATTAGGACATTGAAACCCTTCTTGTGTCATACATTATGCAGGCGTAGGTTTATGCTGCAGCTATTATCTCCCTGTGATTTACTGCAACCGTTTGATTTGAACACTTCTCTTTGTCTAAGTAGGTTGATTCAGTGGAGTTCAATGTCTGGGATATCGGAGGCCCAGCAAGCATGTCTACAGTCAATCAGTGTTTCTTCACAGACAAAGCATTGTACATAGTTGTATGGAACTTGGCACTGGGGGAAGAGGCTGTGGCAAACTTACAGTTCTGGTTGCTGAACATTGAGGTAAGAAGTCACTGGTGGACTCCGGGGTATCTGTTTATCAAGTTTTGGCTCAGCACGTAGATACGTGGTATTACAGAGTCTTTTTAGTCTCCTCTTAAAAACTCCACAAACTATGAATTTTGCATAGCTTTCGGAATTACTTTTCCATTGCTCTGTAGTAGGCATTATCACAGTATTTAATGGTTTAAATTTAAAATTTCTTTGTTCTCCCTCACGCACATCAGAGAATGAAGCAAAAGCTGATTTATAAACCCTTGCTAAGTACATATTTATTTTGGAATTAGTGCGTGACCACACTAAGCTCTGAAGAAGTTTTGAAGCACCTTCTTTTTTTGTGTGGATTAGACACACATTGGTCTTGAGGTTATACTTTTAACACTCTAGATTCAGATAAAATTATATGTATCTCCTGGACAGCTCTCAGCTGAGACTCAGAGCTGCAGGGAGTTAATTGGTGTTGATTGTTTTTTTGTTCAATGTTCATTACTTGATATCTGCCTTAACATTATGTACACAGAAATAGGCTCTAAGCTAATGCCTCTCAAAGAAATATCTTGACATTGCAACCATATTAGCTTAATGTTCAACAGCAATCAAAAACCCAATCTAGATAACAAAGCAGAAAACATAATTATGGTCTTTCAAAAACGTGTGATGCGCTTGTGTCCTTTGCACACCCCAACAAGCACATAGTAGCATCAGAAAAGAGACTGAGAAAGGTGAGCGTGATGGTTATAAGTATGGAAGAGTTTCTGAATGCAGACCAATTAAGCAGATTAGGCCTCTTCAGCTTAGGAAAGAGGTAAATGTGGAGGGCTGTAGTAGACTAGGTCATGAGAAGGCGAAAACCCCAAGGGAATATTTGTTCATTGTCTTTTACAGTAGAACTAGGAGAGATCAAATGAGCAAATGAGATGGTAGCTTTGAAACAAAAAATAGAAAGTACCCTAAACACAACAGATAGCTAAGCTGCACAGTCTGTTGGGATTACTGTCTGCTGGGAGTATCAGGTTGAAAAAACAGATTGGTGGAAGAAAAATCCATCAGATGCTATTAATTCAGAGATACCATCTCATGCCCAGGAATTTGGTGTCCTCCACCCTACTGAATACTGGGAGAACATACCAGGGAAGGTCTCTGTATGCTTACCCTGTGCCTATACTTTAATGAAAAGTATAGACACAGATTCTGTCTGTGCCTCCAGACAGAATCCTGGGCCAGGTGGGCCCTTTGGTCTGCCTTGGTGCAGCCATCCCTCCTGTGTTTGCTTGAGATCAAGTTTGGTGTCCTTCAGATTTGAGTTTTCAGTGAATTCTGTAAGGGAGACACTGATCGTCTGCAAATCAGCATGTGTTTCTGCATCTGAATTTTCTTCTGTGCTCAGAGTCATTTTGATCCAGTGGCTGATCCCTGCTTAAGTCTGTGCAATCCCATTGTAATTGGCAGTGTGTTTCCTGAAGTCTGGATACTTTCCAACCCTGTAATAAAATCATGGAAGGGTTGGAAGAAACCACAAGTTCATCTAATCCATTCCTTTGCACTGATTCAGGATTAAGTAGACTTAGACATTTCTAGCAGCTTATCTCACCTCTCCATAAGCCTCCAGAGCAAATGTTTGTGTAACTTCCCCTGATACCCATTCTGGAATGTCAGTAGCCTGTTTTGGGGTATCAGAGTTAGATCTTCTAGGTACGGGTTAAGCTGTCTTCTTCTCCTTTGTCTGTGTGAACATGGTTTCCTTCCTTGAGCTGACTTGTAGCAACTTAATACGACATGATGACTCTTTATGTTAAGCCCTTATGTAATAAACCCTAACCGACAGCTTCTTGCTCTGCAGTAGCTTCAGGTTATTGAGCCATGTTCTGTAGGAGAACTTCTGTAACACCCAGGTCACTTTTTACTATTGTCAAGCTGCCAAGACAGGTTGCCTTCATTTTATTTGTATATTACACATTTTATTCACGACTCCCCATTAGATATTATACTTTTCACATGTCCTTAGTGAACGTACCATGACATAAAGTAGATGAGATCATTGCCAGTGTTTTCTCTTACAGGCCAAAGCTCCAAATTCAGCAGTGTTGGTGGTAGGAACACACCTTGATTTAATTGAAATGAAGTTCCGTGTTGAGAGGATAGCAACTCTGAGGGCATATGTCCTGGCTCTCTGTCGCTCTCCCTCTGGATCCAGAGCGACTGGCTTCCCAGATATCACATTCAAGCACCTGCAGTAAGTATCTGTGCCTTTATGAAGCTCAGTCACTCTATTTTATGTCACTTTGAACAATTTTGTAATCCTTGATCTCCTTGGCAACGGAACTGATTTGAAGACTCGTCAGCGTGGCATTTCATCTATTTTTGATTGGGATAATGTAGCATAATCAGAGAGTTGTTCAGTGCAGCTCAGGGGTTTGATCATGGGTCTGAGAGCTGGAAGCTCCAAAGTCATGACCTTGGTCCTCCTGTTTCAGGGCTCCTGCTCTGCTCAGCTTCCTCTGATTAAATGGAGATACAATTTATTAATTAGTCACAGGGAGAGAACATGCAGATTGAGTAATTAATGCTGCAGAGCTTACTTTACCAAGCATGACTGTTACGTGGTGGGTGCTGCAGGGTTTGGCAGGGGAGGCTGCATGGGAACTTCTCGCTACCTGAGCGTGGCAGTGTTCACAGTGCAAGCAGTGAGTCAGCCTCCTGAGCCCCCGGCAGTCCAAACCTGTGCAGTTTGAGTTCTCCGCATGTGGTAACAGAGAGGCTGTGCTGTCTGGCAGATCCGTGTCAGGCCATGGAGTCTGACACAGCTCCCTCCCTTCTTCTGATGGAGAATGCCCCGAGGGCGAGGAGGCTTCTCTGGCTGGGAAAGAAGCGGGTCTGTCAGCCAGGGGAGTGCACAGCACAGAGGGAGCAAGGATGCAACCGGCTGGCACCAACCAGCTCCAAACAGCATGAAATTGCCAGTGCCTGGGGCGTGAGCAGGTGGCAGCTGGCAAGTAAAGAAGGGTGCTGCCATGTCCCATCGCGCTTTGCATCTGCTGCCTGGCAAAGCCATCAGGAGACCTCCCACACTCTGTTCTGCAAAGGCGAGCGCTGCACCAGGCATCCCAGCTGGCTGTTTCATCTGGCTCTGGTTAGAAGTACCAGGGACCTGGTTTGAGGCACACAGAAGCACGGTGTGAGAGAGAAAGCTTTGTGGTTCAGTCTCCTCAGAGGTATTTTCCCATCACCACAGAGCATGATACCATGATTTCATTCATCCTTTCTCAAGGAGCCTTTCTTTCACCTACCCCATATCCTGCACATTCCCCTCCTTCACTCTCCTTCCCCCTGCATTTTCTCCAGGCAGCACTCTGCCCAATTTCCTGCCTCCTCCTTCCCATGCCCACTGCAGACAGTCCCCTTCGCTCCCTGTCATCCATCTGCACGGAGCAGTGCTGGAGGAGTGCGAGGAGTGTGCTGTGAAAGCCTTGTGTGGGTGAGCCCAGGGTGCCTTCATCAGTGCTGGTCCTCCAGCATCCCAGTGAGCATACACTTCCCAGCGTGACTCATGGCTGAGGTTTTAGATAAATCTTTAGAAAACCATTTTCTGTCGGCCCCAGGAACATGTGTGGGATCCGTTAGAAAGACCTTTTGTTGAGGAGAGTGGAAGAGAACTGTTCTTATCCAGCCCACAAAAAAGGCCAGAAATAGCAAGGGCTGGAGAGAACAGGTTTTTAGCTGTTAAAGAGAGGATGGAGGCCAGCTTTCAGGATCTAAGCATCAATTCCCAGATAACAGGACCCAGCTGAGCGAGGGCCGGAATGAGGGTGGGAAAAGGTGTCTGGTAGTCATCATCGTGTCTCTTTGATCTGAGGACCAGACTCGCCTCCAGTGGTTGCTGGAGCACAGCATTTTCCTCATTCTTGCAGACCCTTCCAGGATGTGTGCAGCACTGAAGGGAAAAAAGGTGATGGCTTTGGTCGGACTGCCAAGGAAGTCCCCGTAGGTCAGAGTGCATTAGGGGATGGAAGAGCAGCATGCAGAGAATGAAACAAGCAGAGCAGAGTTTGGCTTAATATATCTTTTCCAGGCTTCTCAGTATTTTTCTCCAAACTAAAAATGCTCACTGACAGCCTTCCTCCCATTCATTTGACACAGGAAACTTAGGCAGTGATAAGGGAAAGTGAGCCTGGAGAGGAAGGCGGCGTGCTGATAAGGTTTGGTAATCCTCCCCCTTGCATGACTTTTGCAGTGAGCTCTCGTGTAAGACTCTGGAAGGCCTCGATGGACTCCGACAGCTGATTTTTCACATCACTTGCAACATGAAGGATGTTGGCAGCTCAATTTGCTCACAGAAGCTTGCCGGGAGATTGGTGAGAACTGTGCTTTCCAGCAGTGATCCTTAGATGCGCTTCCTGGGGGGTTGGTTTGGGACTGGGAGGTGAACTTTGGGAGTTACTGCTGTCACAAGAGGTGTGTGAAGTATACAGAATTGCTTTGGAAAAAGCCATCACTTCAAGATCCCTGTAAAGGGGAGACAGCTTAGTTCATCACCAGCAGAGTGATTGTTGTCTAATATTGATCCTGCTGTTTTTCTCATGTGGCTTGCAGATACCACGAAGTTACCTCAGTCTTCAAGAAGCTGTCCTTGCGGAACAGCACAAAAGAAGTCAGAATGATGATGTACAGTATTTAACAGACCGACAAATAGAGATGATCATTGAGCAAAACCCTGGCAATGATATCAAAGACTACGAAGACTTGCAAACCGGTAGGTCACAGCAGACTGGTGATTTCTTGGTAATTAATACGTGTGACCAATTGAAGTGTTCCTCAGATACATGTTATTCTCTTGGCTCTTATTCTCATGTTATTCATGCTGGCTATACCTGGTGTGGATAAAGCTACCCAGAGTGCCTCCTAGTCTTCCTCATCTTCACTGTGTTATCCTAATGTTGACCTTTTACTGATCTACAATTCTTTTCTTTTATTTCAGCAATTAATTTTCTCATAGAAACGGGTACACTACTGCATTTCCCAGACACAAGCCACGGCCTGAGAAACCTCTACTTCCTCGACCCTGTCTGGCTCTCAGAGTGTCTGCAGAGGATTTTCAACATCAAGAGCTCGAAGTCTGTTGCTAAGAATGGAGTTATCAGAGCAGAGGATCTCAGGATGCTGCTGGTTGGGACAGGCTTCACTGAACAAACTGAAGAACAGTACTTCCAGTTCTTGGCCAAGTTCGAAATTGCACTGCCAGTAGCCAATAACAGGTAGGTTGGTAATTAGAGAGGCTTAGCCAGACTGGAGAAAAATGGCCATTTAATCAGTGGATGTTAACAGGCTTTGTCACTGTAAGCAATAGTCTTGACGAGGATCCTGTTGTGATAAAATATTTGAGTGCTTTAAGCAGTGTAATGGAAGACTCCCATCCATTTGGGCTGTATTTTCTTTCCTTGGAAAGGCTGGCATGAGCTTCCTTCTGTCCAAACAAGCTAGGCCAGCATGAAAACTGTACAAAGCAGGTCTGAAACCACTCAGTGCATTAAGACTGATGGGGTAAGGGACACTCAGGGGTGGCTGTGACACCAGCAGGGATGTGGCGATGAGCAGGTGGGAGTTGTAAGTGCTTGGCTGGCAGGGCTGCAGCTGAGAGAAAATGTGGGGCTTGTGGCTGCTGGGCCTGAAATGAAGATGGGCCGGAGTCATCTGCTTCCAATGAGAGATCCTCGCTCCAGGCTAGGGCAGAAAACCTTGGGTAGTCAATAAATATGTCGGCCCTGAAAGCGCTGTAATTTATTTCTAGTGAAATCAGGAAATTGCAGCTTCAATAGCAAAGTGATTTTCTTATTTTATTTTTTTTTTTAGCCTTAACCAAAGGTGTCGATCAATAGTTTTCCTAGAAATGGTGTAGGAAACCTCCTTTAAATGTTAATTAATCCTCCTCCTTCCCGCCCCCCGATCTCTTTTCCTCCGGGCAGAGTTCCCTGCTATTTTTCTCTCTCCCATCTGCTTGGCGACCGCCTGTTGTTGGGTTAACGGTGAAACCATCGTCGTATTGCACTTCTGATGGGGCATTTGCATTTCACTTCCTTGCCCTTCCAGGACAGCACGGCTGCATCGCTCTGAGCCTCTCGGGAGCTCTGAATGCCAGCACAAGTGCAGCATTCTCTGTGCTGTCATTATGCCTGTCACTTATCCAGTCCCGGATCCCAACAAATTTTCTCAGGCTTAACACAGATAAAGCAGCAATGTTTCTGCTCAGTCCAAAGTGCCTTTTGGACTCCTTGTCACTATCTGCCATTTTTCTCCAAGGCAATTACATTGTCTGTGCCTCGGGAACAAGGAAACTGCTTTTTCATGGCCTGCCCAATCTTTTTTAGAGCGATCCAAGCCACATTAACAGAATATTCTTCCCACTGACGAACTGTAGCTATAGCAGGTTGGATTAATTTAATGTACTAGCCAGACACAGAGCAGTTATTTGTTATTGTGCTTCTGCAACTATTGTCTAGATTGCCAGATAGGATTTCTGTGCAGTCAGGAGAGAAAGCAGCTGCCAGTTTCTGTTCTGAAAGGGTGGACGGGGGCATGTTTCACATATTTTCAAAATTTGCATTGGCTGTTGTTCAAAAGCATCGAATCTCCATCTGTATTATAATCCACTATATAGCTGTGGTCCAGGAGGGCCTCACTGGCCTTCTTGCTTCTAACACTCCTAGACCCTTTCTTTGATGTGCTGAGGAAAATTTAGTGGCTGTCATACAACACATCAACTACCTTTACAGGGAAAACTTGATGCACTCCGCTTTTCTGCTTAAGGTGCATTTAAGTTAGCTTTGATCTGCTTCCAAAAAAAAAAAAAAAAGGATTGAAAATATGACCGTTCTTACTGTAATTTGTAAGTGAAGAGAAATTTTTATCAGTTTTACATTCCAGAGATGTTATACGGAAGGGATAATTTGATCATGTAAAACATCATCGAATGTTATGGACTGGAACATATGGAGAAAGCTGTTGTCTAGTGATGGCTATTTTTTCTGAGCTGATTTTTCAGTTTTTACAGAGTACTGCAGCTGCTAGAAAGAAAATGTGAGAGGCTGAAAGCATTGGATTTGGACCCAGCATTAGTTCTAGTTGTGTGTGTAGTCCCTGTCACTGTTGCTTTGGTCAAGTCCCTTGGCTGTTTGCCTCATTGCTGTCATTATGCCCGTCAATGATGAGCCCCAGATGCCGACAAATTTTCTCAGGCTCAACACCGAGCAGTGTTTCTGCTTACAACCAAATGTGATTTGGACCGATTTTTGATCGTATAAGCATCTTGGAACGTATTTGGTACAGAAGAGTATCACTGCTACAGGATTTATTGGCAGGTATTGAAAGCCATAAGCTCATAGTTTTCAAAACAGTTTTAGTCTTCCAAAAGTTTTTAGCTTCCCAAATACTGAAGATCAGCACAAATGAATATTCTGCGCTTACTGAGAGATCTGAAAATAATTTGAAAACGTTGTGGGCCTCTACCCCAGCGTAGCTGTAACTTCGGACGAGTTGGACTCTAGTAGCACTGAGTCTCCTCCCACACTTGGGAAAAGATCCACTGCTGGACCTAAAACCTGCCCGCAGGAGGAGGTGGAGCAAAGCTGCTGGCATCAGCCTGGCACAGTGAGCTCTTGCTTGTAGGAGTTTGTCAGGGACGTGTCAGGGAGTCCATCAGCTGCAGCATGGTACAGCAGGAAACACTGCCATGCTGACGCATAAGATGCTCTAATTCTTGGGACTAGGATGAGAGCCAGAGCAGTCCAGTCCCTGCAGCCCATAAATGTCTCGTTGCCACCTCCCACCTTCTGGGCTTACAGAGGCTGAGCTGCTGTATGTTGTTTTTGCACTTATCTCCCGTTCCACGTAGCAGCACAGCTGTAATTCTGTTTACTCCCGGAGCACAGTAGTAAAGATACCAAGTCTGAATGAGTCTCAACATCACAGCTGTTCTAATGACTCCTATATTTTAACGCATTTAATTTGTGATTACACAAACGTTCTGCTGATTACATCAATTTTAGCCCTGTCCAATAGCCCTGACTGAATTATGTCATGTCTGTTTTGCCTCTGCTTACTTCCATAGTGTAAATGAACTTCATGTATTGCTGCAGTGCCTTTAGTCTAAAAGCTTTTTTATATGCAGTAGGCTGTGCCATTAAAAATCTCTTTGGAGACTGAATTGCCTTATTATCCAGTAACAATGTACTCACTGTTACAAGCTGTAGCTAAAATTTGAGCTGTTGAATTTGATTTGTTTCAGGTACCTCCTCCCTCATCTGCTTCCTACCAAGCCAGCATTAGATATCCACGGGTTCTGCCACCAGACTACAAACACAGTCCAAAGGGTCTTTAAGATGAGTTTTGTCCCAGTTGGCTTTTGGCAAAGATTCATAGCACGAATGTTAATTAGCCTGGCAGAGATGGACCTCCAGGTAGGTTACTGTATCTCTCTGCAAGCAAAAGGAGACAGCTGAAGTTAGTGTTCAATGTAAGTGCTTGTTTCTGCACATCCAGCGTGATTTGGTCACAGACTTCAATAAAATTATTGAGTAAACAGTAATGCAATCTGCAATCAAAATCTGAAACTGTTTTTACAGTAGGTGTCATTTAGAACAACAAATTAACACTTGGAAGAAACCCTGCCTTTTCCACCGTCTCTTTATAGCACGATTCCCAGGGAGGACTCAGTACCCCCACCATCTTCCAATTAAAAGTAATTGGAGTTCTGCCTGCAGCTCTTGTCCACGACGATTCCACTGGGTCAGACTCTGCTTTCACTTGCCAGTGGAGGTCTGGAATATCTCCATCAAGTCAGCTATCTGAATCTGCAAGGATTTAAATGAGAAACAAATTACACAACTCATGTCTTCAAGGGATAATGAATGCAAGGAGGCACCCTATTAGTGCGAGTAATATGCATATCATTAAAGTAGTCTTTGTAAGGTTCTGAAAGCTAAGTGAATTCTGTTGGTATTCACCATTTTTTTACAACTCTTTATATCTGAAAACACAGCTCTGCTGGAAAGCATGATAAATACCTACAGAATATTTTTATTACTACCATGGTGTCTTCTTTACGGCTATCCATTTACATTGTGTTCTGTCCCTGATGTCCAGAACATGGAAAACCTGATACTTGTTTTTGGAAGGTCCTCCGAGTTCCAGGTTTCTGAAACCATTTAATAATTTTGCCTGTTTTAAAGGGCTGTCTTGGCAGCCCCTTGCTTACATCCTCATGGACACTATATAACCTTAAAGCCCCATTATTAGGGACCTCACCCAATCCGCAGTGAAGTGAATGGAAAGGCGTCTCACCAGTCTGCAAACAACTAAGCATAAGGGCAGTGAGTACAGTGGAGTTCTGCAGATTAATGCTTTGGTTTAAAAACAAAAATACCTTTTGCTCTAAGTACTGGTTTGAAATGCCTTGGAGGAAAGCCATCTTCCACTGAAACAGGTGGAAAAGTTAACTCTCTACATTGAGGGCAGACTTGATCGTTCACTAAAGCATTTAAGCTCTTCTTGAAGTTTGTAAGACTTCTGCAAATACAGAATTCTTTTAACAAATGTCATGATTATAGACTTAACAGTTGTTTGCTGACATGAAATTCTTTCTTTTCGAGTGGCATAGAAATGTTTGGATGGCTGCAAAAACAACTTTCACTGTGTGGATTTTCATTCTATTGCAATTTTTTTTTATGAGTGCAGGTCACTCTGTATGGAAAAGTTATGATAGCATCTGTGAAAGCCAAAAAAGAAAAGTCACCTTATTGCTTGATTAAAGCAACGTTCTCCGCAGAAATTTTGGTGATGTAACGATTATCATGCTTTTCTGCTTGTTCCAGCTTTTTGAAAACAAGAAGGACACCAAGACAAGAAACAAAAAGGTGACCATCTACAGCTTCACAGGCACTCAAAGAAATCGATGCAGCACGTTCCGAGTCAAAAGGAAACAAACTGTTTACTGGCAGGAAGGTCTGTTCGTTACCTTTGATGGAGGCTATCTTAGGTAATTTGTGTTTGTAATGCAGCATGCGTTACAAGGGAACTAATAGAGTGTGTGAAGCACATCATCTGAATGGAGATGAATGGGCCTGACTCATTGTATATGCTCACTCATCAGTAGAAGAGGAGGCTCTTCTAATAGCCATAACTCATCTGGTAACAACTGGTGACAACAATGATGAGTAAGTGATTGTTTGGCAGTTCTGAAAATGTCAGCCTTATGTGTTATTGCAGCCACAAATTTAAAGAGGTCTGAAAACAGAAAGTGATATTCAGAGCAGAACTCTTGGCCAGGTAAAATCATGCATTGTCACGTGCAAAAATTTCCTTAAGTCAATGAGTTTTCCACGGAATCCTAAAACCTCACCACTGTATGGCAGCAGTCCAGGTGGGTGGAGGTGCTTCAGTGCTATCAGTGTGCATGTGACAGGGACTACAGGGAATGGGTTTAAGCTGGCCATGGTAGAGTGGCTGCTGGCTGCGAGCCTGGAGAAAACCTGCTACCCATATTCTTTCACAAATGCAGAGAGCTGGCGGCCACATAAAAACTTTCATTTCTGCACTAGCTGAAGATGCATTTATTCTTCCAGTCCCTGGCAAGACGGGGGAACCATTGGTTCTGTTGTGTCGTTGGAGACTCGAAGGGCATAGTGATTTTCCTGAGTTTGTTTAGGCAGTCTGCAGATGAACAGAGACTTGGATTCAGCCGTTGCAATCCTAAATTCTAGAACATGGTTGTGATCATACTGTATCTCATCTTCCTAGGTTCTGTGTTTCAGGGAATTAATGTACTAAGCTCTTTAATACCAAGATGCTTTTTTTTTTTTGTCCTTTTTGTGGGAAAGGCACAAGAATCATTCTATCATAGTTTTTTCAAATGTTTTGGAAGTTTTGGGGATTTTAAAATTATTATTATCATGGGGCACTGGAAGACTCCTAACCTTCCATCATTCTGGATGGAGCATTTATGTCAAAATTCTACATTATACTCGGTTCACTGAGGCCATAGTTTTCTCTGGGCCAGACCTTCTGTAGCATTTATCCATTGTGAGGAATCAGCATTTCTCGATCAGCAAGAATTCTCTTCTCAAAGGCACTTGAAGAATAGACTGAATTGAAAATCATTTTCAAAGCTAGATTGGGTTTTATTTTGATTACTTGTGAGCTACATGTTATTTTGTGACTCAGGTTTCCTAGGAGAGAAAAAGTTTGTTGATACTGATACTTCACCAAAGTTTCTTTTGTCTGTCTTTTGGCTTTCTTGTGCAGTGTGGAGTCTTCTGATGTGAACTGGAAAAAGAAAAAAAGTGGGGGAATTAAAATCATTTGCCAGTCAGAAGTGAGAGACTTTTCAGCGATGGCGTTCATCACAGATCATGTCAACTCTTTGATAGACCAATGGTTTCCTGGTAAGAGAACTGCTGTAATTTTCTATGCAGTATTATGTCTGTTTAACAGAAGGTTTTTTGACAGAGATCTCCAGGTGCACAATATTGTGCATTAAATTAAGAACCCTCAGGCTCTGACAGTCTCAAGCCAATAAAGTTTGAGAAAAGCTGATAACCTGCAGACAGATTGAGATTCTTTGCCAACAAACCTTGGTCTAGACATTGTGTCTTTCATCTCATCAATCACAGGTGAAACATTACAGTTGAAACAGGACCTGCTTCCAGAGGAGTCTGAAAGACTTCCTGTGCTCACAGCAGAGGCAGGATTTTGCCCAAACTACTTGGTACTGTCCCTCGATGCCAAAACTCATTTGGCATCAGCTGGGATCAGCATTTTACCCACCATTTCTAACAGCCTGTAATTTACAAAATTGTGGTGTGAGAGGCATGAGTGAATATGATACCAGGGACTCTGTGCCAAGGTAACTTCCTTGATTCCAGCAGTTGTTTTTCCTGTGATCAGCACAGACCCTGCTGTTACCCAGCGGGCTGTTTGCAACCCCAATACACTTTGTTTAAAACCAAAACAAAATCTGAAGTATTTTTTGTCATCCCACATTGGTCACACACTGGTTTAGAAAACGGTGCCAAAATCTCTTAATTGGAAGTTCTCTTGAGGAAACAGTTGTGCACTCTCACATAACCATGTTCTGCATGTTACGAAGATAAAAGAAGATTTTATTTGCCTTTAGATTAAAATAATGATAGTATTAATCACCGAAGCCTGAGAAAAGTCATGACTTCAAAGGCTACGGCCTGGATTCACCCAGCCTAATTGTAGGCAAGTAACAGAAACTGTCACCACAAAATCCCTCTGTAGTCAGTGGGAGAGGTGGAAGCCTCACAGAGGCTCTGCCTTGGTAGGATCTCAGTTTCCCCCAGAGGGGCTGAAAGCTTTGCTCATGAGGGAGCCCGCTGTGACTGCGTTCCTAACTTTGGTGCTGCAGCTGAGTGCTTCCTCCTAGCCTGCATCTGAAGCTCGCAGGCTCAGCACAGCGTGTCGTGCCTCCCAGCCCTTTCCCATTCCCATTCCCATGCCTGCTCTCCACCCGAAGCCATCTGGCAGTTTGCAGTAGCTGGGGCTCATGGGCAGCCTCACAGCTGCCATTCTTCTGCTGCATGGTCATGCCCTTTATGATACGCCGTGATCCCTATAAACAGTTCACACGCAGACATCCAGCAAGTAGGAAGCTCTCTCTAATTCTTTATTCATATACTTCACATTTCTACTGGTCCTGAATTCATTTTCTTTGCAAGCCTGTGCATTACCTGTGAACTGTGACTGTAGACATTTGAATGTGCTAGGAACTCAATTTGTGAGTCATTTTTTCTGTTTGTTTGCTTGGTTTGAAGCACTCACAGCTACTGAGAGCGATGGCACGTTGCTGATGGAGCAGTACGTGCCCTGCCACATCTGTGCAGCTTCCAGGCTGGAGGAGAACGATTGTGGTGAGAAGGCAGAGGATGTACAGTACTTTAACATGGAGGACTGTGTCCTAACTGCCATCGAGCTGGACTGCATCACGTGTCCTAACCACCCTGACATCCCCGTTTCTCTCCAAGAGCTGGTCCCAGAACTTTTCATGACAGATTTTCCTGCCAGGTAATGTTATTCAGTTGCCTTTGGTTAGATTTCAGTGTGTCTATGTAGTTCAGTTGGTTTTGTTTTCCTAAGTCGTCTCCGCTAGAGGAACCTGGTCGGGTTGGATGGGATCTTGATCAGCCTGATCTAGCAGGAGATATTCCTGAAAATATGAGCCAGAGTACCTTAAGATGGCAAAGGTAGCTGAGGTGACCCATTCCTCTCAGCAAATCAGAATCTATGAGGGATCTGTGAAACTGGCATTAAATATGTGAATTTACAGTGCCTTTAAAGCTTTTCTTTTAATTAAAAAGCCCCAATATCTCTTTGGCAGACTGTTCCTGGAAAATAGCAAACTGGAGTGCAGTGAAAATGAAAACAACGTTCTTGGCCAGGGTGGAAGTGGAACCGTTATATATCGGGCACGATACCAAGGAAAACCAGTGGCTGTGAAGAGATTTCAGATAAAAAAGTGCAATGGTTCTCCCACTTCAGCTGTAGGTACAGTACACAAAATTGCTATTGGGAATCAGCTTTTACAGCCTGTGATCACAAGCTAAAACCAACGAGCCTTTGCTCTCCAGAGTGCTGGCAGCGCCTGTTTTTATGCAACTTTGAAATTCTTAGCAAAATTTACATGTTTTTGTGGAGGAGGAGGATGCATCTTAGCAAGTCTTTCATGGAAGCACCTGTAAGATGTACAGAAGGTCACTGGCACTGTAGGAAGTTTCTTATCTGCAGGTCAGTGGGTGGACTCACAGGGTGCCAAGGCAGAGCCATTGATTGGGATGGAAGGCATCTCCTGTTTCCAAGCTATTTGGCAATGAGAAGTGTGTATTTGCATGGGTTTGCACTAAGGTCTTGCAGGTCTCTACATTTTTCTGTCTCATTCTTTCTGTACCAGCACCTCAGGAAAGGAAATAGGAAATCCTTCTCCACCTGACAGCTCCTCCAAGTAGGGACAGCCTCTCATACTGCATGCACTGGGTGTTGAGCCCAGGTTTCCATCAGTGGTTCAGTCCACGAACAGAAGAAATGGGGAGAGTGCCTCACTTCCTCATTTTTATCAGGGAAAGGTGTGGTGAACCCCTGAGGCGTGGAAGAGGCCAGCTGCTGTCCCAGTGACAGATAGCCTTCAAAAAGACCAGACTTGACTAAGCAGCCTGGGGTGTCTCATGGCAGAAGGACAATCACCACAAAGGGTCCCTCTTCTGGCAGGGCAGGCAGGAAAAGGTAGAGAAGACTCCTTCCACTGAAGGTTCTTCTATGCAATGTCCACCCTCAGAGAATATTACTTTATAAAGGACAGCATGAGGTTTTGATTTGCTCCATGATTAGCACCCTCAAAAAAGTCTCTAACATGCTTCCTTAGCTGGAGAGTGAGAAGGAATTTGTATGTCTTGCCAGATACCATGCTGAAACACCTGAGAGCTATGGATGCCATGAAGAACTTCTCTGAGTTTCGCCAGGAGGCCAGCATGCTCCACTCGCTGCAACATCCCTGCATCGTCTCCCTCATTGGCATCAGCATCCATCCACTCTGCTTTGCACTGGAGCTGGCTCCTCTGGGCAGCCTCACCACTGTCTTATCTGAAAACTCCAAAGGTAAAAGCTTCATCTCCCACTGGATTTTCAATTTCTCTGCAAATTAATAAGAAGTGCATCTCACTTCAATGCTGCCTGTGTAGTCCTGTGTTGTTCCCCTGCAGATAAGTGTCTGGCACTCTAAATTCTGTAGTAACTGTCTGTGTTTTTGTCACTGTCAAATGAATGACACTTCTTCTCAGACAGGTTGAGGCCATCTGACCCTCTTGGCACCTTGGCTGTGTGTCAGCTTGCAGTCAAACACTAATTTTCACCAGAAGATTCAGGGGTCTAAAAGTGAAAGGCTTTAAAAAAAATCTAATAGAACTGCCAGATGCGAATAGTAACTTGAACAGTGTCGCTTCAAGTCATGACGCTGAGTGATGTTTTAAATGGTTGTTACTTATTGCTCTGGAGTTTGAAAGAGAAAGAAATGGGGAAAAAAAAAAAGGAGCTATTACAATTACAAGGACTGAAGTCAGGCTGTTCCTTTGTGACAGGGTCTTCGTTTGTGCCACTGGGGCACATGCTGACGCACAAAATAGCGTATCAGATTGTGACAGGCCTTGCCTACCTGCATAAGAAGAACATCATCTTCTGTGACCTAAAGTCAGACAACATCTTGGTGTGGTCGCTGGATGTCAAAGAGCACATCAACATCAAGCTCTCTGACTATGGAATCTCCCGGCAGTCGTTCCATGAAGGAGCACTTGGCGTGGAAGGCACGCCAGGCTACCAAGCCCCTGAGATCAGGCCTCGGATCGTCTATGATGAGAAGGTAAATATGGCATATCTACTGGGTGACAGGCTTTCCCATCGTGGTCTTTCTTGCTCTCTTCTCCACTCACCAAGGGAGGTTTTGCCCTTTTCTCTCTGTTGCTGCCTCTAGGTTGACATGTTCTCATATGGGATGGTCCTGTACGAGCTACTGTCTGGTCAGCGGCCTGTGCTAGGACAACACCAGCTCCAGATTGCAAAGAAGCTGTCTAAAGGGATTCGTCCTGTTCTTGGTCAGCCAGAAGAGGTGCAACTATATAGGATGCAGGCTCTCATGATGGAGTGTTGGGACACTAAGCCAGAAAAGGTACGAGACAACCCTCAGCACCAGTGTTCTCTGATCATGTAGCTACAGGGCTCTGGCAGGCCTCTTCACAGAGGAGAGCTGTGTTCTGTCTTGGTACAGCAGAACAGCTCATTGCCTATTTACCCCTCCTGCTGATTTGACCCAGAACTTCTACTAAATTAAATGAGAGTTTTATGAATGAAACAATGGCAGATTGGTGGCCTTAGACATCTGGGGTGACACGAAGGTCCCTTGGCGTCAATAGCAGTTAAGCTATTGATTTCACTTGGGCAAGACATTACCCATAATTTCTAGAAGCAGCTACAGTATCATGCTGTGAGTGTAACTACAAAGACTTCAAAAACCCCGAGATTATAAAAGGCAGTATGAGGGGATAAGAAAAGGATTTAAAGTATGAAAAAAAGATTTTGCTGCATTGTATTTCTCATTAATTAAGTTGGCATTTCAGAGCTCCTGTCCTTCAAACACAGGTTGGCTTGACTCACAAACAGCTAGACTCTGTTGTGAGATTGGGTCAGCTTCCAAAGTTCTTACATCTGAAGAAATTCTTGAATAGAAAGTGTAAGAGGAACATGGACCAAAACATGGAAATACAGAAGATGTTTGGTGTCAGTGTCTGGGATACAGAGGGATGCTAAGAATGAATGAGGTGGGATTTGTAAGGAGGATTTGGTGCAGACTTGAATACATAGCAGGAACTTTTCTGAAGGAAGTCCTATTTCTTGACTCTCTAACTTTAATAAATAATGACTATTATGATTGTTATTTCATCAGGACCTCCAGCTGCCTGTGTGATTCATGTCTTTCTCTTTTCCTTTCCCCACAGCGTCCACTGGCCATTTCTGTCGTAGGACGGATGAAAGACCCTACCTTTGCAATATTTATGTACCTGCTGTCGTGCGGGAAGCAGTCTTCCTTCTTCTGCTCCCAAGGACAGGAATACACTGTGGTGTTCTGGGATGGAAAGGAAGACACCAGGTTAGATGGCTCATAGTAGTCAATTCTTTTCCCTTTTTTTCTTATTATAGTAAAAATCCTTCAGTGTCTTCACTAATGCCTCTGGGAGGGAGGTAAGGAAGGTGAAAGTGAATTTGGGTGAATGCCAAGGATACACTGAACACTGTTTTCCCAAACTCTTTTAATTGGGAACAGTGGTTGCTTTATAAAGGATATTTAATGAGCTTAACTCTGCTTCAGTTAATATGAGGAGAAGATTAGGGCAGTGTAATGATTCATACGCACAGGATGAAGCATTTGCACACGAGAACAGACGTGTTCTGCCTTTCCTAATGAGGCCATTTAACACTAAACCTTTCCTAATTGAGACTGCAGCTCCATCTCTGTTCTGCGAAGCAATTAAGCACATGCTTAAACCCTATTGAAATCATCAGGAGTTAGCCACATGCCTGAAGCTGTGTGTGCATCCAAGTGTATGCTTCCAGTAAAATGTGTGCTATGCTGAATAGGCATGTGCTTTAAATGTTATTAAATTGTGACTGAGATGATGGTATTCTGCTCAGCCACATGTGACCCATAGCTGGTTAGGTTTAGTTTTATGGATGTTACGGATTTTTATAGCCCCCGTTTTATTTGGAAACATTCACAAACTGATCTGAATTGTGCATTAATGTATTCATTATTTGTAAGCATTAACCTCGTGGGAAAGGTACGGGATTTGTTCGTGAACTGTTTGCTTTGCCGTTTGTGGTGCTTGGTCAGTCGCTCAGCGCAGCCAGGATAACTATTCCTGATGTAACTGGTGGAACACATGGGACTCGCAGATGTATTTTGAATACATGGATGTTGTCCAAATATTCACAGCAATATATCTCAGTGAATCTGCTTCCTGACTGGACAATCCAATTGCTGGAGACTGCTGAATAACAAATTACTTATATATGAAAGATTTCAGGATGTGTAATTGCTTGTGCCACAGTTGGTAAAACATCTGGGCTCGCAGATGTGATAGTGAATATCCAGTTGTTGTTGAAACACCCAAACCCTTCACCAAGCCCAAAACAAAACAAAAAAATCCTTGTAGTTCCAAAAATATTAATTAGTCATATTTATAAATGTTTTTATCAGATTACAGCTCTGCTCGTCTGTAGAAGAGGCGTCGTTTATGTACTAGAATAAGTAATGAAGCAAGATAATACTGAGGCAGTGGACTTGGAGAAAGAGCACGTACTCTCTTGAGAATCTTAATGGGCAAGAAAGGCTCAGACCTCCCAGCTATTAATTACTGCTATTCAGCTGGAACTAGTTATCTCGCAGCTGAATTATAGTAACAGACCATGGAAGTGCTCCTAATCCATTTCAGTGCAAAGTCAGATAGCTGAGTTAAATCTTCATCGCAGCAATCACATACCTGCCCCCTGAGGAAGAGCTGTGGCACATCTGTATTTCTCTTCCCTTATGATGACCTTTTGGAGGGATGGGGAGCCTTGTAGCACTGTCCGCATCACGTTACAGCTTGGCTAAAAGTGCTGAGTACCATCCTGTAGCAGATTGCAGTAGTGAATTATTTGCCCTTTTCAGAAACTACACGGTGGTGAATCCAGAGAAAGGAGTCATAGAAGTGGAGAGGATGAGCTGCCCAGGAATGAGGCTGTGCTGCCAGCTAAAATTTCAGAATGCCCTGTGGGCTGCCACAGAGGTAAGCATGTCCCGCACTTCAGTGCCCTGCTCACGAGGAGCCTCATTACAAGAGACACAAATCAAGAGCCTGTTAAATTGGTAAAGCTAAGAGTGTTGGAGACAACAGGCGCCTCAGATGAGCAGCATGACTTCACGTCTGCTGTTCCCTGGTGTATCGTTTCTGCCGGTTGTTTAGCTGACACCTAGATCAAAATCATGTCCCCTGGTGTTCAGAGCAGTCGTGGGAACCTCTGCTGCCTGAGATGAAGCTGTCCAGGTTGTAGCATATCTGTGCAGAGGGGTTTCATCTGGGAAATGTCCTTATCTGTAAGTGATAAAGTGAAACAGTGAAAGAAACCATGCATTAAGGGTGGGGTTTTGAAAGAGGCCTGAGGGATTTGGAAGTTGGTGGGAAATGGGTACCCGAGTTTAGTATTCACCCTGGAAAACTGTGACTGAAAAGATAAGAGTGAGGGAGCATGGCTGATTTATCTCTCAGAGCCCCTGTCTGCCCATCACAAAGGGCTGTGTTAAGTGTCAGCCAGTTCTGACACAATCATTTGACAAAAAACAAATTAAAAATTGTTGAAACACATCGAAATGTTCCTGAAGCTCAGTTTCAGAGAGAGAGGAAGAGGCCACACTTGCTGAATAAGTAATTTGTGTTGGTTAATTCACTCAGCTGTAGTATAGGTGCTGCAACTGAATGAGAGAATTGATCTTTCTTCCATGTAGGAAAAAAAGGTATTTGACATTTTCTGTCCTCACAAATTGAGGCAAAGTTTGAATATTCCTGTTTGTCCATAACAAGAAGTATAGACAAAGTATGAATCAGAATCTTGAAGCTTCAAAATTAAATGTGTCAATATTCCCCAAACCAGGTGTTCTATTTCAGTTTAGTGGACACACAAGGTGTAAAGCAGGTGTAATTCCGCATACAGTGTAATATTGGCTTTACTTGAATTGACAGATTAGTGCAAAATAACACAAAACGTGTTTCAGTTGTCCTGACATGTGATATGCAGCATCAGGGCTGCCAAATTCCGTTAGAGATGTGGTGATAAAACACCTGTAGTGGTGATTTTGGTTGCTGTTGGATGGTGCACACATCACCCACAGCTCGCTCGGGGGAAGGCAGTACCCAGTTTCTACCCACACACAAGGCGGACGGTCTCCAGAGAAAACAAAGAGAAACCCAGGCATTGGATATCAAGAAACCCAAATAAAAACTGTTTTTGGAACCAATTTGATCTTGTCCAGATATCAAATGTAAACAGCATGAAAGGTGATTGAAATTTATTGAATTTTATGTGCTTCTTTCCCAGGACCAGAAGATTTCAGTGTACGGGTTGCAAGGCATGTGTCCTCTGAAGGCTCCGCAGAAAGGTTTAGACACTCCTGCTGCTGTGAGCTGCTTCCTAGTAATGCCTGTGGTCAAAAAGGTAAGGAGGAACCCAGCTCTTACTTGGAAAAGGAGTGTTAGTGAGACACGTCTGTCTGCTTCAGGGCCAAGCTGCCAGAGTTTGTGCCACTTGTCACTGGCCAGCATCGAAGGACTTTGCAATGTCTAGGAATGTTTTGGCAGTGGGAGGAGAAGGTTTCCAGGTCTTTGTGCCTCTGCCAGCAGAGCAAGAGACACAGGCGTGGGCATGAACCTGAGTCGGCGACCAGAGCTGGCACTTCCAAGCCTGCTGGGAAAATAGTCAAAATAGATCAAATTCCTCCACAAGGAAGTTTTCCAGCTGTGTTTCCACATCACTGCAAGACAAGGTTTAGGCCGATCAAGCAAAGTAGAGGGGACGTGAACTAATAATTAGTATAGAGATTTGTTAACTGTTAACACAGGACTCGGAATATCCGAACTGTTGCACTCACTATTTCCTTGGCACGTGTGCACAGCGTTGTTTGTGTGCACAGTCATCTTTAAATATTATCTAGGCCCAGTCACACTTATTTTTCTTTTTTTTTTGGTTTTGAATGAGAACACTTAGATAATAAATGCAGTCCACGAACTGCCACCTATGGGTAATAACAAAAGCTGTATGCTGTCTATCTGGTTCTGGAAATGATAACATCCAATTACTGGCAAATGAAATCTGACATTACTGCCTATTGTGGGCAAGTCTTGGGAGATGTTTAAAAACTGGTTTGGGGCTAAATTACCTCCGGTTTTCCTACAGTCACCTTGAGTAAAAACATATAATTATATTCCAACATTATGGGTAGCTGTGTAGTTTTTGCAAATGCCAGTGTACTGTTAGGAGTCTAAAAGCTCAATATGGAGCAGTTCTCAGAGCGACAGTGAAGCTGCTTTATAGCATGTCTCCGTTCTGCGTTGTTGTCCATTTCTGGCTCATTTGCTTAGACTGCTGCAGACTGAATCCAAGGCAGATGGTTAGTGTAAGGTGTACCACTTAACTTCCAAACATGGTGTAAGTAGGACTGAAGGAGGGCATAGATCTAAAGTTGGCAGAGGGATGCATTTCACCCACCGGGAGACTGTGTCTGTTGGCTTTCTTTGGCTCCCAAATCTGTAGCGTTTCTTCGCCGTGGAGCCTCCTTTCTGATGTGCAGGGCAAATTTCTTTTTCGTGCTGCCTGAGGTTTTGTCCAGGATAGTCGAAGGAGTCTTTCACTTTCAGCTTTTCCACTGTCACACAGCTTGCAAAGCCATTCCTCAGGGGTTACGAGTGGCTTTATGTCTCCTGGTTTCTATTTTCAGTTTGTGGCTTGCCTAGAAAATGTCATAAATAATGCCAGGCCCTACAATAGTAATATTGAGTCTAGACACCTCCCTTCCTCCCCCGACCCTACCCAACCTTCCAGAAATCCACATCCCTTCGGCGCACTCCTTCTCAGTTTATTGGACTTACTTTTTCCTCTCTCCTTTCTATGAATGAATTTGGCAGTGAAATAGCCAGAGCAGCAGCCATGGGGATGTGCAGACCAGGTTGGCAAGAAACGAAACCATTTTTCAACACAGCCAGTTCTTCCCAAAAAGCTAAGTGGAAAGCTTACACTTGTCAAGCTTACTGTATGGCCCAGCGAGTTGTATCAGAGTTATCGCGTGGTAATTATTGTCCAGCGGAGAAGAGAATTGCTCACATTTCCCTGGGAAGAAAGACTTGAGCTGATGAGATGTGAGGTAACTTGCAGTCAGAGAATCGCCGAGGGATGTTGCTGGGAAGGGGAATTCTTTATGACTGCCTTGGGAAGGCCGATCCAAAAGAAACAGTTTCCAAAACTTGGTTTCTCATCCAAAGGAAGCATCATGGAAATTTAAAAGCAGCAGAGAGGGGCCCAGAATCCAAAACTCACCCGCCAAGGAAAAGTCTTGTACAATTTAAGCTTTTTTGTTGCATGGTTTCTGTCACCAGTATCATCATTTTTGACAAAACAATAAAGTTTTCACTGCATTCCCTTTCAGAAAACCAAGCAAGCGCACAAACGGGTTAAAAAGACCGAATCGATGCTTTCTAAATTGTTTTGCAACTCTCTTACAAAGCAACGCTGAAGGAGAGAGAGATCCGAATGGGTGCGAGTCTCTGGCCTCCTGCAGAAACCTGGAGCACACGAAAACAAAAGCTGCATTTAAAGGCTGCGGCCTGCCGCGGCCTTCGGTGCCAGCAGTGCCAGACCCGCGGGGAAGGAGGGAGGAGGTGACCGAGGCCGTGGTGCTGGGGGCTGCTTTTTTTTTTAATTTTAACCTGCTCACTGCAGCCGTCCCAGCGGCTCTGAGCCTTGCACTGTCCTCGGCTCTGAGGACAGGACGTCTGGAGCCAGCTCATCTTCTGTGCTGCCCGTCACATACCGTCACAGCCCTGCTCGGAGGCCTGCCTTGCTGGCACAGCGGGGCTTCTGGCAAGACGGAGACTTCAAATGCAGTTTTGTTGCTGCGTGTTTTTCTTGGCTCCTCGTGGGGCTCGAATGTTGAAAATGAATTCTGAGAAAGTTACTTAAGGTTTCTGGAGCCTGCCGCCCTGCCTGCGTTTGGTCGCTGTTGTAATACCCCGATGTGGAGAGCTTTTGCCTCACCAGCACCTAATGAAGTCTGGTGAGCCCCTAGCACCCGGGGGCACTCTTCTGTGAAATGGCTCACCTCGTTGTCCTCGTCAGGCGAGGGATGGCAGGTAGAGGGCATTTCTCAGGATTTTGAGCTTTTGTTCTCCCTTTCCGAAACAAAGAGATGGTAATAGTGGATTAAAAAATCCTGACAGCCGAGCCTATGAGTTATAAGCGCCCCAAAGCATAAAACATCGTTCGGATCTGCTCCCACCGTAGTCTAGACAGGCTAAAACTTGGCATGGTTGGTGCAATCAGTAAAGCTCAGTGGGTATAACTGCTGCAGCCCTGCCCAGTTGCGGTGTTGATTTCTCTGTGCAGGGGGGCTTTGGCCTATCAAATCCAGAGGGCATCGTGATTGTTTTATAGCAGCTGATGCTAATCAAGAAAATATATATTTTTTTAAGACTATGCTTGGATAACTCCGCCTTTTCAAAGCAAGTGAGACAAAATTACAGAGGACTCTGAAGACTAGCAGTGTTCTGTGTCAGACGAGGAGCAGTGCAGGTCGACAAACCCCCAGTATGTTTCGGCGAGCCAGCGTAAGCACTTGAAGGAGCGTTCATTAGCCACAGCATCACGGAACTCCTCACCCTCTTGCAGTGCGCCTGATACTGAAACTCAGCAACAATTTTCTGGTCATTAAAACAATGAAATTCAACCTTTTAATTTCACGCGTTCCCATTTCAATTTAAATTTTCCATTTTTAGTAAATACTCGGTATGCAGGGTCCTTTGGACTGCAAAGTTGGACCGTTTCCACCAGAGAAATGCGGGTTGATCTGCTTTGTTTTGTTCTGTTTTAAATAATCAAACTCCTTTCCAAAGGAAAAAAATAAAAAATAAATCCAAAGCCCAGCTTGTGCAAAGCGCTGTGCCATGTTCCAACCTATTGATGCAACCTCCTGGCATATCCAGGAGCCTTCACACCAGATCCACATGGCAGCAGGGCCATGGCACCGAGCACTGCAGGCCGCTTGGGTTTCTTTTAATTAGTTGTTAGAGAATTGGGACTGGACTGAGTTGAAGTCCAAGTCCCATTTCACAACTTTCCACTTGCTTCTCTAGTTTTTCCCATTACAGGGAAGTTCTGCTGTGATTTGGATTAGTCACGCGGGCTCAGCACACCGATGGCTTTACTCACACTTCGTATGCAGATAGCATGGTTCACTCCAAGGCTCTTAACGAGCCTTGCAAACAGTGCTATCAATTAAACTAATACTTATCCCCGTGCTCTCTGCCCCTCGATATCTGAGAGCAACTCAAGGCGCTGATTTTGGCCCTTGCAGACCTAAGCAACGTGGGAGCTGTCTTACGGGGCTGGCACAGCCAGGATCCCTGGAAGGGCACAAGCTTTCCCTTGATTTTTGAGCAGCAAGGGGTGACGCCAGGTCCCCGTCCCACCTCGCAGAGGCAGGCAGCATTGCTGGAGCCCTGGGCTTGCCAGGAGGCAGAGCTCTCTGCCACGATGGGGCCGTGGAGGGGTGAGGCTGAATCAGGTCAGCTGGCAGCGCCGCGTCGTTCGGTTCTGTTCGCTTTGGTTTGTATCAGTGAAAAAGCCCTGGGCAAAGAGGCTTTTTTTAGA
Organism: Nettapus auritus; assembly: GCA_011076525.1. Taxonomy (NCBI): domain Eukaryota; kingdom Metazoa; phylum Chordata; class Aves; order Anseriformes; family Anatidae; genus Nettapus; species Nettapus auritus. The sequence goes on from CM021774.1 coordinate 18,488,054, forward strand.
AGTTATTGCTCCCTGGGGAGGAAATAAAGGCCTTTGAGGTAGGCATTGTTTTATCTGCTGCACAGATGGGGAGTTCCTGGTACGGACCCAAGGTCAGGGGGAGTTAATTCCCAAGTGAGCCATTTCCCTGTCTGTTTAACAGCCCCTTGCACTGCTGCGGGGAGCTGGAGCTGCGGGGAGCCGTGGCCTTCTTGCCAGCCCCCATCCACAGGACACAGCATACCGGAGCTCAGTGCTGGCCTCAGCTCCTGCAGCAAACACGTCTGTAGTCGGGGGCAGGTTTTTAGCTACCTGCAGAACTGTTCACAGCACTCCGCAGCCGCTTTGCTGAGCTGCTGCTGCCTCTGTGCCCTCCGCTGGGATGTCCGTGAGCTGCTGTCGGGGCAGCAGACATCAGATGCAATCACTCCATGCTCTCCTTGGGTTGTCTCCCTCTCTTTCCATTTCCTCCTGCATTTCTTCCATTCCTCTCCTACCTACCCTGATAGCAATAGCCTCACTGTGCTTTACTCCTTTCTGGACGTGAGCCGGGTTCCTACAGCTGGATTCCTGGGATCGTGATGGCTGTCTCTGAACATGTTCCAGCTTGAATTTGTTAACCTTCGGGGCCGGCTGCCAGGCCCGTCTATCCTCCCTCGCCAATAACGACAGAGGTAACACTGGGTGAGAGGAGTGCGGCTCTGCAGCGGCGTCCATGTAATGACTTCTTTTTATGTTGCTGTTATCGCTGAGTGATTTGGGGTAAGTTACTCGTGTACTCACAGGGTCGTGAGAGGCAGCCAGAGCCTCTGGGATTGGAAGGTTTTGTGTTGGAAAGAGGTAAAGAATCTAGAGAGACAATCTGCTGGCTCTTTTCTTGCAGAACTCGTACGTGGTGCTGGCCGGCTTGTCGGATGGCCTCGTAGCGGTGTTTTCGGTAGCCCAGGGCATCCCAGCAGACACCTGCTCCTACCTGTGCTCCCACACGGCCAACAGGTCCAAGTTCAACATCTCCGATGACGACCCCCGGCAGAACCCCTACCCCGTGAAGGCCATGGAGATCACCAACAGCGGGGCGGAGGTCTGGTACAGCAACGGCCCCGGCATCCTCATCATAGACTGCTCCACCATGGAGATCAGCAGGAGGCTGGAGCCCTTCAGCCCGCCGTCGGTGATCACGTCCATCGCCTGCAACTCCGAGTGCCACGGGGAGGAGGTGGTTTGGTGCCTGGACGATAAGAGCAACTTCCTGGTCATGTACCACGTTACCACCTACCAGCTCTGCGCCCGCTACTTCTGCGGAGACTGCAGCCCCCTCCGAGACATGTTCACGATCCAGCAGCCCTCCGCCGTCATCCCAGCCACTGCGCCCATAAACCCCAAAGCCCTGGAGGGAAACTCGCTGGCGGATATGAGCATTATCTACAGCCCGGAGGTTGGCACCCAGATTTTAAACCACCAGGACTCACTCACAGACTATTGCTCCATGTCTTCCTACTCCTCCTCGCCCCCTACCAGGCTCACCCGGTGCCCCTCCAGCCTGCCCAGCTCACCCCTGAGCTCCTCCAGCGCACCGCTCTCCACGGATTTTGAGGAGCCTGACAAATTTCATGAACTGAAGCCTTCCCCGGATCACGATGCGACGCCTGCAGGCGACAGCGCACAGCATCTTCAAGCTGTCAAGGTTCTTGCAGTGAAAGACCTCATATGGATCCCCAGGTAAGTGGGTCGCTGAGCAGAGCAACTTGATCCAAATCCCTCCCGGGCTGGAGGATGAGAGATGAGCTCCAGCTGATTCGGGAACTTTGGCATGCTCGGTGTGATTCACCTGCCCAGAAAATCACGGTACCGTTGAGAAATTACGTTCCCAGTACTACGGTACAGCATTTTTTCTACTCTTTTTTAAAGAAATCTGGTGTTGGGCAGAGTGGTCACATCTGATGTCTCTCGAGACTGATTTCAGCAGAACGGAAAAGTGGGTGGTGAGACTCGACGCCCCGTTTCCCTGGCTACTGAGGAAACAAAGAGCAGCAGGAGCTTCCTCGCTCAGACGCAGCTCTGGCAGGTCCCGTTGCCTCCTGCTGAGCTGATCGAAATCCCTAGAAATGTGATTTTACCAGTCACAGGGGCTCTCGTTGCGGTAGATTTGGGATCACACTTGGTCACATCGCAGCACCCCCCTTCCTGTAGAAGGTTGTGTAGCTACGGGAGGGGTTGTGGCAGAGGATGGATATCTAGCATGGGTTTTCCTTGGCTGCCAGCGGTCCCCAGTGCAGGGTACAAGTACAGTCTCCTTGTTTCCCTTCCAGGAGAGGAGGGGACATCATCGTGATCGGACTGGAGAAGGAATCCGGCACCCAGCGGGGCAGAGTGATTGCTGTGCTGAAGGCTGGGGAACTGGCTCCCTACGGGTGAGGCTGGCGGGGTCGGTGCCTTTCACACCAGTTTCCAGGGGCACGAGGGTGGCAGAGGGTGGCTCTGCAGCCTCCAGGGGCTCTCGGGAGCTTCCTTTCTCCTTCCAGCACCGTCTGAGAAGCCACCGGCTGGAGGAGGATGAGGTCTGTGACCACAGTCAGGTCTCCAAAAGCCACAGACACCAAGCACCCCGTAAGGTGACAGCAGCGCCGCTTTGCACGACACGATCAGTGTCGGTCTGATCCTGCCTGGTGCTGGCTCCCGGCGCTCGGAGGGCACCGGCACCTGGCAGGAGATGGCTGGAGCTTGGCAGGCCCGGGCCCTGCGTTAAGAACAAGCAGCGTATTTATGCAGAGCGCGGCGCTTGTCTGTGCCTTCATTCACGTGGGTCAGGTTGAAGTTCTGGCTCTAAATGAGCACCTTTGTGCTGCCGGCAGGGCCGGGCCGGGGGAAGGCTCCCGGAGCACAGGGGGGAGCAGTTACATACATTAATTGAAAATGTTTCATGCAGCAAGCGAGAGTCCGAGTAAATAAATAGCTGCTGGAGAGATGGGAGTGTTCCCGCTGATCACTTAAATACCGGGCTAGGATTGTACTATTTATGTCCAAACAAATGGAGGTTAAGCAGTGCTAAGGATTATAAATGACCATTTATTACCGCTGGGTAAACACGGCGTGAGATCAAAGCGCTCCTGCCATTCCCTCTGCTCGTTAATTGAGTGTCTTTATCGGTTAGTCGAGAGCCAGGTATTGGTGACAGCTCCGTTTTTTGATTACTTCGCCCAGTTCATGAAAAGAAATAGGGGAAAAAATGAGGTGTGGAGTCCCGGCAAGGTGTCCCGGCCGCCCCAGGCTCGCGGGTGCTGGCCGGGTCGGGCAGGCAGCCCGCTCAGTCACCCGCACCAGCAGGACGAGGGCAGGATCCTGCCTGCCTCCTCCGAGCCCGTTACTCACTTGGGCGTGGGGAGTTTTGTTGGCGACCCAGAGCTCTGGGAAGGGAGATGGTTTTTTAGGGCAGCTTGTGATAAAATCCAGCTGCCGAGGACGCCACACAGCCCTCGTGGCCAGCGCTCCCTGCTGAGGTCTGGGGGCCTTTCTGGGGGGTGTTTTGGGGCTGGTCTTCCCCCATCTGCTCTTGGAGTGGTGTCCTTTGAACCCTGCGAGGACACAAGCACCACCTTCTGCCTGCCAGCTCCTTCTGGGGTGCCTGCAGGGCCAGCTTCAGTCCCCACTGCTAGGAGGCTGTGAAGGGAAGCACCCCCACAAGCACTCCTTGTACACCAACCTTACAGGTCCCTGTGCTGCTGTCGTAGCCGTGCTGCTGCTCCAGACAGGCCATTCAAGCCCCAGGAGCTCTTGGCAGCCTGTTAGCTGTGGCACGATGCAGCCTATTTTCCAAATACCCAGCTGGAGCTGTGGATTTAGCAGACCAGGAGATTACCAGCAGCTTCAAAACGCCACGGCACCCGTCTGCCTGTGCAGGCACCTGAATCCCTTTCCAAACCTCGTGTCGCCGAACTGCTTGCTTCTGCCATGCCACAGTTTCCGATGCCTCTCCTTTCCCAAGGGTTTGCAGCTTATAAAAGGATTCTCTAGCTGGAAAGGGGAGCTCGTGAGCCAGTGCCTCCCAGACTAGGAGCGGTGTGCTGCCTCAGCATCCCCGCGCTGATGCCATTCTCTGCTCTTTATCCCCAGGACGCTGGTGGACGCTGCCCTCATAGCGAAGGACACCGTCGTGTGCTGCTTCAGGAACGAAAACATGGAGTGGTGCCTGGCCGTCTGGCGGGGCTGGAGCGCCAGAGACTTCAACGTTTTCTACCAGGCCTACGAAGAGCTGGGAAGGCTCGAAACCTGCATGCGGAAGCGGAGGTAGTGCCCGTGGCAAGGGACCCAAGGACCGAGGAAGGATGGACGCGTCCTGCTCCGGGCACAGCGGGACTCCAGGGCACGGCCCCGCGCAGGGAGGGGATGAGAGGGGTGTGGGGAGCGTGCCTCTGTTTTGCTGCTAATGAGCTCTGCGGGGTTTCAGCGGCTGGAGCCCCGTTGGGGATTTTGGAGACTGACAGCCCCGCGTGAGGCCGGGCCGTGGGCACTCTGCACGTCCGCCGGCCACACGCTGGAGGTGGCGGTGGCTGCACTTCTGCTCATGCCCTTTATTCTGAGTTTCCTTCTCCCTGTTTTCAATTCCCTCCTCCCCCTCAGCATGCCTTGGCTGCTGCTGCTGCTTTTTTTTTTTACGGTGCGTGTCGTCAGCCAGGAGAGCTCCATTTCCTACAGTGGGCTCTGTCCTGGGAGCCCCAGCACGTTGCAGTGCCCCACCGGGGCACCGGCTCTGCGGGCTGTAACTCGCCCTGCTCCTCGGGGATGTGCCCGCTGCCCACAGCCCTGCACGTTTGTCGGAGGCTGCTTCAGGTGTAGCTGTGCAGGGACATCCAGGCGCAGGAACCAGCGATACGCTTTGGCTGGCCGGTGCGTTTCTGGTTCCTCCAAGCTATTACGGTGCAGCGTTACTGTGAGAGATCCTAAAATTAATCTCTCAGCCACTAATGTTGCACAATCTCAGTAAGTGAGCTGTTTAATTGCACTGCTGCAGTCAATTGTGAGACAGAGCTGATACAAAGCAAAGCCACTCGGTTTGACAGATGCTTCCTGATGTGTCAAGAAGGGAGCCCTGTGACCAGGAATGCTCACAAGCCGTCTTTGTTCTGCTCCTCTTGCTCTCGGTAAATGCACTCTGGAGTATCAGGAACACAATAAGCTTAATTTGCCTGTGTATCTGCTCAGCTTCCGCTCGCTGCAGCTTTTGTTTTATCTTCATTAGCGGCCTAGGACGGTGCGGTGGCTCTGAACAGACTTCGTTACCCCAGGCTTGTACAGCAGTGTAAAAAGTGAGCCCGGCCAAGCGCCCTGTAAAAAGGTGTACAGTTTGGATTTTGGACTTTTTTTTTTTTTTCTTTCCATCCCAAGAAACTTGTGTGAGCATCGGCAAGGCTGGCCAAGGCCGAGCGGGCAGGTTCACCGTCTGGTTCACATTTCTGTTGCAGGCTGCTAAAATATCCTCCTTCGGAAACAAAGTGTATCTTAAAATAAACAGATTCCTCCCACGGCGGCGCTGCGTTGGTGGCACTCTTTATTAACAACCCACGCCTGCATCAGCTGCCGCGCGTTCGGGGTTCGCAGCAGCTGATGAAAATGCATCTCCTGGTGAGCACCACGGGGGGACACGGGGTTTATTCTTTACCAGGGTCAGTCTCCTGGCACGGCCTCACCTGCCTCTGTCCCTCCAGCAGCTGGTGCAGCCCCAGGCCCTGTGCTGTCCCACGGAGGGAGGAGATGGCTCAGCCCTGCCCCAGCAGTTGCATGAGCAATCCTTGAAGCCCCCCGCGGGGGCTGTAAAACAGCTTGTACTTCCATTGAGCCTAGTGTGCTCTTTGAGAGAACAATGTCTGGAAGAACAACAGTGGATCCTTATCGTCCCTCTCACCCCAAAACATCCCAGGCACCGCTTCCAAGGCCGGTGTTCGGCCGCGCTCCCCGGGGGCTTGCACCAACGCCCCCAGGAGTCAGCCCAAGCCTCGCCGTCACCTGCGGTGGGCACGGGTCAGGCCCCGGCACAAAGCCGCCTTTGTTCCGCTCCCGTGGCCAAGCTCCCGGGCTGTTATTAAACGCCTGCCCGCCCCCAGACACATCATAAAGTCGCTGCTCTGAAAATCCTGCTGCCGGGAAAGGACGGTCTGCAGCGGGTCGGGACGGTCGGCCTGGAAGGGAGAGGGGCCGGGGGGGTTGTGGTGGGGGATGGAGCTGCTGCGGGGCTGGGAGCGAGCGTGTGGCACCGGGCAGAGAGCTGCTGGGATGTGGGGTCAGAGACCAGGAGCCCAAAGAGCTTCCAACCGGGGAGTCAGGGCAAAATCCCCAACAAACCCAGAACCGTGTTAGCGCAAAGCCCGTTAAGCAGGAGTTCTCATGGGAATAAATCCCCAGGAGGGAAAATGAACAAAAAAACCCTCCAAGCCTACCAGTTCAAACAGTTGGGGAGAATTCAATGCTCATTCCCAACCCTCCTGCCAGCGAACCTTGCTCTGCTCCCAGCAGGACAGGTGGGCAGCAGCAGCACCCACTGCCCTGCCTTGCCTGGGGAGAGAGAAAAGGGCTCAAAGGCAGAAAAGGCCCAGGAACAGGGAGGGGGCTGATCTCCAGCCACATTTTCCTGGTGGCTGGGCAGTGCAGGGGCACGTTGTAGGATAGGAGCAAATCCCGCTGCGCTCTTCCAGCACTGTCCCGTGGCTGTAGGGCTGGGCGCTCCCCGCTTTGCATGCTGCTGCCCAAAGGCCAAAGGAAATTGGTTTTCTTTAAGCAAATGTTAAAAGGACAGGAAATAGGGTGGCTATTTTGGGCTGCCAGCGTGTCCTCGGCTCACCCTGGGGCATGGGGACGGGGACAGGGATGGGATGGGGGCACCGTGTGGGGTTTAGGAGCACCATGTCCCCAGCCTGGGATTTGCTGTGGGCAGCAGGCGGCTGATGCTTTGCCGGGACAGGCGGTTCTTCTTCCTCACTGCATTGCAGCGCCTAGAGAAATGTCACTGAGATTTAAGAACATGTAAGAACGGCACCTTCAGCAGCTTCTTCTCGGTCCTAGCCCGATGCAGATGTCACTGGATGCCACCTCCTGCCTGACTTGAGCCCTTCCTGGATTTTTATTCCCCATCACTTCAGTGCTGCACGTTTCCAGCACACATCCCCATGACATGGCCCCGCAGCTGTCCCCAGCATCTGGGGCTATTCTGTCCTAGTCAGAGGAGTGCAGGAAGCAGCGGAGGCCTTGGGGTGGTGCAGGCAGATGGGAATCGCTCAGTGCTTCGCCAGACCCCACTGGGCGCAATCCCCGTGGCTCCGACTGCTGCGGCCACCCCAAAGACCCGGCCCCAAAACCTCCCCATGGTGTGAACGGGGAACCTCGCAGCGGGGCCGTGCTCTCTGCCACCCCAGACCTCCCGGCACGGCCACAGGGCCCCATTCATCGCAGCCCCGCTGGGCCCTACAAGGGGACTTTATGGGGCCAGCGCTGCTGAATGCAGCATTAAGGTGCTTGCGCTGCATCTTGCGGGGCCCCCGCTGCTGGGCCCACTCCGTAGGAAAAATATGAGCCGGGGAAGGCTCCTCCACACAATTCAGTCCTGTTTTATTTCTTAGTTCTTCAGCTTGACAATAGGGTCTTTTACGCAGTGCTTTCATGGTGTGGGAAGCCCCCCGCCAGCCGCCGGCCGCAGGGTCCCGGGGCAGCCATGGGGGGGGGGTCCCGGCACCCCCGGGGCCTCAGTGCCGGAGCAGCGGAGGTGCAGGGGGCTGCTGGTTTCCGCACCATTAAGCACTTCTCAGCATCTTCCGGCCCTAATAAACGCTCCTTGGGGAGCCGTCACTCTGCCCCCTGGGGATTGGGGTTTCTGAGGGGTTTGGGCAGTGCGAGCGGCACCGCAGGGACGGGGCTGACAGGGCCTCTCTGTACCCCAAATCCCCAGCTGGGGGGCTGAGGTGCTGTTACAAACCCAGGAACTTTTCAGCTGTGCCAAGTTTTTCCCAAAACATAAATAAACAATTCACGATTCCCTTTGTGCGAGTAACACCCCGTGCTTTGCTTTCACGCGGCTCCTCATTCCCTGGGAGAAGGCGGCAGCGCGCGGCTCAGCTCCGCGCTCGCTGCCCACAAACAGCGGCTGGAAAAGCTGCCGGGCCCTGCCAGAACCGGCCCAGGGATGCTCGGAGAAAAAGCAATTAAAAAATTCAATTAAAAAAAAAAAAAAAACACAAAGTCCTTTCCACTTAGACTCCCAAACCTGTCTGCGTTTTGACGTGAATTACCTTGGCCACGTCTCAAGGCGGGGAGCTGGCTGGGGAGCAGGAGGGGGGCAGTGATCCCAGCAGTGCCCTGCAGCTTTGCCTCTTTTATTATGATTTTTTTTTTTTTTTTGCCTCTTTTATTTTTTTTCTTATTATTTTGGGGGAGAAGCCAGGGCTGGGGGGGCTGCTGGCCAGGCACAGGACTGTGGTGCTTGCTCTGAAGAGCAGAAGTGAAGGAAAGCATCGGCTTGGGGAGGCAGAAGCCATCGGCCACGTCCCTGGGTTTGCAGCCATGGAGATGGGTTGGAGGTAAGGAGATGGTGATGGGGGAATGGTGATGGGATGGGGTTGGGGAAGGAGACGGGGATGGGGATGGGATGAGGAAGGGGTGGAAAAGGGAATGGGAAGGAGACAGGGAATAGGTTTGTGGGTGGGGAAAGGGGCGAGGATGAGGATGGGGAAGGAGCCAGGGATAAGGATAGGGACTGGGACTGGGATTAGGGATAGAGACAGGTGCCCCAGGGCCCACCTTTGGTTTCAGAACCACACAAAACACCGCCCATGGAGCCAACGCCAGCAGAGCAAACAGCACCCATCTTCCCCATGTCACAGCCTGTTTGCTCTGGGCATTTCTTTTAGCACGCAATCACTCAAGCGGCTTTTAACCGTGCCCTTTGTAGGAGCCCTATCATTGCAAAGTCAATAAAGCAGAAAGGTGTTGGTTTTGTGGGTTTTTCCTTTTTGTCTTCCTTCTCTAAAGGAACAAAGAGGCGGTGAGCACCAAAGCAGGAGCCAGGATCCAGCCCCGCGCCCAGCAAAGCTCCCCTGCGCCGGGGACCCTGCTTCCAGCCCGCTGGAAACCTTGGAGCCCATTCAGGTCAATTAAAGTCGAGGTTTTTATTGAATTAAAGTGTGAAAGTAAATACAGCCAGCCCCTTATTCCGTCTTTTTTTTTTTTTTTTTGATGTTAATTCGATTTTTTTTTTTTAATATTTTTTTCCTCCCCGCTCATAAAGGTGATTTGCAGCCCGGTGGATTTCTGCCCGGGCAGCGCCGCCTCCCCCAAGGAGCCGCTTTGGGGCCCCTGCACCTGGGAAACGTCGGCAGCCGCTTGCAAGAGGAAAGGGAAGCTCCTGGGGCAGCAGCAGCCGGGTGCAGGACGCTGGGTGAAGCCCATGGGACGAGTGCACCACGGCTCCAATGTGCCCAAGCCCTGGGAGCTGAGGACGTCCCCACGCCAGCCCGTGCTCCATGTAGGAAGAAAGCCTTTGAGCGCAGGATGAGCAAAAAGAAAGTGGATTTGCTCCAGCCAGAGCAATAACGCATGATCCCAGAGCAGTGAAGATTACAGAGCTGGGCACAAAAGCATTTATTAAAGCGGGGCCCAGCGACCTGATCCCCAGGCAAAGGGCTCGGGGGGACCCAGGCAAACAGAAACCTGCTCGCACTGCGCGGCTTGCACGGCTGCTGAAGGACGTCTTCCAACAATCTCTCGAGTGAGGCTGGCTGCGCAAGCGGAATATTTTTAGCAAGTATTCATGCAAAACGACTTAGTCTAATGATTTGCAGCGTAAAGTTAGCCCTGCACTGAAAACTCCAGACTAAGCAGATTCGGGGCTGGGACTTTCTTGCTGATGTTGCTGGAAGGCGCCGTACGGCCAGGTCCAGGGAACTCGCTTGGAGGCCAAAGCTGGTAACTCATTTTCAGGGCAATAAAAACCCACTGTGCCTCAAGGACCAGAACTTGAAATCCTTCCATAGACCGTGACTCTGCAAAGCTGCACACAAATATTTAACCTGCAAAGAGGCGCTCCGAGCGCTGCGGCCACCGAAGCGCCGCGCCGCCGTTCCCCGTCCCGTTCCCTCTCGTTCCCCATCCCCTCTTTGCACACCATTTATCCTTGAGCAAGGGCAGAAGCTGCTGAGAGGGAAGAGCTTTTAGAAAAGGGTGGCGGTAAATCCAGCTCCTCCCTGAAGGGCCAGGTCCGATTTAACTCCTGTGTGTGATGAACGAAGCCCAGCACAGCCTCGGTGTCGCCCCAGCCCCAAGCTCACCGTGGATTTTGGCCAGGCCGCCCTCAACACCCTGCACCACGGTCAAGCACATGGAAAGAAGTGCCTTGCATTTTCTTTTTGAACAGTTTTAAAGCATAAGAGAAGCAGCTGAGTAAATTGCTCTCGGTGACATCGTTTCAGACTGACGTCCTCACACCCTGTGGATCTGAACAGGCTGCAGGCAAATGCTCCTGGCATCCCCGCTGCTAATTCACCTTCCAAAATTTAGAAAACTTCTCCCTGAACCGAACAAACGAAGCAAACTGCAAGGGCAATGTCCCAGCTCCAAAAGTAATTTCCGGAAGGCTGGGTTAGCACCTGAGAGCCAATGGCTTCCACCTGCGCAACCTCCTTAAACTCGGGGAGCTACTAGAGCTTATTTTAGCATAAAGTGTTGTTTTATAAGGTTAGACTTTGTCATAGGTGGTTATAATTTAAAATTGAACTTTAAAATGGATCACTTCGAAGCTGCAAGTCCATCAAATACGTGCTCAGTTAAGCTGTGGGCCCCGAGAGCTGACTCCAAGCTTGGTGCACAACTCGCGTTCGCTCCTTGGGCTCATCGGGGAGCTGGACCAGAACTGCAGCAACTGAAAAAAAGCCACTGGACGGGTGCTTTTCATTAAATGGCTTTTTCCATTTAAATTCATTCAGCTGTTATAGGCTAAGAAAGTCCTGCATAATCATAAACTTTAATAAGTACAGCATAAGGATAGGGATTTTTTTCCCCCATCCTCTGGAGCATTCTTTAGGGTTCATACTCTTCAAGCTGTTCTGCAGCCACAAATACAAGTTGTTGTTGTTTTTTTTTTTTCCCCTTCCCCACTGCAAAGAAACATTTCTGTAATCCCTAAAACTCTTGCTTTGGGACTTTATTTTCCACATTAAAAAGCCCCACACCAATATTAAACACCCATGATAAAGAAAGGCAGCAGAGCTATTAAAAGGAGGTACTCAATGCTTTCCACAATTATTTTTACTTTGTCTTAAGTACACAAAACGTGACTCAATTGTTCAGCCTTGTCACTTCAGATGTGTCGTTACGGATGTTTTCAGATGTCTCTGTTAGCAGCGGGAGCACTTTTTTAATCTCTCCCCAGGGACAAGCCCAAAGCCCCCATTAAACCCAACGAGGAGAGCCCGGGAACCCATCACGAAGGCTGCTCCTCCTCTCCCCCAGCCCAGGTGGCACGAGGCTCCTTCCAGGCCGAAACACAGCAGAGAGGTCAAAACCCTTTGGAAGAGAGGGGCTGGTTTGCCAGGCTTTACCTCCCCGGGCCAATTCACCTTCACGGCTGCGTCACGGGCGCGGACGGAGGCAGATGACATGAGGAGCTCCGGTTGCAAATAAAAAATCTTTATTGCATCTCAGAAGCAAGTCTTAAAAAAAAAAAAAAAAAAAAATCCATGCACTGAATCCATCCAAGTACCTACATCCTTGGGACTGTCACCAAAAAACGATGAACATTATAAGACATCGACTCTACGCTAGTTGCAGTTCCAAATCCAATACATGTGTAAACAAAGGTTATTCTTTTTTTCTCTACTGGAATAGCAATTACTCCGTAAGATCCCCCCAGACGTGGCAACAACCTAAGCATCGGTTTTTCTCCTCTCTTTCGCCGTTCTCCACTTCCCCAAGAGTAGGCAAAGTGGAACTGAGAGCAACGAGACAGACTGGTGCTGGAGGATACGATAGAAAAATATATTGTTCGCTGGTTTTTATTTTCTGTTTCTGCTGAGCAAGATATTTACAGGTAGGTAGGTCCCGACAGATCACCCGCCTCAACGACAACATCCGTTCACTGCTTAAGTCTCAGTGTAAAGGGTTCCCTTTCTGGCTTTAAGGCACTTTATTTTGTATATTTTCTCTAACCTTGCTAGGTGTTCATTCATAGGGATCACACTTTCCTTGTATTCAGCCTCCCCATCCCCGATTCCTCTTAGAATACCAAAAAAAATTCCTAAGCTTTCGTAAGCCGTCCCAAAAATGATAAAGAAATTTGGGAAGAAAAAACAAACAAAAAAAAAGATCCATGAAAAAAATATTTTAGAAAGTAATCTTTGGAGATCATTTGCTGCAAATACGATGTACACTACCTTATCAGTGAGAAGATGCAATACATTCCTAATATATATATATATATTTACACACACATATATATATATATAAAATATTAAAATGACTAACAGATATTCAAGGAAAGGTCAAGAACCTAAAACAATGGATATTAAATAAATTAAAGGTCTATCAGATACAGAAAACAAAACCAAACAAAACAAAACTAGTAATCAACTGTAATAATTGTTCCCATTAACATGACGTAACTGAACAAAATCGATGCAATCAGGTGCCGTACGCTTTGTACGGAAGGTTTTTCAAAGTCCTCGTTAGGGAGCTCTAATTTTTCGTCGTGTACTGTCGCTTTTCGGCGAGAGATTCTCATTTATTTCATCCATTTCTGCGTCAGCCTCTCTCTATCACGGCCTCAGCTCCAGACAGGCCAGCGGACGAGGGTAATACACAGAATCCACCACGGATTCTTCCAACACTGGATCCATTCACGGACCGAATACGAAAGACAAAAATTTCTACGAGGACTCATCTGATCGCTGGTTGTGCTTACTTCCTCCCCTCCCTTCAAGTTGCCTGGCCATAGAACAAGTGGAAGTGTATTTTAAACTGAAATAATCAGCCATTTGAAAAAAAAACTCCTGCCACGAACACCCCTACCATCGCCACACCGATTCGTTTTGTTCCAACACAATTTAAAAATAGCGGCTAGCCTTAACAAAAAAAAAGCAGAATCTGTGCACGGCAGCAGTCACAACAACTTTTAGGTACAGCGTTTTGCCACTCTGCTCGAACGCTCAGGTCCCAATTTACAGAATCCTAGCAACGAAGACAGCAATGGAAAAGGTAGGAAACAATCTTTTGTTCATAAGGAAATTCTAATTCAAGTCAGGCTTCCGCAGATCGGTCAGATAATTCTCAAACATTTTTCGTTTGTTTGTCTGAAGGCAAATATTGATCACAGTTTTGTTCGAAAACAAAAACACAACAACAACAACAACAACAAAAAAAAAAAACCAACGGCCTTGTTCTTCTCAAAACGAGCACTTTGTAAGAAAACAACGATGATTTCTAAAATATATCCTGTGTGGTCTTTTAAAAGTGAATTATCAAAAAACATTTTCCCAAAAATAAATTAGATAATTAAAAAAAAAGTCTTTGCCAGCATAGCTGGACATTAGGCTGTCCTCACTGAGCCATTAGTATTGCTGCTTTTCCCAAAACTCGGGTCATTTTTTTCAAACCATATTTCAGCCAGCTGCTGCGTGGACCCATACGTCGAAGCTTTGGACCCCAAGCACATTTTATACTGTTTTGGATCAAGGTTGGGGTCACAAAAAACAGGGTGATGCACGTGGACTACTCCAATTTCTTGGCTTCGGAAAGTTTTTAAGCCAGCTTGAATGACTTTGTTAAATAGGTCTACGTCTTCAAGGCCCCAGCCCTGGATGGAGACATCGAAGCCGCCGGCTCGAAGAAGGTCACCTTTGTAAATACAGGTAATACCAAAGCCATAGTTCCTCCAGAAACCTGTTTTCTGGGTGAAGGCAAAATGATTGTCACTAGGAACCTTTCCACTATAAACAATCTTTGGATCGTACTGGCTAAAAATGATGGGAAAGTATACTTGTTGACCCAAAACTGTGTTGGCTCGACACCTCTGGAGGAATTCTGTGGTAAACACTAAGTCAACATCACAGAAGAAAAGTAAAGACTCGTTCTGGAACTGAGAGGATCCGACTTCCAGAGCCAGTGCCCTCGAGAACTCCCCAGACACCGGTAAAACCTGCATGTCGGCCTTGGGGTATTTGGAGCGGTAATCTCTCATCAGGTCGATTTGTTTTGCTTTGTCGGGGTTGGAGTTGGAATTGAAGAGCAGGACGACCAGCTTGACGTTCTGGTTTGGAATGAGGCACGTCTTCTCAAAATTCCCCATGAACCTCGCGAACATGTCAAAACGTCCGGAGAGAGGAATCAGGATGTTGATCTTCTGGTCTTTGAGCTCCTTCCTCTCCACTTTTGATCTGCTGAGCTGGAACGGAACAAACATCTTCAGCGAGTTGGACAGGAAGGACAAGGATCCGGAATCCTGGTTAATTTTGCTGGCCAGCTCTTTGGCGTCCATCTCTTCGTGCTCCATGAACTGGATCTTGCTGAAGGTCTGCTGCAGGTACGCGTGCCTCCTGACGGGGACGGTCATCTTCTTCCCCTTGTGCTTTTTGTAGAGGAGCAGCAAGTCCAGCACGTACTCTGCCCCGTACATGGGATTCACCCTGCGATAGCCATACTGGATTTCCTTGAAATCGATGATCCTCCCCCGGGTCTTGGCGTTCGCGTTGATCATTTCCATGACCTGCATTACGATGTCGTCCAGCGCTTCCCGCTGCGAAGAGTCCATTCCTCTGCGAGGGGGCTGCCCGTCGGCACCCGAGTACAAATACTTGCCCGTAAGGAACTCCCACTCCAAGATCTCCTCCCGGTGGCGGGGCTGGAACCGCATGAAGGAGGGCGGCATCCCCAGCTGCAGGTCGTCCTTGTGGACTTCTGTATTGCTGTACTTGCTCATCAGGACAATCTCTCGGTGCAGCTGCACGGTGCGGTGGCGCAGCTCTGCTATCTTGCGGCTCAGCATGTAGCTGTGAAGTCGGTACTGGTAGGGGGGGTTCTTGTTGGGGTGCAGCGTGATAGCTCTGTGGATTTTGCTGTTCCTCAGGTCTCTGATATAGCCCTTTTTGTTCTGCTCGTAATTTTCGTAAAACAGCTGCTGCATCTAGGAGAGAGGAAGGAGAAGTTAGCCATACTTGGGAACCTCAGCCCACGCAGCCCCCCACGGGGAGAGAATGCCTCCCTGCTCGCGCGGCCAGAAGGCTTTCTGAATAAGCCCTTCTTGGTTTTAGGCACAGGTTGTAGCAATACCAGCTGCTAGTCGAGGAAATTAAGAGGATTATTCATTGTAAACTGGTGAAAGAAACATCTACCCTGGATCTGGGATTACTACAGCCCACTCTGGAGACACCAGCGTCAGCCAAACAACTGGGCAGTAAGAAGATCCTAAGCTCATTTCTTCCTAACAGCAATCGCCAGGAAATACAAACACGAAGCCTTCACTACAAAACTCTTACTATTCCTTTGCTTCCCTTGGGCTTAATAATGATAATAAAACAATGAAAAGGATACCGAATATATAGTAAGCGAGGATGATGACAGCTTTTCCATTACACCGAATGCTGTAAAAGGTATTAAAGCTACAGAATACAGGCACTAAAAATCCAGCTTGATGAAGGCTTTGGTCGAGGTGCTGAATACGCCAGCTGAAGTCCTGCGCTGCGGTGCAGGAAGGATGAAAGAGCTGCGGTTCCCCTGACATTTAAAATGTCAGTGGAAAGCAAAATGCACCTGAGATTCCGGTAGCAGCTCCAGAAGGCAGGCAGCACAGGACGCGTACATGTGATGGAATAAAAAGCATCTTTAAAATGGAAATTGCTTTCTCAGAACAAGATAGCGAGCTAAGGTTTGATCCAGAAGCCTTGCGGACAGCACGATGCCAGAGGAGCAGGCAGACCACCCTTACGGCTCTCAGTGGCTCAGGCAGACACAAAGAAAGGTGTACGCAAACCGGGAGAACAACGTGTGAAATAAGCTGAAAGGAAAATGAGATGGAAAAAAAATCTAGCCCTCAAGGTCAGAGCTGTACACCAGCCTGGACAATGGACATTTTAAAGATCACGGTTGATTCTGCATCGAAACACAAATGCCATCGACCTGCCGGAGGAGCGGGCACCGCGGCTTTGTTTAACAGCAGACCCAGTCTGCGCTGCTGCCAACAGAATTAGCCATAGGTAACACAGTACGTACACAAGGGTTATAAAAATTACCGGGGCTAAAATCCCAAAGACAAACACAACAAAGACCCAAGTATGACGACAGCAGAACAGAGCACTAGCAGGAAAAGCACAGAAAGGCCCCCTCTCAGGCAGGGCAAGCGATGCTTCTACCAGCTGTTCGGGCCCCGCAGAAGCGCTGTTTTATTAGGCCTTCAATCGCATTTTTCCCATTATTGTAGACAGACATCGAATCCCCGGGCTAAGCTGACACCTGGGTTTAATCGCCGCTGTCCCAAGGATCCAGATGTGCACATACCTCGACCTGATCCTCAGCCGATCACTGCGGACAGTGCATGAGCAACCTGTGTGCGCTTGGGTTTTAATCTGAACAAGTGTCATTAATGTCGAAGGAAGGGGGGGATTTCAGCTGGGCTGAGAAAGCCAGCACGTTTTTCCACGGCTCTTCACCCTCCCCATCTCCATTCCTGCCTCCGTTCACCTTCGTGCCCACTCTCCCCCCAGGTATATCGCTGTGCATGGTAACAGGCTGGAGATCTCATCGACATGTTAACTACAACCATAGGCACAAGCTTTCCAAAGAGTATTGTAGCATTAGATAAATATTCTTAAAACTCCTAATTAGGCAACTATTATTTGAAGGGAAACGGACAATAGGGTCTAATTTCAGATCTTGTTTTCAATTTATACAAAACCAAAATCAAGACCATGCAGCCTGAATGCATTTATTCCAGAACTGCCATCTAGGGCATTCTGAATTAGCTACAAGAGGAAACCATGAGAGCAGAAAGGCTTTTAGATTACACAACAAAGTTTTAATGGGATACTGATGGGTAGGAAAATGTTACGAAACTTCCCAGTGGAAGTACAGATAGGAACCCTTAGCAAGAGAAAAACAGAAGTATTTTCACGATGTGGCTCGCCACGCAGGAATAACCCTTTAGCCAGGCAGGTTAACTTCTGAACGCTCAGTAGCACTTCTTGGCTCTTCCAAAAGCTGGAAACCTGAGCTGAGAATAAAACGAATCTCATGGGAAGCACGGCAGCGACCAGACCTCTACACAACCCTACAAATAGAGAGGGGTGAGTGGCAGAAGGTGGAAGAGACAAGGATCCCCACAAGCTGCTGTCCCTGCCCCGGAGCAGCCCCGGAGCAGCCGGTCTCGGGGCATTACGTGCCAGCTTGCACATGGCTCCGACCCGGCTCCTGCTCGCTGAACTCTTGCAAGCTCTTCTTTTAGGGAAACAGGTTTCTCTGTGATTCCCTAAAAAAAAAAAGAACCTTTCACGGATATTAGTTTTGCAGTGATTATATTCTAAGCATGCTTTATTCTAGTGCAGAGCACCGAGAGCGTAAGGATACAAAGAAGAGCTACTCTTTATTGATCACTATTTACTCTAGACCTGTTGAAGCCTTAAAAACCCTAATGTTCCCCAAACCATTAGAGACTGAAGGTTTAAACTGTGGTACAGCTGTTGTGGGCACTCCTGGCCCCCGGCCAGAAGACCAACTGAAAGAGAGAGTGTTATGTTCTTCGTTTTAAATGAAGAAGTCTTTTGCAGGCCAAAAAAAGTGTACCGGAGAAAATGGACTTAAAAAATAAGACCGGTTTATGCAGAACCTGGCCTGCAGCCACGGATTAGCCCCCGAGGGCTTTCTCTCACAGCTCCAGATTGTACTGCCACAGCCCCACAAGTCTCATGAAAAGCACTGGCGGACAAGACATGTCGTACGGCAGCCTTCGAAACGCCCGAGATGTGCTTTAAATACAAAGCCAAACGAATTACAACCCGAAAAACCTGGCTCGTGTCACCTAGCCGGGAGGAGATGCTCGTGGGCGGCTGCCGTGGCTGCGCTCATCATCAGGGCTTGCCACTTAGGGGCAATTAGCCACGGCGGGTCGTCAGCCCCCTGCTTCCTCAGCCAGGGACCTCTCCGAACAGAAATCTGCATCCACGAGGTTCTTATCCTACTTTAAATCCCAATGTGCAGTCCCGCAGCCAGCCACTGCGTGACTGGAGACGCTCCTGGGCAGTTATGGTGGGGGGAAACACGGGGAAGGAATGGGTGAATGCTCATTTCCAGCCAACTTGGCCACTCCTTCGGCCCCATAACCCCCCCAAATGCCAAAGTGCAGGAAGGGATGACGGAGATACCACTTGGCTGGGACTTGGGGCTTCCTTCCCAGCTGATCCCTCGGCCAGGTCGCTTCTCACACCAGTGCCATCACGTACCACTGCTTCCCGTTGCTCCGTCTCCTAAAATAAGAATCTCGGCCAAACACCCCGAGCAGCCAGCACCCCAAACTGCCGCAGCTGGCTGCCAGAGGAGCAGAGGCAGCCCCAGATGCGATCTGCTGTGACCCGAGGGCATGCTCTGAGCAAGAAATGCACTCGGTCAGCACAATCTCTTCTTCTTACGTGGCTCCGGGTGAAAGGCGCCTGCGTCACCCCGGACCCTCACTCGCCTCTGCAAAGCGTTCGGGAAAGGAAGCCAAGTGTCCAAGGCAAGACTCAAGCGCAGCAAACTCAAGGTCATTGAATTCCCAAGGCATCTCTGAGTCAGGAGAGTCGCTGCTGAGTTTAATCTTTTGTTAACAATACCAAATAGCTGTTTAATTAAACAACCGCCCTTAAATGCTATCTCATTTAAGCAAGAAAAAAGCTTAGAAATATCCATTCATTTAGAGCTTCTCAAACCACGTGAGCCTAATTCAGCAACAAAAAGGAGAAAGCCTGCAAACATGAATGTGCCTTCAAAGGTGGCACCGTGCACTTCACCTCCAGCCTTGAGCTCGACGGTCTCGTTAGCCAAGACCTGCAGATGGCCAAGTGGAAGAGCACCTCCCTCCTTCTGGCTCTGAATTAAACAGAGAGCTTCATCCTCATCTAAACAAGGATAAAGGAGCCTAATCCTATCAATTGGGAAGCAAGCTGTCCTCCCGTGGATAAGGGGGATGAGATGAACCAGACCTGACCTGATGGAGAGAAGAAAGACAAGTGCCACCACGGGCAACTCTCAAGAGAAGACCATTGCTTGTTTTGTGAACTGTCCTTCCCCATGGGTGTACCTGACACATAGATACAGGCTTTGTTTTTAAAGAATAAACCAGAATCTAACCTGGAAGCCTTTTGTACCCCGGAAGAAACCAAGAAAAACTGACTGTGCCATTCTGGGATACGGAGATACAACTGCAGACCTTCGGAGAGCTGCCTGCAACTGCGGGCTCTGCTTCCAAAAGGTTCTGATTTAACAGAAACAAACCCCAAGAAAACACCACTAAGTATTAACAAATGTTCTATCCCCCGGCTATTAAAGAAGCAAAACATGATAGGTGCTAATGACTAATTATCATGGCTATTGCTTGAGAAAGTGTGCTCAGAATCTGTTTCAAGCAGAACTCCCAAATGACGGGTCCTGGTGAAAAGCACATGGCTTTGACCCACGGGGCAAATGATTCAGCTCTGCCTCTCCAGCAGAGAGGGGCTGCCTCCAACCCAGACCCGAAGGAAGCAGGAACGCAGCGACTCGCTGCTGATGTGTTCATTTAAAGGCCAGACGCGGGGATGACGCCAAATTGCTTCCCCACCAAAAAAAAAAAAACCACTGCGTCTCGGGATTTCTTTTCCTTGTTGTCAACTCCTCGCTTTTCGACTCGGCGGTACAGGCAGAGCACAAGAGAAACTTGGTTTTCATTAGGACTTTCAACAGGCCCGTGAAAGAAATAGGCGCAGCCTTGGGAGCCTGTATCTGCTCTTTCTCATGCGGAGTGTTAGGATTTCGGAGGAGCTGCACATGACCCTTGCGGGGCCGTTTCTTGGAGATGATGAGCAGAAAGCTTCTGACACCCTGGCAAATGTTTCCTTGGATGCTGTTAAAGGATGCGGTCTCCTCTGAGCAGAGACTGCAGAAGAGAGGACCTCTTCTGGACCGCTGTGTGATTTTCCACCATGTGTTTTCAAGAGGCAGTAATGTAATCATTTAGAAATACTTCTGTTCGTGGAATTCAAAGATTCCCGTTTGGGAGCTGCTTTCCACATCCAGGGATTTTGTAAGAGTTACGAGCCACGCTGGACGCCGAGCCACTTTGGTCCCGAGGCCACCCCGAGCTGCTGCGTGCAGGGGGACACAGAAACCCTCTGCCTGGAGAACCTCAGCTGCAGCCTGTGTAGCCTGGCATCATCGCAGCAGCAGGAATAATGCTGGGGCGATGCTGGAGAGCACATCTGAAAGGTCCCAGGGTCTACTAACACCAGGTTCTGTGAGAACCGCTGCAGGACCCAGCCCTGCCTGCTTTGCCCACATCACCTGCAATATTTTCTGTGTTACCGTGTGCCTGTCTGGGTGCCCCAGCCTTGGGCAGGTACGTGGTGCCCAGGGGACGTGGTGGTAATGACACGGTTACAGGTCCGGGCTGTCATGGGAGATTACAGTTAATTTAATCAGGCAAAGATTTGGCCTCGCCATAGCTGTTGCTACAGTTCTTTCCTGGGTGTAGAAATCAGTTGGAGGGATATTAAAAAAAAAAGAATCAATTTTTAAGACTTCTGGTGCCTCCAGCCTAGGCAGCACTGTGTGAGATGAGGATGGGTATGGCTGCCTTTTCCTACAGCAACAGCCCACATTCGCTTTTTCTGATCCCTTGTAAAGACTTGTGGCAGGAATACATCTTTTGGAGAGGGGCAAGAGGGGAATGCTGAATAAAATCACCAGGACAGAGCCAGCTCCTGCACTGCCTGCATGTCAGAGCCTCGCACTGCGCCCTGCCAGGAGCCGTCCCGACGTGCTGGAGCATCTTTCACAACTGCATTTGGAAATCCTTTCCTGACAACCGACGGCAACACTCTGCCAGCAGCCCCGGCTAACGAAAAGTGACAGAAAACTGGGAATTTGCACCGGTGATTTCAGCCGGCCTCTTGCCACAGCCCGCGAGCCCGGGTGGGCTCTTCGTCTTCAGTTTTGCTTTTCTGCCAGATCCACCATCTCTGGAGCTGGCTCGAAGGGCGGCTGAAAGGGACTGGGCTGCATCCCCAGCTCGTTTTGGAGGGGGAGCGGCACGGGCTGACGATTTCCAGGGGTCGCCGAAGCTGCGCGGCATTGTTCTGAGGCGTGCATGTGAAACGCGCGCGGGCTTTGCTGCCAGGAGAATTGTTTAATAATTGCTCAGAGCAGGGGAGGGAAACGAAGCCACAAACTCTTGTTTTATGTGGAGAAGCCCACATGTTTCAGTCAGCCCGTGAGGATCTCACAGCTGAGGCCTGGCCCGGGAGTAAGGCCGCTTCAGAGGGCGCGATGGTGAAGAGCAGAGCGTGGCAACGCCGCTGCCGGAGACAGAATTTCCACAGTCGGATGCCATGATTGCGAAAGTGTTTTTTGTTTTTTTTTTTTATGCTCGTATCATTACCACACAGGACTTTAAGCCTGCCCGCTGTTGTGTGCTGAGCTGAGAGGCAAACTCTGCCCTTTGTCTCGTCGCTGCAAACAGGCGCGCACCGGCTACAGTAACGTGGCGCTGCCAAAGCTGAGGTAAACTACCACAACGAGGGCCCTGCCGCCGAGCCTTCTGCTATCTGAAACGCACACAGTGCCTGTCAGTGCACTACGTGATAGCTCGGTTATAAAAAATACGGCTCCTTGGTCACCCAGGGGATCAGCAGAGGAAGCCTGCCCACTCGGAGGGCTGCTGATCTTTCAAGAATTTGACTTTTGTGCCCTGTATGTCTGAAGCCCCATAAATTACGCAGTAAGAGCTCTAACTACAAAGGTCACCTACGTTTATTACTTGCTTATGTGTGCACAAGGAACAGTATATTTCAAATAAACCATGCTTCAGGAGAAAGTAGCTATCACTACCAGAGACTCCAGCCTCCTTTTGCTGGGAGTTGCAGGGTCCCCACCCTGAAACGGGGTGAAAAGCGGGGAAAAGAGTGAAAAACAAGGCTGAACGTGCACAGGTTTGGGACCAGCCCGCTCGTCTGCTGTTTCCTATGCACTCTGAACTATAAGGAAGGCCCCATCTTCCTGTGCAGCCACCGCTTTTATTGTCCTCCCGTCGGTGGAAGAAGTTTCTCGTTACGAAAACGAGCTGTCAGGCAGACTGGCATTTCCCCCTTGCGGTATCCAAGTCCCCCCGTTAGTTCAAATATGGTTAAAGACTTCGCAGAGCGCTGCTGGCTGGCTGTATATGGGCTGAGGTTTGCTGCGAGTTGGCTGTCTGGCACGGCTTGGAGAAGTGACAAGCAGCGCAGCGCCGTAGCCGAGTGCCTCTGGCATTACACACGGTCTGGCCACGCCGTGGGCTCACCTCCGAGCTGCAGGGCTTCACCTTCGCCTGTAACCTGCCCTGGAGGGAAAGGAGATGCCGCTGCTGCTGCTTTTGTCGCGGCATGGATTAAAGCAGATGTGGATACCGACAAAAACATGGTTATGCTGAAGGCTACTGTATTAGGCACTGCTAGAAATGGAAAAAAAAAAAAAAAAAAAAGGAATTGCCTCAAATGTTCCCAGGCTTTGGGAAGGATTTCCCAGTCCTAGAGCACACCAAGCTCTCCTTCCAGGCACACAGGCAGGGTTTTTTGGTCCTTTCTTGGGTTTTTCTTTGCTCCTCTGCTTCTGAGCTGCAGGACGGCTCGTTCTGCTGGCTGTGACCGAGCTGCTGCAGCTGCATTTTGGGGAGAGAGGACCCGGCTCCAAAATTTGTGCTTGGTCCCTGCAGCCACTGCTGCTCGGTCCCTTGTCCCTCCGGCAGCCAGCCCGCAGCCCGCACGTCCCCATCAGCACCCAGACAGCGTTTGTTTCCTCTTCCTTGGAAGGGGGGAAAAGCCATCGCTGGGGAAGCAGAAGCGGCTTTTGCCAACAGATGGAGAAGGCTGGTGGGGTGAGCGGCTTCGTTCGCCAGACAGCGACGCCTTGTCTTCTTCTGACCCATTTTTAGTTGTTGATCGAGGACGTTTCAGGGATTTGACTCATGAATAGCAAATGACTTGTGCTGGGGCTGCCAAAAAGACTTCTCCTTGCTGCAGGAAGGCAGGGCTCCTTTGAAGTAGCTCCCGAACCAAGACAATTTACAGCCTGACAGCTTAAAGCAGCATTGAGAGGGGCACACGTTTCCTCGGGGCGTTATAAATCGCCGCGGTTCACAGGCAGCCGGGCCATCGGGCAGGGTGCATGGCTGGGGACTGTGTTCGGCTGCTGTCCCACGAAGGCACGTCCACGAGGGAGCCAGAGCCCTTCAATGGGGCTTTCAGCGGGACACACAGGCCTACTTTCTGCTGCCGTCGCCTTAGCGCCCTTTTGAGATACCCTTCTATCATCTGAAGGGCAGGTCGCTCCCAGCTCGGTGCGGTTTCGAGCTGGAGCTAAGAAGGGCTCTGAGGTGACGCCAGCGAGCAAAAAGGCGTGCTGCTCATCCCCTGCCTGCTCCCAGAGCGCTTCGGCACACGGAGTTTGTGCCGAGTTATCGCTATTTTCCCTTGAAGCCTACAGAAGGAGCTAAGCACGTACCCCAGGACCCTCACCCTGCACTTCGTAGCGGTTCTCCCCATCATTTCTTGTGGGGTTTTAAAATTGAAATGCCAGCAGGGCAGCGTGCAGGACTGTGCTTTCCGTCACGCCGTGCCTCTGCCTGGCCTCGATGCGAGCGCCAGAGTCAAATAAAATCCACCCATCCCTAACAGATGTCAGAAACCTGCCTCTTCAGCTGGCCTCTGAGGGCTGGCCTCCTGTCAAATGCCCAAGGGGACGGGTTTCTTTTATTTTTAATGTCACGGGAATACATCCGAAGGATTTCTTTCTGTTTTGAGAAGGTGAATCTACACCTAGTCTAGAATAGACACCAGCGAGCAACGTCGCTCTGTCTCAGGGGGAAATTTGACATCTTCACTGGTGGAATAGTTGCTTTCTACCTTCCCGTGTCTTAATTCAGAAGTACTACGGGAACACTGCGAATAAATCGAGCCAAATCTGTTCAGTGCCATATTTTTTCCCCAGCAAACGGTCAAAAGACAGCATCTTTGCTTTCCTCGGGTATTGCATTTGTTTCTACGGAACTTTAAGCCAGAAGAATACGGAGATGATCTCCAGGGGCATTTTGCTCTCCATGGAAACAGTTCGCTGTTATGATATTTCACATAGATGGGAAAAAAAAAGAGGAGCAAAGGATGGGCAAAGATGCAGGGAGAGAGTGGAAGGGAAAGGGCACGGCGACGGACCGGGAGAGGCAGGCTTGCAGCACTGCTGTGTCATCTTCTAGTCCTTCTTATGCAAGACCTTCCTTTTGGGTACTTTATGTCCCAAAAAGAAGCACAACGGCAGTCCGTGTTGCGTAACGAAGAAAGATGGAAAGCATTATGCTAACCTTAAAATGTGGCTCGGGGGCCTGGTGCATCGCAGGCTGTTTAGCATTAGCCTTATCCAGAAAAGCACTGAAAAATGCATCGCAGGATATTGAAGAAATCTGCATCCGGATATTAAAACTAGTAGTCAGTAAACTGCTGGGAGTGGCTATCACAATATGGTCAGACCACAAGCTTAATGAAGCCTAGGAAATAAAGCACCAGGACTAATTTGAAGCACGTCGACAGAAATCGCATACAAACTCCACTAAATCCGCTAAATCGGGAAGGATTCTTCACTGCCCGACGTGGGATGGTGAGGAGACAACGGGCAGGCCTGATTTACAGGAGCTGTTGTGCTGTTCTCTGCTTTCTGTTGGTTTCCAGCACAGTGCCTGCTCTTGAGGTCTTGATTTCCCACCTGTAGGATTCCTACAAGGGATTCCTAAAAGGGATATACCATCACCCCGCCGTGATGGTTGGCTTTTCCACACATGGATTTTTTCCATCATAGCCATGAAGAAAAAAATGATAATAAACCGTAAGCCTCCTCGGTGGCTTAAAAAACAAAAGAATCTAATCTTTATCCTCTTGCCCACTAAGCAAGTATGCTTCCGTGCTGCTAAAAGAAAAGCCTAAAGTTGTGTTTTGGTTTTTAAAAAAGCGAGGAAGAGCTCAAACCGTCCATAGAAAGAACTGCAAATCCAAGCCGTCCGTAGCCCAGACCCAAGTCTGTAATCAGGACCTAACGAATGGAGCTCAGTGCTCAGAGGAAACCCACAGCGCTGGAAGACATTTAAAGGAATATTTCCATTTTCCTAGGAACTATATCAGGTTCTTGGCCAGACATTTTTGCTTGCACTGAACTAAAAATACAGCCCCAATTTCAGGAGACAAAAATTTTAGAAGCATGACGAAATGTGCAAGGTAATTGCAAGGCACCGCCGAGCTATTTTATGACATTATCTACCATCTTTAAAGAGCAGATTAGCTCACAGCGCAAACATTCTGGTTTCCCTGATGTTTAAGCCCTGGCACCGACACAAGCAGCGGAAGAAGCGGTGCTCGGAGCTCCTGGAGCTGGTTTCCCCAGAAGCTTCTCCAATCCAGGAGCTGGGGGAGAGCCACGGCCCCGCCGGCAGCAGGGTGAAATCCCCCGGGAGCCGTGGGCACCGCCTGGGTCCCCCCTCAGACACAAACCTGGGACTGGAGGGAAGGCAGCTGGGGCATTTCGGCCTCTCCTTCCTCTCATCTTTCCTTATCTCGGCAGAAAAAGGGCACGGTGTCGATGTGACAGCGCCTTGGTAAGTCACCGTGCCCAGACAGCCGCAAGCCGAAGGTGAGCCGGGATTAGCGACCGAATTCTTAAGAAGAGGTTAAAAGCACGGCTACAAACAGCAACTGATGATAAAAGCAGAGGGGCTTCCCCCACCCATTGCTGCCGACACTGCACAAACCCAAGTTCCACTGCTGAGGGTCTGCTTTCCTCCTGTAGGCACGCAGGGCCCTTCCCTGCACAGGTAGTGCCCAAAATGAACCGGATATCATACAAAAAGCAGGGAGATGGGCATCCCTCGCTGTTCATTAAGGGAAACAATAATTAATAAACAATAATGTTTCCCTATTTCATAAAAGAAACAATAATCCCCTGTGCAGCCAGGCTCAGCACCGGTTAAAGGACAGCTTCCCTCGCTGAGCACGGGGCAAACTCCTCGGGGCATGGCACGGGATGGGGGCAATAAGCAAAGTATCTGGAGGAAGGCACAGGGAGGCCAAGCACCCAGGCCTTTAGTTCCGAGCACACAGCAGCCGTATGTTGCTGCCATCCGGTACGGGAATTCGCAGTTTATTGCCCTATAAAACCGGTTTTAATCCTGGAGGCCGTCTTCAAGCAGCGATTTACATCGAGGCTTTAAAAGGCGGCGCTGGAAAACTGAAGACCCGGTTTCGACGCGATTGAAGGAATTGTGTTTTGGAAGTTACCTTCCCCCGAATGCACAGACTGCTGTAAAAAACTAGCCGGAGAGACGACGTCCGGAATACGAGGTGTCAACGGTCAAACGTATCCTCATTAGGTGGTGGCCAAGTGATATTTATTTAAAGTGTTACGCACGATGAATTAAACATTCATTTTGTATCACCCAGTAAAACATCTGAACCTCATTTTGGCAGCTGCGCAAGTTCTGCCCTGACGGCGCTCACGACTTGCTGCACTGCCTTTGATTTTCACGCAGCCTCTTCTCGTTTTGAGAGAGAAACCCCAAAATCGGGAACGCCAAAAAACGCAAACACTCGGGTGTCAGCCCACGGTGTGCACAAAGAGGACGAGAGCAGATCGCCCCTCAAGGCATCATCTTCATTAGGGTCGCGGATGGAATTACCGCGTGGTAATTAAAGCATTGGAAGACTTGGCAGCGTCATCCTGGACGAGTAAAGAAGTGGGAACGCGGACTTCCCGCTCCCGGAGCGGTGGCTTAAGCAGGGCCTGTGTTAAATACAGGGCCCCTTGTGTCCTTGGGGACCTGACCGCCGGCTCCTGCCCCGTCCCGGGAGAGAAGGAGCCTCCCAGATTTTGGCCAGGTGTCCCCGCAGGTCCCTAAGGTGGCTGAAGCAGGTGGCAGAATAAATCCTTCCCGCAGGGTGCTCTTCTGCTGCGTGGGACGCACCTCCCTTTGGGGGACACTTAGGGACCTCTCCCCTAACTGACTGGCTCTGGGGAAGATCATAAATGAGCCTCTCCCTCGTCTCTCCTGTGCAAAACGAGACCAGGCTGAAACCCTTCTGTGAATAGATACCTGGGTGAGACGCCTGCGGTACATACAGGACGAAACGAGCCAAGTCGAGGAGGGGCCACGGCTCAGAGCCGCCGCTGGAGCACAAGCCCTGCCTGCTTTTCCCATTCCTCGTGCTCCGCATGGAAAAAAAAAAGCAGGTTTGGAGTCTGCGGGGACACAGCGCGGTGCCCTGACGTGGGGAGAGCAGCGGCCGTGCCAGCCACGAGCATCCCAGCTCCGAAGGAGCGGCGGCACGGCAGCAGCCAGCCCCGGGCACGGCCGTGTGCTGCACCTCGTGGAAAAACCATCGTCAGAGGCTCTGCGAAGCCAGCCAGCTCGAACGCTGCCAAGAAGCGGCGGCGAGCGGCCGCAGCCTCGCCATCAACGTGGACGGGCGAACCTGCGGGGACACGATATTCCTCCAGGCACCCGCAGGTCCGGCTGCACATTTTACGCCGCTGGGGTAATGACACGAGTTTGGAGCAACGCGAGCCTCAGCCACCGAGGAGCTGTGGGCACAAGAAGGGATTTGGGATGAGCGGCGCTTTCCGCAGCCTGTTTGTTACCCTGGGTGGAGCGCAGCAGCTGGGGCAGATGTCCCCAAGAGGCACGGTGCCGTGCAGCACGGCTCCGCCGCTGCCGGAGGCCGAAGAAATCCTGCTTTGGTCCTGGAGGAGCAGCGGATAGGGCAGGCTGAGCCGGGTTTAGGTCCCCACCACCTCCCAGTAATGCTCTTTGCTGGAGTCAGGGAGCGGCGCTGGACCGCGGGGACCTGCAAGCGAGGTGCGGGCTTAAAAACACCCCGCAGCCAATTTTCTCCTCAATCCAGTGTACTGAACACAAGCTATAAAAAAAACCCTGCCGCCTTTTGTTCTGGGATGTATTTATATTGCTGGCAAAACCATTATACTTGAGGTTTTCTTATTTTATCTCCGCATTCAGCTTCTTTTTTTTTTGGTAATCAAAATGGCAATAGTTTATTATGTGCTTTGAGGTTTCTTGCACACAAAAAGAAAAAAAAAAAAGGAGGCTGTGCTACTATTCCTGTCTCTAATTCATCCCTTTTGCTTGCTGCGCTGCGGGCAAGCCATCAAATCATAACCAGCAATTTCGTCTGCCTCCTAGTTACCAAAAATGACGGCTGCACCCACCGGTGATTCACGGAGCGAGGGCGACGCACGCGGCACCGGGGCGCTCGTCGGCACCGGCAGCTGAAGCCTTTCTTCATTAAAAGATGAAAGCGAGCCGGGGATAAAGCTCTCGCTGATAAACGAGGGGAAATCACACGTGTGATTTCAAAGGGGTTTCTGATGAAGAGCGGTTTCCAGCCAAGAGGGTGACGCTGGAGCATTGCAGCCCGTTGAGATTCGCTCTCCGAAACGCACCGCGCTGTGTCCGAGGTGGCACCTCCATCCAAAACCCGTCTGCCAGGAGTGCTTAATTTCTAAAGAAAGACGTGCAAAGGGAGAGAAACTCCCCGTAGCAGTATATTTAATGAAAATCCCAGCTCCTGTCCACCTGGATCCTTCACCCGACCTGCCTGGAGGACGAGCCCCCGGCACGGAGCGGCTCAGCGTCCCCAAAAACGGCCGGGGTGTGCGGAAGGACGGGCTGGTTTGCAGCCGCAGAACAATAGAGGAATTAAGGGAGATGACTGCAATTCACAGCGCCTTGCGTCTTCATCAGTGGAAAGGTCAAACAAATTACGGCTCTGAATTCTGGGCAGAGCGTTCAGGCTGGCTCCCTAACATGCGCAACACGAGGGAGTAATTAGAAAGCATCCATCAGCTCCGTTTCCGTTAGAAAGCCGGTTCGTGTGAACGCGGCGATGAGCTGTCCTCCGCCTAGCTAGATCCGCTGGCAGATGAGGGACAATTATTTCTCCTCGAGCACTCGGGCTCCCCAAGCTGGGCTCCGCTCCCTGCCGCTCGCCGACCACCCACGGCACCCCTGCGGCTCCCGGGGACACGTCGAGGAGCGGGGAAAGGGAAGGGCCCCCGAGCTCAAACAGCTCGGGGTGCTTTGGAAAGCCTCGGGATTTCCAGGCTGAGCGCAGCACCTCCCTGCTCAGAGCTGCTTGGAGGCTCAGCACCACGAGGAAGCATCCTGCTGAGCCGATGTTGGCTGGGGGGAACAGCGGAGCTGCAGGACACCGCAGCTCTCGGAGAGCATTTTAGATTTGCACGTGAGAGCTTGCGCACCCAGAGGAGAATGCACACCCAGAGGTTTCTCCCCGCCTGGGGCTGTTTTTAACAGGTTTTGAACAGCCCAGACCCACCTGTCCCCTCCTGGGGTGCAGCGGGCTGCCCTGGCCCTGCCTTGGG
This sequence comes from Nettapus auritus, assembly GCA_011076525.1. Taxonomy (NCBI): domain Eukaryota; kingdom Metazoa; phylum Chordata; class Aves; order Anseriformes; family Anatidae; genus Nettapus; species Nettapus auritus. The sequence continues at coordinate 18,517,688 of CM021774.1, forward strand.
ACCGGAGGCTTTCGCACGGCACCTGAGCATCTTTCTGTGGGGTCAGTGTCGATCCTGAGCCTGCACCGATCCAGCACCTCCTGTGATGCTCCACGTTCCTCCACACTCCACTTCTTTTCCAGCTCTCAACAGACGCCAGGACCTGCAGCATTATCCTGTCCCTGCCTGCTCCTCCAGCCCTGCCTGGAGCACGGAGCAGCAACAGCTCCAGGTCTGTAGGGATCCGGGCATCCCACTGGTGCCGATTTCCACCCAGCATCCTCCCCATGCTGCGAGACCCTCTCCTACGCCCCCTCCATCACAATCTGACCCCCTGACGCAGGAAACCCGACAACTGATCAAGTTTTTTTCTGCCGTAGCATATCGACAGCTGGCCCTAAGGCTTCCCAACCCCACAGAGGGCTTTGGCAGATCCCTGTCTGGCAGCAACGTGGCCCGGGGGCTAACGGGTGCTGCACAACAAGGGTGCCCTTGGAAGTTGTGAAATGTGCCTCCTCTGGCACGTTAGGGAGGCACCTCCCACCGTCCGGCCAGCCTCAGCGCCGCCCTTGCCCCATATTCCCACTTCGCACTTGTGTCCCTTTCCCCCCATTATTTTTTTTAAATTCCACTTGAAATGTTTCTAAGCCCTGGGTCAGCTGAAGCTCCGTTACCTAGAAATGGCACCAAAAAAAAACCATACAGACTTTTCTGCTCTACCCCTCTGCCTTTGGAAATAAAAATGTTCGGGCTGCCAAAGAAAAGAAAGAGTTACACCCATGTAAAGCTTTCACTTAGGAAGAATTAATCCAGCCAACTGGTTTTGGGTGGACTGCCAGCTAACTACAGTACGAAAAGGAAAAAAAAAGAAAAGAAAAGAAGAGGCCCAAGCCCCGTCCTCTCCCGTCGAGACTCGCTCCGGTTTCTAGCTTCTGCTGGGTTCCTGTTCGCAGGGAAATCCTCCGGCACCTCCGTCGAGGCTGCTCACCTGGTGTTTTTTGGGATGCCGGAGCTGCTGGGAATTCACGCTGTCAGGAAGTTGAGATGCCAAGGTGCCGGGCTACAAGCCCTTCAGAGCGCAGACGCTGGAACATTTCGGAGACTGTACGGATTGCAGACACGTGCCTCTGCGCCACCCCCCCCAGGGAAGCTCCCTGCTACGCCATTTCCTTGCTGAGCATCACTTGAAGCACTCCCGCCCACAAAACGCCTCAGCAAGTGTCCCTGCAACGCCGTAAGAAGCCGCACGGGCAATTCCTAGGGGGATTCACTCCACAAACTGCCAAGGAGCTCGTCCCCAGAGCCTCCCCCAGCGCCACTTCGGCGGGCAGCGTGTGCCGAGGGACGGCGATCCTGCTGCACCCACGGCCCTACAGCACAGCGCGAGGCCCAGCCAGCAGGATCGGGGTTTGTTCCCCTATTACCCACCTACAGCTTTATTACTCTGCGACTGCCCCTCCTTGAACCTCCCTGATAACCGCTGGCAATAATTAATCTATTGATGCAGGAGGCAGAAGTGAGGGGCCCCATGAGCTGCTCGGCCCTCCCTGCGAGGAGCACGGGGAGATGCGCAGGGCTCACAAGGAGCCGGCGCCTTCCCAAATCCCCAAAAGCACAAGCTCCAAGCCAGGCACAGCTGGCAAGCTTATTTTAGGCCTGAAAGCCCCCCCTCCAACGTTAACCGAGACAGGGAATTTGTACTGAGAAGAAACAGGATTCTCTGCAGCGGACACGATCCTGCTGGGCAACACGAGCCGGATGAAACCCATTAAAATGCAGCACTTGCAATTAAACGCATGCTGACTGCACTTTTTCCACTTAACAATACGACCCAATTCAGCTCCCGAGGACGTTTCCATTCCTCCCTCCCTGATCTGGAAGTCTAAATCCTGACCAACTCTTACTCTGAGGACTTGGCCCCCGTGCACAGCTCCTCCCAAACGAGGCCAACCCAAAAACGTTCCCCGCTCCCAGGCTCTGCTCTGACTCCTTATCAAACGGCCGACGACGAAGCCGGTGGAGACGATCAGTCTGCGCGCCGGTGGCTCGAGCATCGCACGCTGTTGCTCAATTTTGCCCTTTTTTTGCTAGTTTCTTTCAAAAAAAAAAAAAAAGGGCAAGCAGCTGTTCCAAGCAGACAGCTCCCGGATTTCCCTCGATGTGCGTCAGCGCTCTGATGCGTGCTCCTTCCCAATCTGGCGGCCATCCTTCAGACAGAAGGAAGTAAGACAGTGGTCATAGCTGAGCTACCGAAAATCTTGGACATAATCTGTCGAGCAAGCCAGACAGACGGCTCTCCGCGCTTCTACTTGCTAAAAACGAGCCTCCAGAAGCCACGAGGACGAGGTGGAGCGGGGCGAGCCGGCCGGTCTGAAGCAGGAGGGCACTGCCCGCGCCGCTCTGCTGGGTCACTTAGGAAGGTCATAGGAGCAGTTGCAGAGCCTTAAATTGGGAAATCCCAAGGGAAGCAGGATGTGATCTGGGCCTGCTTGTTCCCACAGGGCACGGCGAGGTCCTGCTGGAGGCGATGAAGATCGGTCAGATCCTGCGAGGGAAGAGTTGACCCCGTGGGATGAAAAGGAGAGGGGCGGCTGCGGGTCTGCCCCGGCCCGGGGAGGAAGGCAGGCATCTCCCACCCATTTTGTCCCATGTACTGCTGGGGTACCGAGAAATACGCCTGGCTGTTAAGCTAAAAATGGCCTAACACATGCAAAACACGCACATCTGTTAAGCTAAAAACGGTCCCTCACACACAGAAGAGCTTCTGCCTAGCAGGACTACACAGGGTCTAATTAAACACCACTCAATTGGCAGGAATTTTTGCCAGGGCTGCAATGGAGCATCCACGCTGCACGTGAAAACCAGACCTGTTTCCTTTCCTCGCCACCTCCTGCCTAAAAATTCAACGCAGATAACAAAATCCTCACGCTGTCCCACTGCAGGCCAGCCCAGGGACCGTACCTCGCTTTAATCCTTCACGCACCGGATCCTGCCTGACATTCTTTAATATCAGGATCAAAAAAATCCTTTTGCCTCCCTAAGGAGGGCTCGGCACGATTCAGATTTGCATTAAGCATAACATTAAACCCAGCACAACCCCAGGCAGCCTAAAGAGGTGCAAGCGGCCGAGGAGAACGATCTGGAGGCGATCTGGCCAGGCAGCGACGACCCAGATGTTCCCCGTCCGATGCCTCCCTCCCACCTCCTGGCGGCATTAGTCACTCGGGAGAAATGGGAACGAAGCCACATTCAGGCTCGCCACACCGGGTTTTGTTTCCCTCGAGACCTCAGCGGTGGACAGCTGCTGCACGACTCACCCCAACATCTCCAGAAGCCGGGATGATGAAGGAGCTCCGGGGGTCCGTCGCCCACCCTCCTGCCTGATGTGGGGCTCCCGGCACTGCTCCGAGCCTCCCGAGCTGCAATATTGGGAAGCCGCTCCTTGCTGCGCCGCCACAAGTCCGGTTTCATCTTCCCAGAGGCCCTTCAAAGAGCTGGAGGCGGGTGGTGGATGAGCCCTCGGCTTCTCCTTGGAGGATATCTGTGATCTGGTCTCCTCGGTGGCCTCCTGCTAAGCCCTCTCCAGCTTGTCCATGACCCTGCTGAGCTCAGATAATATTTTAGGTGCATCTCACCAGCAACAAGCAGAGGGGGATACCAACTCCACTCCTGCTGGCCTGGCTCCTCGGGTAGATTAAGGAAACGAAACCCCCAAACTAAACCTTCTACTGATATCCTCCTCTGTGACCCACGTTCCCCATTTAAGAAGAGATAACGACGCAGATAGAAGCACAGAGGCTGGGTAACACAGCCCTTCCCTGCCTGCAAGGTGTGCTTCTCAGTGCACCGCCAGGAAGCCATTAAGGATGCAAAATTACTGTCACAATATGAACGCGTGTGCCTTGCCCAAAGCCCTATTGTTTCCCCGCTTAAGACATACTGTAAAGGTATTAAAATGTGTTTAAAGCCTAAGGATTACGAATAGTTCAGTTTGGAGCGTTTTTACCTTTACACTATATTCAAATCAGCCCTTATGTAATCAGAGAAAACCAGGGCGCTTTAATCCACGGCGCTTTTCTCCCCTGTAGACAGGCATTTAATCAACGGAAGACAAAACACGGCATCCCCGAAAACCACTTCAACCATCAGATTTTGCAAGCGAAGCCCTGGTCTTCCTCGGAGCTTCCATTCCTTTAGGAAAAAGAAAGAAAATCGGCGCTGGAGGCCTTTTGAGAACAGCTGCTCACCTTCAGGGGGGTGCAAAGAGCCGCTCTGCCATACCGATGCTCAGCGTGCTGGGAAAGGAGGGGTGAAGCCCCAAAACGAAAACAGGAGCACTCTGCTCCAGAAATCATGGTTTTAACTGCTCGGTGCCTGACCTCGGTGCTGCTCGGGACGATGCGTGCCCCCACGGGACGTGCTGTGACTCCGAACTCACCCCTGTGCCCTCTGGACGTCACCCCTGAGGACTCGGCGCTGAACCGCCACGTCTCGCTGCGAGCGCTTTGTTCTCGTTTATGGCCTCTTGGACTGACAGCTGGTTAAAAGTTCTTTTTTTTTTTTTTTTTTCCCTTTTTCTGTTTTTTTTAAAGGAAGATGCTGACGCTGCAAGTGACCACCCAGGCTTTCAAAGCACCGCAGGAGGCCAGAAAGGAAAGTCACCCATCAAGCTGCTTGTTATCCTGACGTGTCTGCACCAGAAAGGCAGTTCCCACAATCAGCCCCATTTACTGCAGGCTGTAATTTTGCCCGAATGGTAGCAACAGCTCCTTGCGTACTGCTCTAGCAACGTGCGAAAGCTTTTGAGGCAATATTTAAAATTAACGAAGGCAGGATTTGGGGCACTCTCCACGCACGGGCGATGTCCGTTTGCAGGCTTTTTGGTGCAGGACATGCAGAAGTCGCAGCCTGGCGAGGAAAGGTCGTGCCCGTAACGGTGCTGGGAAGGGACAGACCTGGAACTTGCAACGTCGCAGCCTCCATCTCCAGACCACCAGCCCCAAGAACCAGCGCGATTTCTCTTGACACGAACGGGGATGACTGAAGCCGAAGGGTTCGATCTCTTCTGAAAATCTCGGCCACACTAAGTCAATGACAGGGAACATATGGCTCGCAGCCACGTTATTTGTCTTAGTTTACAGCACATAGCACAATACGCACAGTAACAAGTGTGTGTCGAGATGCAGCCCGTCAGATGTGCTGAAAACATCTACTGGGCCATTAGCACTGGCAGAGATGGAGGTTTACCGCACGCAACCCCCACTTGAGCTCATTGCCCAACTTGCAGCCAACAGCCCCAAGCCTCAGATATTTTATGGACACGTCGCTTGGACTCGTTCTCCTAGATGCGTGCGAGCAATTTCAACGGGAGATACGTTCACATATCCAACCGGCGGCAGAGCATCGGTTGCAAAAGGGTTGCACAAGGGATTGCGTCCTCCCGGGGGTTAGCACATGGCCAACTCCCACCCCAAAGGGGGTTGAGAAGCCTCGTTAAGTGTAACGACACGGGGCTGGGAGGGACCTCTGCAAATCCGGAGCAGCTCAGGACCATGCCTCTAAGGATGGAGGCTGCTCAGCCTCTCCGGACAACCTGGTCCAGCGTCTGACCACCCTCACCATAAAGATGTTTTCTCTACTGTTTAAATCTTGAAGGTCTTTTCCAACCTAGCCGTTTCTACACACAATTTCACATCCGTCCCTCTGGCCCATCGCCTCTTGTCCAGGCCCCAGGTACCAGCACCTTTCCTGGTACCCATCACGGGACTCGCTGCAGCACATCCACGTCTCGTGCCGGGGAGCCTGGCACAGGACTGAGTCCCAGTGCGGGTGCAAAAACCCCGAGAGGACAAAGCTCAGAGCAGATAAGGATAAGAACATCGGTGTAACAGTGTGATCAGCGTAATTAAAGGGACCTTGAACCGCAAGGAGCGCAATGAGGAAATACTGTAAATCAGCAGGCAGTGACAGTGCTAGCACAGCAATTCTTGCGTTCGGCCTTAAAGGCAACAGCAAGGTAACCAGGAGGGGACCAGTCAAACCAAAGCTTGAGACCTCATAAAAAAAAACCCAACACCCTCAAGCAGCTTTAAAATGATCTCAGTTTAGCTTTGCATTCTCTCTCTGCACGAAAAGATGGCACAGCCTTTTGCTCTCCCAGACAAAGGGTAGTACTGGGGGGAAGAAGCAGCCCTTCTGTCACACGGGTCGGTTTCTTCCCCGAGATATCTCAACTGGAGGGCACTGAAGATTTAAGGCATGAGCTGCTACGGCCTAACAGCTGCCGGGCTCCTTCAGCTGGAGCACACAGCACCATGCTGGCCAAGGAAATCCAGGAGAAGCTTTCCCAGGGGTGACATTGAGTTGCACATGCCTATTATTTGATTTCCAGCTGCACGTGTAACATAATTAAAGGGGGAAGAGGAAATCAAGTTAATTTTACCGAAATGTAATTGGGAAGGGAAGCCAAACAAGCTGCCACATGCTCCTTTTCCTTCCAATAAAAGTTCCCTCTGTCAAAGCCTTAACCTCTTGTAAACGCATGCCAATAAATCCTTGTAAAGCTCAAACACAGAAATTATTCCTGTGTCCACACAGCAAAATCGATCGTTCCTCCTTCGTAGTGCTGGAAGGATTTGGGCTGAAAGCTGGCAAGAACCAAATTTTGGGTCTCTACTTCCCCCACCTCCTCCTCCTGGGAGGGTCTCGGTAGCAACCTTCAGTTTCAGAGGAGATTAGGGAGAAGTTCAGGAGTAGCACAGTGAAAGAAAAAAAGAAGTATTACCTTTAATAATTACCCAGGAAGACTTTCACGGCGTTACCATAGGAATTAATCCTTATATTAATATTGAAAGCATGAACAAAGCAAGGACTCTGGAAGAAGTCACGAGGGGAGAAGTGCTAACCATTCGCCACCGCAACGCACCGACGGTAATTTAAAAATCATTAAAAAAAAAAAAAAAAGACATAGCAACTGCCATTTAAAAACAAACAATGAAAAAAAAAAAAGGACTTTTGTACCTTGGAGACCCCTGAGCAAACTGTGTTGTCTGGAAGACCAAGCAAGCTCCAACCCAGAAGCACTCGATCCCCCAGACACTTTTTGAAGGTAACAGCAAAGCCCCCTAGCACGTCTCCTTCAGGACAGATTTCAGGAAGCAGATGCCATCGATACAGAGCCCTCTCAAGGAAGCTACAGGAATGATGGGGGACCGAGATCCTCCGAAGCTCACTTCCAAATTCGGCCGGGCTCTTCTGAGTAAAAGTCGAAGTTTGGCCCCGCACCAAGTCCCGACAAGCGGGGAGGCGGCGGGCCCGGTTTCAAACCGGATTTTAAAGAGATGAGAAACATCGGCCTTCCGCTCCGCACCACTGCTCCACAGCACGCCTGAACGGCACCTGCTGAACAGCAAACCTCATCAACCTCAGTGCCACAGCAGCCGGGGCTGGGAGGGATGTGCAGGAACGTCTGTGCCAGCCCTGCAGAGCTCTACGCTTGTGGCTCTTACAGATTCGGGGCTCTTACAGAGATGAGAGCGTTTAAATCACTTGGTGCAATTAATGCCATTAATCAAACGCTGCACAACTTCACGTCACAGAATGCTGCGAAGAAGTTTGGGGGGGCATGCCTGGAAAGGACAGGAGGACTAATAGCTAATAAGAGAGCTCTCCGGTTCCAATTTCCTAAAGCTGGTGCTCTGAGTACTGCCATGACAGCAAAAATAACAAGTCTCTTTTTTTTTTTTGCCCTTCCCCTGTTAGCAACAGCTATAAATGTCATCAACAGTACCAGCAGGAAACCTCCACAGAGGGTAGGATGTGAAGAAATGAGACGCCTGTCTGTTTTAGAAACCATTACATTTGCCATTTCCACTGAACTCCTACAGTCGCTTCCTTCTGAGAAGTTCAGGGGCTCGAAAAAATAACAAAGCCGTCCAAGCAGAAAGAGAAACTGCCTCTGCAGAGGAGGAGCGACGGTCCTACCCATCCCTGCGGGTCAAGAGGCTCAGAAGCTGCAGGCTGAGCCCCCTGTCCTCTCCCAAAACCACAAGATGACTTCACAGGAAAGGCCCCGCAGCCAGAAGGCCCCTGCTCTCCAATTCCCGTGAAAAATCTCCCTGCTATCTACGTGCCCGAAGGGAACGACCACCTCTGGGGAAAATCTGTTAGCTTCTGACTTCAGACAGGTATTTGCCCCACTCAGTTCAATCTACTGAGTTTATATTTTATCCCCGAGATGCTGGACACGATTTACAAAGGTTTTTATGCTTAACCTGTAAGCCCGTGTGGAGCTGGAAGGCAAAGGGACAGCAGCTAAGCACCAGAGGTGCCCGCGACATTTTTACGTGTGCTTCTACAGGATCTGGGGACTGAACAACTCCACTGTGTACAAGAGATGTGCGACTAAAACCAATTCTACCGAACGCCTGGACTCAGTCGCCTTGAAGGTTGTTCCCAACCTAGCGGATTCCCTGAAAGCAACAGCACCTACAAGGCATAACAAAAATCATAAAAGCAAAAATCAAAAAGCATAACAAGCACAGCCCCTTCGTGTCGCCGACCTTCCCGCTGTGGCCGCTGCGATGCACGCACGGGAGCCGGGATTTGTGAGCCTGTAATTACCCACGGTTAGGAAAAAACAAAAAAAAGCTCCGATCTGTCAATGGGCTGCAAAGGTTTCGGCGTAATTTTAAAAGGCAGTAACGCCACTTAAAAGCAGAGCACCGTGCGCTTGATAGGCAGACCTTTGGAAACACCGGAGAGCCGGATCCAACTAATCCATGCCTTCCTTCAGCAGTTTAAAAGAGGAAAAACAAATCAGCTGAGCTGCCTCATCCTCTGGTACAGCATCAGTCTGACAAACGTTGCTGGTTGGTAGAAAAAAGCAGAGCAGCAAGAGCAGGAAGCAGCTCCTGGCAGGGTGCTTAATTCTCTGCAGGGCATTCATGGAAGGGAACGGACCCAGAGCTGCAGCAACCTGCCTGCCTTCTGCCCTCCCTGCGCGTGGTGAATACGACCAAACACATTTTGCTGTAAAGGGCAGAATTTGTCGGGAGAATGTTAATGGCTTCGCAGTCGGCAGACCCACTCGAGGCTCACCCGCAGAAGTACTCGAGAAACCGTGGTGAAGAATATGAAAACCAGGGCACACCGCCTCGTAAAGCGGGCGAGCAACTTGTGCCGTGTTACATCGGGAGCTGGTGGCCGAGCCCCGCTTGCAGCGCTTCCAAAGGACGGGAACGCGCGGTTATCTAATGGAAAGTGGCGAGCCGGGTGAGTTAGGTGGCCATAAATAAATAAAGCAAGGATTTCTGCAGAAAGGAGTAACAAGAGCTGCAGTTAACGCTGGGTGAGAAAGCCGCAGAGGCTCCAGTAACTGAAAAGCCCAGCTGCATTAAAAGGGAGCAAAGCAGAGCCAACATCTGCTGCAGGGCTGTTTAAAGAGACGCTGCCTTTCAGTAGCTCACGCCTTACAGGCTGCTGTGTTGTCCATCATGCTTTACCACCCACTTTTGAAAAGCTGAACGTTTGGCGTTCCCAGATCCATCCTCCTGATTCTAGACGCCACTCAGGAGTGTTACGGAAACCTGCCTAATTCGCCTAGACAGTTTTGACAAATCCAAGCCAGCATGTTTAAATGCTTAGCGAGGAAACGTTTTGCAGGAGATGTAAGATCTTTTCTTGGACCGACTGATACAAACAAGGAGCGGAGGGGCGGGGGTGTGAAGAGACAGACAAGCCTTCCGCACCTACGTTGCCTTTTCCAGCCCGAAGAAGGGCTGTTGGCCTCAAAACCTTTCTGCTCAGACTAAATAATATCAGAAAAATTAGAAGAGCTGGCTGCTCCCCCTCCAAACCTCGCTTCATTTGATCCTCAAACTGTCAAGGCTTCACCACTGCTTTGTTAGATGATGAATGCACCTTCGGAGAACGCGCTGGAAGGTACCAAAAGGTTTGCAAGGCTTTTTTTTTTTCATACGATGAGGAAACTGAAATCTGTGCATGTGAAGCGTACAGTGACATCTCTCACTGACCTCTGCTTTCCTGTCCCACACCGTAACCTCCATCCGGGTGTCCTGCACCAGCACCTCCTGGACTAGAGGAGCCCCAGGCAGTAAGCTGCTCATGTGGGGGACCGCCCAGCAGCACAGAAGATGCTCGTTCCTTCAGAATCTCTCTCTGCAAGCGCTGCAGAGCTGAGATGTGCTCAAGGCTGCGAACGTCTCAGCAGGCCAACCTGGTTTTCTACATGAACCCCTCTGGATACGCTGCAAAGTTTTCTAGAGGAGGTGGACGAGTGGTCACTGGGGCCATTCGAGTTGCTGCGATCTCGGCAGCAGCAAGAGGAGCTGGTGGCTGCCTCTCAGCCTGCTGCTGCCAGCCAGGAGATGGATGCTCACCAGGTTCTTCACCCATGTCACTTTCAATGCCTAGGGATGCACGTTACGGCTCCCATCAATGACATGCTGATACACCCTCCTGGAAAATTAATCCTGGGATTTGGTCACTTTACGCCAGGAAGCCGAATGACAGCAGTGTCAGGAGATCCCTGCCAACAGGGCCTGGTTGGATAGCTCGAGCTGCGAGATGAGGAGGAGAAAAACTCCAGCAGCACTGACAGCTGGCTTCCGTGATTTCTCCGGAGGAGGAGCAGAGACCACGGCAAGCTACAGCTGAGGGACAGGGGAGGAGAGCCAGAACTGCGCCCGTCCTCGCGTCTGGTCTCACACCCATGCAGTTCTCAGAAGCGAGCCCGGTTTCCCTGCCAAGCGGCAGCTTCGGCTTCCAAGCCGGAGGCAGGCGGCTGCCCGGGGAGGCACCCGGCCCGACCGCGTGCCAGCAGGGCCAGAGGGGAGGGCTGGTCCCTGCAACGAGGCAAAGCTCTCGCAGATGTGGCTCAAGGAAATGACACCTCTGGTGGCAGGCGTCCTTCGGAGGGGCTGAACTCGGGGGCTCCTTACTCACAAGCACCTTTCGGAAGGACTGAACAGCGAGGGCGAAGCGCAGCGGGAGCGTGCTGGATAAAGCCAAGCTGCACCACGACTCGTCGCTGTTAAAGGCTTGGAAGAGAACCATAAATAAAAGACTGAGATGTTTTAAACAGCAGCTGCCCTGCTCCTCCCTTAAAAAAGGGAGCAAAAAGCAAGTCCAAAATGAGGACTGACCGGCTAATCCGGCACCTAAACGAGGGAGGTCAATTCTGCATTTGACTGGAGTTTTAGTATTATATTAAACCATATTATTTTTTTTCTCTACCCCATAATAATAATGAAAAAAAACCCTTAAATAGATGCCTGTGGTCTTTTGCTCTGTTATTAACAGCAGAGACAAGTGTCTCCGAAACACACACCCTGCAGGGATCTCTGTGCACATACCCTATTATGGACATTTCTATTTCCAAAGGTTTTTTTCCTGGTAAGTGTCTGGAATAATTTGACATTTCTGTAGCATGCAATACTTCTGGGACGGATCCATATGAGTCTCCCCAGCATTTTATGAACAATCCTTTCCAAAGAGTCAAACTAAACGACGAGGTCGAGGCTCCAAAACAGGTTCTGGGCAAGGATTTGCCAAAAAATTCAGAGGGAAGGCTGCTGCCCCAGGACGATTTCATTGTCTGTGGGGAGAACCCGAGATCACGTGCTGGAGTCAGAGAAGGGTGATACCAAATTAAAAAAAAGGGAAAGAAAAAGAACGTGTCAAAAGGTACGTTACTACCCCAGAGTTGGAGCCAGCTGTACAAGGAGGACTTTGCAGGAAGCCGGCAGCCTCGCCAGACAGCTGTGAGAACTTCACACTTGTCCGACAACCAACCTCAGCCCTCATCGTCACCTCCGGTGCTACTCTGAGAAAGACTTGCTCGAAATCTGCAAGTTAAAGACAATTCTGTTTATAATTTATAGGCTGGGGATGGCTTAAGGCTCTCTCTTACCCCAGGTGAGAACCCATCAGGCTTGGTAACAAAGTGAATGCGGAGCAACAGAAAATACTAAAAAAACCCAACCTCTCTGTGACCTCCAAAATTTACAGTACAAAAGTAAGGTGACAGGCAACGGGCAAGTACAGGCAGAGCAGAGAACACAAGGCAAGAGATGAGGGAATAGCTCAGCATCAGAGGACAGCAGTGTCTGCAGACCGAACACACAGACCTTAAAACAAATTGACACACAGAGGAAACGGGGCTCCAGATGAGCCTGATGATAAGCAGATGGCATCTGATCAAGCAAACACAGCTCCTTCCATCACGCTTTAGCCTTTCATGCGGTGTTCTTGCAGGCTGAATACACTGAGAACAAACTCTATCCAATGCACTGCTGTTTGCTAATACAGAGCCCAGATAAAGAACGCGTGATTTTCCCAAGCTTGACGCTACGGAGACATTTCTGAGCACTTGCTTTGACCAAACCACCCACTGCAACAATTATTTGTAGCAGCGGGAGTCCAAGGGTGGAATGGGAAAAAAAGGTTCCCGTAACAAAACACACTTGGGTGTTTAGTGCTCTCCGTAGCACGTCGCCCTTCGCTGCCCCAGGCTCTGCATTTCAGCTGTGCCAGAAGTTAAGGAAAGAGCAAAGACATCACATCGCACCGCTGCGCATTCTCGGGGAGTTCCGCACGCCGCCGGCTTAGCAATCCGGCCGTTTTTAATCACAGCTGTGCTGAAAGGTAATGTATTTGCCCATTATGGCTTACAACTGGGAAACATTTAGGGAACGAACAGCATGTTAGCGTGGCTTCATTTCCAGCAGCTAAAAGAGGCTTCTGAGAGTCCTCCTTAATGGTGTGGACATTTGTTTCATTGCATGAGACTTCACGCTCCGGCTTAGGATTAAAGTGTCATAGGGGGATTTACTGATTTAACTGAATACTTGCTTTCTGAGAGAGAAATTCCAGTTGTCTGCTTCTCAGCTCTATCTAGCCATCAATACAAGCCAATTTCAATTTCAGGTTTTCTGAGCGCCTGGATTAAAAGAAAAAGAGGTGAAAATAAAAATCCACTTTTGCAAGAAAAAAAAATCAAACAAAACAACAACAACAAAAAGAAGAAACACTTTAAGAGAAAAAAATAAAAAATAAAAATAAATTTAAAAAAATGGTTTTCCTAAAGATATTCAGAAGTCCTGCTCAGCTTTTATGACTTCCAGCTCCCCGTTTACTCAAACAGCCAAACTGGCTGGCCCGACACGCCGAGCGGTGCGTTGCAGGCCTGCCTTTTGTCTGCTGCCCCAACTTGTCGGATCCTCGGCTTGCTGCAGAATGGGAATGAGGCAGGAGCCTCGGCAGCGCAACCTTCCTTCGCCGCCCCGGGCAGAGGAACACCCATAAAGCACAGGAAGCCGAGCTCCATCTCAATCGAGCTAATCAGATCAGCAATTATTTTCCGTAGTGTCGTCATGTTCAAGCATAAACATGCTTATCTTTGCGCTTAAGATAGAGAAGAGACGAAGCATTACTGCAGTGATCCCTTTTCATGCCCGATTCTGTTGCAGGAGCTATAATCCTGGATGGAAAAAAGGCTAAGGAGTCATTCATCCTGCCCTTAAAGCTTCAGCATTTTCAGAAGCCTGTGGGACTGCAAGTATTTGTGATCATTTTTGTTGCTTTTTACCTTTTTATAAGACAAACGAATACCATTTATTTTAAAGGTTGCAGGGAAAGGAAAAAGGACATAATCAATTCAATACTGTAAAAGTACGTTCCAACCACACAAATCATTATTAGCAACAAATCTTTAGGACACAGCTCTTTAGGCAGACACAGCTTTTTAAGGGCTTGGAACCAGATGACCTTTAAGGTCCCTTCCAACCCAAGCCATTCTATGAACTTCAAAGCCATTCACCTTTCAAAAGAGGTTTTGAGCAAAGAAAATCTTCACCTTAAATATTCACTTTTCTAACAGCAGGAGAAACAAACCAAAACCCACTCCACAAGCAGAATGGGCAGGGCAGAGCTCAGTCCTGGAACCAACATCATCAGTCTGTCCTCAGAAATGCTTCCAGCTCTAAAAATGAGATGTTTCGTGTAGCATCAGAGGCAGAAAAGCACTCCGCAGAGATGTGCTCCTTACCTTCTGAAAAAAAAAAAGTGACATCCTGACATCCAAGCACCCACAAAACTCAGAAAATCCTTAACTGCTAGAGGAATGCTCAAATCACAACAGCTTTTGCCCCTGTCAAAAGCCAAACTGGTGGTGGTGTTGCTCTGGGGAGCACCATGAACCTGTCCTGGCCTCACGCTGCTACCTGAGGGAGGCCAGAAAGCAGCGCCAGGTTGGGCACCCCAACCCTGACAAAACCTTTGAGAGGCCTTCCTCGTCCCTGTGATTGAGCTTCGGAAAGACAAACGACCTGGACGCTGCTCTTAAATCATCAGACATCAGTAGCAAAAGCAGATGTCTCTCCTCCTTCCCCACCTGCACAAAGCTAGCCCCAGGCCACAGCTCGTTACAGAAGGCCATTAACTCATTAGCTTTAAAGAGCTCTTGGCTTCACGTTGGGTTGTTCAGATGTTCCCCTCCATACCGTGGTGTCCTTTGGAGCGCCATCAAGGACAAGGGAGGTGGGAAGAGAAGGGGGAGCACAGAAAGAACTCTGAGATACTGGGGTGTTTGGTCTGGGGAAGAGGAGGCTCAGGGCAGGCCTCACTGCTCTTCACAACTACCTCTCTTCACAGGTAACTAGTTATAGGACTACAGGGAATGGCCTCAAGTTGTGCCAGGGAGGTTCAGGTTGGAAATGAGGAGACATTTCCTGTCAGAAAGAGCCGTCAGGCACTGGGACGGGTTGCCCAGGGAGGTGGTGGGGTCACCGTCCCTGGGGGTGATCAAGGAAAGGTTGGACGTGGTGCTGAGGAACATGGCTTAGTGGTGACATTGGTGGTAGGGTGGACCAGATGAGCTTGGATGTCAAATTTGTCTTGATGACAAATATTTGCAGAGCGGTAATCCAATCGAAAAGGGTCCGGTTAACCGTGTAAACGAGGTGTTCCTCTCTGTCCCGAGGCAAAGACATTATTCAGCTACAGCTTAAAGGGGAAAAACAGATCTCCCAAGTGAATCATGAAGAACTGTCACTGAACAAGGGGCTGAGATGCACAAAATGTCCAGAGCCGGCACTTACAGGGCTGGCAGAGAGGAAGCCTGCTTGCTCTCCCTGAAGAGTATGAGGGAGGAGAAAGGTAAAGTTTGCAGACATGGCCTGAAGTCCCACTACTCCCCGCTATTACAAAACCACTCTGCTTCATTCCCTTTCGGAAATTTCAATTTTACTGCATAATTGCTTTCTCTGTTCCTTTTCCCATTTATAGGTCAGAGCTCACAGCAGAGCCCAGCACTGCACCAGCGGGGTATTTCTGGTGTCTGTGCTGATAATTAATGCCCATTACGCAGCTCAAGCCTTGGAAATCTCAGCTTACATGATAATGTGCACAGGATCCCTGCTACTTTCGTTAATTGTGGAAGCACCAAGGCAGGCAGGTGCTCAGGATGGACCGTAGCTGGATTTTCACTCACACCTGCCTTACAACACCTCATGCCCTTAAAAATCGACAGTGATCATAACTGATTATTTGGCTCTGCTAAATTGCTACCTAGACAATGGAAAAGTGACTGCAGTTCTCGGAATATCAACGTTTACTGAGGAACAAGTGCAAAAATACTTAAAATTGATCAAAGGAACTGGATTATTTGCAGTCAGACATCGTGTAACCATTAAAAAAGGGCTTTCAGAGGCTAGGTGCGTGTTCAAGTCAGCAGTACAATGCGGATACAAATCAGAGGTGCTTGCACTTCACAAACACTTCCTGCACTGCGGAAACAAGGTTCATTATTTGCATGTCTGAATGAATGCATGGCAAACAGCGTGGAAAATCTCATCAATGTATTTACCCAGGGCTTGCAGGGTTGTATTTGTCAAGTTACTGTCATCTTGAAGACTTTTATATTACGTGTGCTTTTTATAAGCAACGATATTTATTAATGTATAGAGTAACTTCAGTGCTTTTATCTACGTAAGAATATTTTTCACATCTGTAACTTCTCATTCCCTTTTCCCCATTTAATTTAACCTCCAAATATCAAATCTAATATCCCAGCGGTGCCACGGCAGTGCTCAGCTCTCCCCTGCTGATGGGGACAGCAGGCAGAACAGGTAACTAAGCCCATAATAAAATCGCTTCTCCTACCTCTCGGAGCACTGAATTTCTAAGTCCTTCCCAAGTCACAGTCAATGCAAGACAT
The DNA here is from genome assembly GCA_011076525.1 of Nettapus auritus. Classification (NCBI taxonomy): domain Eukaryota; kingdom Metazoa; phylum Chordata; class Aves; order Anseriformes; family Anatidae; genus Nettapus; species Nettapus auritus. Next base: position 18,533,904 of record CM021774.1, read on the forward strand.
TATTGACATCTGCTACCAAGAGCAGATCCTGTATAATTAATAAAATCAGACGTTCTGCAGCTTGACACCCGACCCCACACACGATATTTAGGATGGGCTTTGTGCATTTCCAAGGGAGATTCCCAGCTAGATAACGGGAGAGTTGGTGCTGGAGCCCAGTCCTGCAGAAGCCCGAGACACCGGGCTTTAAAGTCCTGCCAGCCTCATGTACAGAACAGCTATTTTGGATAATTACAGAAGCTGTAATAATGCCTTTGGAGTCCCATGAAGTTGAGCTCACTGCAACTCAGATGCAGCCTTGCAAGCTTTGGAAGAAGGCACTCCATTTGCTTGAATAGAATCCTGAACAAAACCATCCTTTAGACCTCATTATCTTCTCAGGGTACTTGACAGCCACAAACGAGATTCCTAAGCCTTACTTTTAGCTGACATAAACCAGCACAACCTTGCTACCTGATCGAGTTGCATGCGTTTCCATCAGAGGAGAATTCAGCCTTAGCAGATGTCCTGCTCTTCTGAAAAGCAGGGTAAGGACCCACTGTGTGCCTGCACACACCCACCTCGGTCTGTGGGCAGCCCTGCACGTGCTTTCTGTGCAAGTATGTGAATTTTTGGGTGTCTGCTGCAAGCCCCGGGGCTTCAGCCCTGCAGCCAGCCGGTGCTTCCCGGAGCTGAGGGCTCTGCTCTCCTCGTGGGAGGGCGCGCTCGGCTCTTCGAGTGGAAAAACGTGGTGAAAGCCAGCAAGAAATTACAAAGAAGGTCTGAAGCATGATAAAATGCTGAGAGCTTGCTAGCTGCCATGCACCTCGGCTTTCGGTGACGTCTTTAGCGCAGCCTCCACATTTTCAAGTCCCTTCTGTTAAACGGGCATGATTAATTCCCCTGCAGTTTTCCAAGCCTGCTTCTGCTTGGAAGCCAATTTAGCAATTAAATTAATCGTCAAATATTTCTTGCCAGAGAATAAAAAGGGAGTTTCACCTCGCCTGGGCAAAATGCAATTCCCCGCGGATTTCAGAAGTTAATGAGTGGAACAGTTATAAAAAAAAATGTAAAGAACTGGCAAATCAGGCGGCCAAGAAAGAGACAGGAAGTGACAGATTTAAGAAAATACCTCTAAAGTAGAGGAAATGAGTTGTCCTTTAAGAAGAAATCATATATATAAAGCACATAAAACAGAGTATTCTTTGTAGACTTGACTGAAGAAAGAAAAAAAAATTTAAAAAAGAGACATCCTGAATAGCATTAAAAGCAAGACAGCTTCAGTGGCTAGCCTCAGCTACCGAGGATGGAAATCTGAACAATTTTAAAAGCAGTGGCCAAAACCTATCTGTAAAAGAAAAAAAAAGAAAGAGAGAGGGAAAAAGCCACTAAATGCACCGAGAGGAGTGACTTAAGCCAGTAAGGACACACAGCCTCTCACTACATAGTGCTGCTGTGCTGTACTTAACTCTGTGCAGGTAAAGTACTACTGGTGATGCTCTTCAACAGGTAAAAGGAACTGAAAATAACGGCAGAGGCACCTGCTGGGAGAGAGGTGTTGAGAAAAGCTGTGTGTTGGCTTCTACTTGGGTGAAGTTCTCCTCAACTTCTGCAGTGAGCCACAAACTGGAGACCCCCTGCAGCAAGGGGGGACTATGCACAACTTGAGGAGTGCACGACACACACACACCTGTACCGCAGGCAGATCCCAAGCTCCAACCATCAAGAATTGATACTGAGCTCACGGACAGCCCACACAGCACCCCAAGACACCCCACACAGCACCCCCAGGAAGGGCCGGGCGGCAGCGGCGAGGAAGGTGTTACGGGGCTTTGTCAAGTGGCACTGACATTTTGAAGAGGAAGCTGAGGGTTAGTAGACTTCACGTGAAACGAAGCCTTCCCAAAATGCTATTTTTAAAGCTAGCAGCTGTAACGCAGTAAATGTCACGTATGAAAGTGCTTTATTGTGTGCAAACACCTTACAGCGCAAAGGTAACCTCGGAGATCGGGAGTTCGGCCCTACAAAAGAACGTTTCACTGTCCAGGCGTGTTCAGCAAGGTTCTGCCCGGAGGGGAAAGAGAAAAAAAAAGAAAATGCAAGAGAAAAAGAAATCTTTACTCCATTTTAGGACTGTGAAAGGAATTTACTAAGACATTTCTGTACAGCTAAAACGTTCCCTTTCATTATAATGTTATCTCATTAAATATAAATTTACCTGGACCTGACTCCTCGCTATCGGAATGATTTAAGACCTCGTTCACTCGGCAGAGAAATCACCCCAATTAATAAACTTGAAATCCTTCTGCCACAAGGATTTCCCCTGAAAGGGTTTGAGCAGCAGATTTAGCCCTGCAGTGCTTCAGGCGAGCTCGCAGCCCGGCTCTCTGAAGGCAGCAGCGGCTGCAGCAACAAGTCTGCCTCTGTGCTGCGCCACCCAGCACCGCCACGCGATAAAGTGCCTGCTGGGGAGGGTCCGAACAAAGACGACTTCGTCTTCCATTTCCTAGAAATCAGTTAAAAAAGGAGAAAGAAAGAGACGCGAGAAAAGCCCTCGTCCCGAGCTGTGCCGACGGAAGGCGCTGGGAAGGTGAGAGTTACAACAGACCTGCATCAACCAAGGTTATTTCGCTGCAGAGAGAGGCGTAAAGCTTGGGTGAGCCCCCCAATACACTCTTTTGCCTTTGGTCTCCTCTTTTCCATGCTGGGAGAGCATCTCCACTGTGCCTTCTCCTTCAGGGGCATACAGAAACAGCACACACACATGTGCAAATCCTCTGTCGTTCTAGCACATCCCCACAAACAGAAGACAAACAAGCTGGAGTGATCCCTCACCTCTCCAGGCTCCCGTTCCCAGCCCACCCCCTCCTCCAGGGACCCCACTCGGTCCCAAGGAAGAACCAGGGAGGTGAGAGCTAAGAGGGACCCGGAGCAGCCGGCCTTACCAAGAGGCTGCCCAGGAATAAAAGCTCCCCTAGAGCGCCGGCAAGAAGCTCTCCCTTCACCAGGCTGCTTGCCTAAACTGCATTAGATTTCCATTAAAACCCCGTTAAAAACATCCGTGCCTATTCTCGCTCGCCTACTGCTCCCCAAAGAACCGCGTGGCGTCCGTTTACCGCGCCTCTCCTAAAACCTCCTGGCCCCGGAGCTTTCCAAAGCCAGGGCTGCAGCTCACGGCCCCCGGCATTTCCCTCCAGACACGTGGGGACGCAGCGACCCGCGTGGGATGCAAGGGGTCAAACGCCGAAGGACCTCGCTCCGCTGGCAGTGTCGCAGGTTCACTCGTGGGGAAGTGAAAACAACCCCAACAGGACCGAACTTACCACCCAAAACTGCATCCCAGGCCCTACCAGGACACGGTGCCAGCAACTTCCTTGGCAGGATGGGCTCGAATCCACCGGGCAACTGGATGGAAGAAGAATGGACAATCCCAGGGCTTGTTCGAAACGTTACAGAAGACACAGGTTGAATGTTAATCAGAAAGAGCAAAGTGCTGATCATCACCATATCAATGGGCTCGGTTGAGCTTTCAGCGCTCGTTATTGTCTGGTGTGGGACGCGGGACTGAGGCCGCACGGGCGTTTCCAAGTTTCAAAGTTAGAGCTGCGGTCTGGTTCCCAAAGGCCGGCGTGGAAAGGACGGCAGCGACTCGCAGGATTTCAAAATGAAGAAAAACGTGACAGCGTTAGCCACGTAGCAACGCTCAGGAACGGGGTCTGGGGGATTTTGCAGCGGTTCTGTTACAGCCCTGCACACAGGAGGATGGGAACATTTACTTTAGCCAACCACAGAGCACACAGGGTTACAAGAAAAGGGGTGCCTTCCAGCACAACGCGCAGCAACCAGGGGGACACCGACCAGAATATCAAGAGATGGCCATATTTCCCCGTTATTTACCACCGAAACACCACGAGAACCGCTGCAGCTCCTTTCTTCTGCGTATAATCATCGTATTGATGGAACTGGCAGCGACCCCGGGCTGGACTCGGCTGTTCTGCCCCACCACACAAAGAGCCACAGGCACAAAGACGGCCAGTGACGTTACGTTGGCTACCGAAGAAAAACAAAATCCCAGCCACTGTTCTTCGCCGCACCCCCTCGGCTCGGCCAGGAAGGAAGCACGCTCTCAGAAGCTCACTTTCAGACCTCGTTTCTGAATGAAGAGCTGTTTAGCACAGTAACGAGGCGTGAAATGATACCAGCTATGATTCAGGCTGCTCGGTGCTTCGTCTGTGCTGGCCACCAGGCCGGTGACCCTTCGATTGAGCTCGGCTGCCACGCCAGAACACGTCCCAGCAGCATCCCGCTCATCACTTCCCTGCAGGACGGTTCTGCTGGCGTGCCAATAGCTTGGCAGGTATTGCTCCTCGCCTAGGGGAGACAGACACAGGGGAGTTCTACGCCCGGAAAAAACGCGATTATTGCGGCCCATCAGACGTGATATCCGGCTCTAGGGCTGAGAGCCAGGGCAAACAGCAGGTCGTTCCTCAACTCGCCCCTTGTGACGCTTGGCTGTTTGCTTCATTTTATTTTTCGAGACCGATTTCCTTTCTGAAAGCGCATCTCTGTCCTCCTCCTCGGCCTTTCCCCCACCACCTGCGTTCTTACCGGACAAACCGCCTGCAACTAGAGGGGCCGTGAAGGTCTGCACCGTCTGCACGCTCCTCAACGGGACATTTCGCTCAGGAACTGCAAAGTCTGCTTCTCCTCCAGCACTTCCAGCCTCGACTCGTGTCGCTGCGCTCACCCTCGGCACGTGCCACAGCCACCTGCCTTCCACGGGGGGCTGGAAACGGAAATCAGCTGGCTGGGAGCTGCAGGAGCGGCGTTTGCCCTGTAACCGTCCCGCAGAGCGTTGCACAAGAGCGGTTCCTTCAGCCAGGCCGATTTTGCAAACGCCAAAGGAATTCGGTTCCCTCGTATCTCTGCTCACGGGACCTCTGTTTAGAATATTTGGAATTTCTCGGACTCCACCGTGCTACCGCCCCCCCTGGGTTTCGCTCTGGCTCTCTTGCTTTCGTCACCTTTCACCTCCAGGTTGTTCCCCGTGCCGGGGGGATCTCTTCTGCTCGGCTCCCCCGATCTTCATTAACAAATTGCCTTTGATGAGTGCCCTGGGCTGCGGTTCAGAGGCTGAGTTCCTCAGGAACCGTGGGGTTCCTCAATTCGTTCCCTCTTCGATGCCCTCTGGGAACCGAAGCAGACAATGCTGATTCTTTTTTTGTGATTTCTACCTGTGGCTTTCCTGGTGGAGGTGGGGAAGCGTTTCCTGTGCTCACCCTGAGAAAAGGCCCATTCCGGCAGAAAATTCAGTCCACCCTCCCGAAAACAAGTCCGCTCCTGCCTCCCCTCGCTTCGGCCCTGACGGTGGAATTTTAATTGAAGCGATGGGGCAGGAGGGGAGGGAAGGTGTGCTTGGGCTGCAGGACACCGGGCCAGGACCTCCTGGGCTCCCCACCTTGCCCGGACGGTTCCTCCTCCGGTGCCCCGGGGATTTATCCACGCTACTGGAGCACAAGCAAATGTCGAAAGAGCTTAATGAGAAACAGGGCCCGTCCCTCCTGTGTGCTCTTCCTTCATCCCACGAGATCCATCTCTTGGTAATTCGATGAGAAGCTGTTTTTCCATCCAAGCTCTCCTTCGAGTCCCAAAGCCAGCGGTGACAGCATGAGAATGCTATTTGGGAACGGGACTGCAGGACCGCCAGCTAGCTTTGGGGGGTTAAAAACAAACAAAAAATAAGGCAAAGAAAACCAAACACCGGAGGCAGGAGATGGCAAAGCGGGATGATGCCTGAAAGCCAAAGGAGAACTGCAGAGAGCGAGCACTCGGCAGGGCCCCGCCAGCTGACGGCCGCCTCTCTCCCTTCGCTCCCTGCCCGGGATTTCAAAGGCTGGGCGTGCGTTTCTGGGCAGGGCAGCTCGCAGCCAAGTCTCTTTGTGAAATCAGCACGAGGACACGGACAGGAGAAAAATTACGTCGGGCAGCCGGGCAAGAAGCTGGGGAGGGGAAAGACGGGGGGAAAGCGATCCAGAGGCTGCAAAGGAAATCAGAAACTCGACAAAGCCGGGGCTCCCTTCCAGCTGGGACGTGGCCTGTGGGGGACAGGGGTCCCTCCACCCCGGTGCAGGCTGTTTCAGGCCAGGTCTGTCCCCAGGTGTGTGACGGGAGGATTCCAGTCCTGCTTTGAAGGGAAAACCCCCGAGGCACCGCTCCGGGCCCTCAGAAGGAAGGGGAGGCAGCGCACGAACAACATCCCCCTGTCCACGGCAGCCCCAGCGCCTGCATACCTCCAGCAGCAACCACGGCGAGCGGGCTGAGGCACCTCGGCAGACGTAGGGCCAAGCGCCTATAAAGGAGCCTTTGTGCCGGCTGAAGGGGGAACAAGGCATTTGCTGTCCCCGACCACCTCGCCGAGCGAGCGGGGCCGCGCTTTTCACGCTTCCTCCGCCCCAGGAGCCGCGAGGGCAGGTGGTGGGACGCAGGCACAGCCTGCAGAGCCCGCGGTCCTGAGCCCCGCCGTGCTAATTCCTAGCCCCCAGTCCTGCCTTTTACACCCTCAGTTATCCTTTTCACCTTCCCCCTACTTCCCCGCTCCGAGACCGGGCTCGTCCTCTGAGGCCGCGGTGTTATTTTTGGCCCGGAATAGATAAAGAGCCACGTGGACGCTTTCTCCCCCGAAGAAGCGCAGGCAGCGGTGACGATACCAGCGGCGGACGTCAGGGCTGGGGGGAAAAGATTATTTATAAGACAAAGAAAAATCGCTCTGCCCGAAACCTGGAAAAGTCACGGCTTCGTCATATTCCCAGGGAGGCAACAGCCCTGCTGCTCTGTGAAGATTAAACCCGCCGTTGTCTCTTGGTTGGTTTTTGGTGTGTTTTTGTTTTTGTCTTTCATGAAGTTCCCCTTGGCCAAAGACGTTAGGAAGCATCTTCAGCAGGAGGAGGATATAAAACCGAGCGTGTTAGCTAAGTAAGCTGCGATAAGGTTAAACAAACACGTCAGGCAAGGTAAGGGCGAGGTTTCTTGACAAATCATCCGTGAGAAGGTTAAATAAATTTCTCTCTTGTCAGGACAGCAAAGATACGCGTGCTCGGAAGAAAACTTCTGACCTGGACCGTGAACACGAGAGGTGTGCGTGCTGGAGTCACTCCAGGCCAACAGGGCCATTGTGGGGAAGCCTCGGGGCTGAAGGCTGTATGGAACCACTGAAAAATGGGCTGAAGGCAGCTCAGTTAATACAAACGAGCACTCTCTCCCGCGTTCCCCGCTTATGCAGCGGTGACACAACCAGCCAAAACATTTAGCTTCAACTCAAATAAGGTTTAAAGAAGTCACTGCCAAGTAATTAAGCCCATTGAAGGCTCAGGAGCAGAGGAAGCCTCCTTAATGCTCCGCCGAGATTCTCGGCGCCCTTTTCTCACCGCTGGCACCGAGCTGAGGCGGCAGCCGTGGGGAGGAGCAGGCAGCGAGCTTCCACCAGCAGCCTCGTGCCTCTCCAAGCCACCCTGGCACGAGGGCCGAGCACGGTCACAGCCCACGGTTGGTGTTTCTCGGTGTTTCTCTGGGGTGTTTCCCTCCTTGCGCCAGCAGGGAGGACTTCGGGAGCAGCTCTTCTGCTGCCATCGTCCTGCTTTGCAATGAACCTGAGCCCAAACTGTGGGCTCCTGCTTCCTTGCTAAATCCCAACCTCTGGCTAAGAACCTGTGCTTAATCCCCAGAGAGGGCCAGATGCTTCCGGAGGCAGCTTCCCAGAACAAAAACACAGCTCTCAGCTGGAGCTCCCCAAAGCCATTCAGTGGGGAGGATTAACCCCGGAGCCTTGGACGGAGTTGAGATGCAGTGGGCATGACCCCACCGCGCTCCGTGGTTACACGAGAGCACGTCGTGCCTTCTCCCAGCCGCCTTTCTAAGTTAATTCCTTTGAAGTACGAGGTCCAGGAGCTGCATCTCAGCCTTGCATCGTCACCTGGGGCTCCTGGCAGGGCTTACCTGGGCGCAGGGAACCCGCTGGGTTGGAAAAGAGCTCGCTGCGGGGGCCTTCCTCCATCCACAGGGCTCCTCGTCACGGGACGCAGTGCGGCACGGACGTTGCATAGGTGGGCAAAGAGATTTCCAGTTCAAAAGCTCTTAAAAAACACTTGGGGCCCGCAATTTCAATCACACGCGGGCTTTTGACTCTTTTTCTGAAGCCACCACCATCACGCCAGCTGCAAGCCCCCGCCATGAGGCTGAATCCGTCCCCGAGCATCCCACCGATAAAAATCTGCCACAAATTTTATTTGAACTTGCTCAAAACGCAGCCGAGATCGCCAACGACGACTGCCTTGCTTCCACTGAGGGCAGCAGTGGAAACCCACCTTCAGGACCGGGGTTTAGAAACTAACCAGCGCCGAGCTTTCGGTTCTGCAGGGACCCCAAACGGGCTTCCAAAAAGCTCAGGATATAAGAAATCACCGCCGGTCGGTTCCCCCCGGCCCTCCCAATTATGTGCCCAACTGGTCCGTGCCACGTAAAGGTCATTTTGGTGGAAGATAATCCGCACCCTTCAGGCAAGCAGGATTTCTGGCAGGATTTTAAGAGGTCTCCAGCTGATCGCCACGGAAGTTGGCGCCGCCAGGAGCCCAGATAAGCTTTTAACACAGGAAATTAGCGCTAACGCGTTGTAAGCATTTCAGCCCTCAATTAAGGACGGGGCGACAGCCCAGCAAAGTCGAACTGAGGTGGTTTTTTTTTTCCAAATCGGACGGGTTTGGAAGGCAAAACAACAGCAGCAGGTCTTCGGCGGGGAGGTTTCTACAGGAAATGAGGTTAGGCAGGTGCCGAGCAATGAATCCTCCTGCAGAGCCCTCAGACGCAGGCAGAGCCCGGGGCGAAACCCGCGGGCTGTCCTCCTGCACCTTCTCCAGGGCTACCCGCAAAGCGGCAGCACCTCCTGTTTCTTTGCAATAATTCGATCGCTTTTCTTAAAAAAAACTAATTATTTCCCCACCTACCAAGCACTGAGCTGGAGGCGTTTCTGCCACCCCTCCGCTGACCTCCGGCAGCTCGCAGCGAGCCCCTTCCCCGCTTTGTTTTCCTTTCTCATCGCCGCTTTTCTCTCCCTGCCTCGCCGGCTCCGACGCCTCCGTGCTTTAAGCTGCTCACACCACTCGTTGCCCTCCGAATACAGAGGGGAGAATCTCTAGAGGCCGAGCTGAGGCCGCTTTGTGTCCGCTGCAAGTGAGAAAGTCAATTTTTTTTTAGCTTTCTTCTCTTCACCTGGGGCGTTTGGCTGAGATTTTGTTTACGCAGAGGGAAGCGCGAAGAGGTTTGTTCCTCCACCCCACCCCGGCCTTTTATACACGGAGATAAGCACTAAATAAAGTGGCAGCGGCCAGCTCAAAGCCTAACGGCAGCCAGCTGCTCTGGTTATAACCCACCAGAGGCTGAATTTCCCCGTGCCCTTTCAAGGTCTCCAGGCAGGTGGGATTCGCCCACGACAGGCGGCGCGCGGCTCTGGGATTACAGCACAAAGTCGAGCTCCTTAAGGCAGAGGAAGGATTTTCTCCTCCCGCTGTGCCAGGCGGCCACCCCGCAGAAACGGGGCAGCTCTGCAGCCGGGTCAGCAGGGAAAAACCCTCCGGGAAGCTCCGATTCCCCTCCCTGCTGGCCCCACGAGCTCGCAGCCCCACGCACCTTCCGTGTGCCTTAATGAAGCGAGAGGGATGCCGAGGTATTAGGTCGGGGTTCTTCATCCTGCCGTGCCACGACGGATTAGGCTTTGCTGGCTTGTCCTCACGCTAAGAACTAAGCCAGGCAGCCGCCTAACTCGGCAGGATGACGGGTCCTGATCCCTGCACTTGGAAAAGCCCGAATCACGCAGCCTTCCCCTTTCAAACCAAGGGCTGGCAGAAAGTCACCGAGACCCAGGCTGAAGTGACCTGGGTACGGCGCTCGGAGCTGCACACAGAGCCGGCCTCGAGCCCCGCAAGACACAAAAAGCCTTCGCCGACCTGAGCTCAGAGGTCAGTCGGCAACGACCTAGTGGTGTCAAGTCAGAATTTCCCCTCTGAAATGTTTGTTTCTCAAAAGTGAAAGAGCTCGCTCAGGAGCCGGGCGCAGATCTGAGCTCTCTCCTATCCCAAATCCTCCCAGCCCACACCTCGGCTTCGCCAACCCCGGCTGCTCCCTCCTGCGACCTCTCTGCCCTCCTCCTGAGCAAACACCGCCGCTAAAATTAGAGCAGGTATTTCAATCTGCCCGGACATCCCCCCCTACGTGGATAAGGCTCTCCTCTATCCCCACCTGCGTGCCCTGACAAGGAACCTGCTCGGCACCCTCACGGAGCTCAGGCTGTGTTGGCGCGCTCCCCCAGGACAAACAGCCGCCCACTTCTCCCTCTGAAGCCAAGCACCTCCGGAGCGCTTCAAAGACGAAACTGAGCGCTCCAGAAAGGTCCATTTACAAACATCCACGGAACAGCAGCGGGCACGCCTGTTTGCTCCCCGTCTCTCCCGTTTCTGGAAGGAAGAGGAGGCATCTCCGAACGTCACTTGGATTATTTCAGAAGACCCTAAACTTGAGCTTTGCTCCCGTCCAGAAGCAGCACGCCCTTGGCAGATCCGAGGTGCACTTTAAGGGCTCTCCTCACTTCGGTGGGTTTCAGAGCAGCAATTATCTTCAATTACCGCAGACGAAAGCCCGCACAAAACGCTAATTCGAGCCCACCCTTCTCCCAGGAGCCCCCCAGTACCCGCAGCCAACACCCAGAGGCCCCGGCTGCTTTTCCCTGCTGCGCTCGCTCCCTTTGTCACGACCTTTTTTGCCATTTCTATGATATATATATAAAAAAATAACGCTTCTGGAGGTTTAAGAGCATTAGGTGGTGGTGTGGAGGGAAGCACTTCCCCCTCCGTACCCCCCTTACTGCTCCGTTCCTCCTTTTCACTGCCTCAGCCACAGCAGGAGGAAAACCAGAGGCAGGCCGAGCAGGCCGTGGCAGCCTCGCTTTTGTTTTCACGATATAAAATGTTCAGAGGTACGGCTCCTGCCCGTTGTTTCGGTGGCATCTCTCCTGGGGCGGGGTGAAGCAGGGAGCCCGAAGAACGGCGGCGTCGGTTCTTTTTGCTGTATTCCCTGAAAAGCTCCTGACAGCAGGAAGAGCGCGAACGAACCCTTCCAAGCCCTGAAGTGAGCGGTGCCGCTGCCGAAGTGCTCCGTGAGGAGAGCAGCGAAGCGACGGGAACGCAGGAAAGGGGGGGAAAAGAGGGTTTTGAGGCAGCCTGCTGAGAGCGGAGGAACACAGAGCCGGGGCTGGAGCTGCGCTCGGGCACAACCCCAGGAACGAGCCGGTGGAGACGAGCAGCACAGTGAGGACATTGTGGGATCCCGGAGTCAGAGAAAGGGGGCAGTGACAGTCACGGAGATGAGTAAAATGCCTCCGGGCACAGCGCCCACGGCAAGAACAACACGGGGAGAAAACAAAACCCACCACCCCAAGCCAGGTCCTGCAGGGCTCCGCGTGTCCCAGGCGCTCCGGGTGGGAGCTGGGGGTGACGGCAGCGGGGAGGTGAGCTCCTCGCTGGCGCTGCTCGGTGGGAAACGCAGGTGAGAAGGGGAAGTTCGGGTTGCCTGGGGTGGGTTTTGGTGAGGCCGAAGCAGCTCTGCCTGCCGAACCTCGTGCCGAAGCCGCTTCCCTATCGGTGGGAGCTGCGCAGGACGCCGTGCCCCGGCGCGGATCGACTCGCTGCTCCGCCAGATGCTGAAACACAACGCCCTGCGCCGAGCTCTCGGCCGCCCGCTCGTTGACATTTGGGAACGTAGGAGACATGGAAAATGCTTTTACCCCGAGCTTCCCCCGGCACAGCTGTTAGGGCAGCTGTGTTATTTCGCACAGCTCTCGCTTTATCTCAAATAAAATACTAGGCGCGTTCGATCAAGCTGTCCGGGAGAGGACCGCGTCACAAAGTCGGGAAGACGACAGGTTTTTCAGCTGAAAACCCTCGAGTGGATGAGAGCAGGGCTGTTCCTCGCAGAAGCGGCATGCTTCCACCCCCCAGCGTCCCCCTTCCCTCCCGGGCATCTCACGTCTTTGCACGAAAGGACTTCACGGCACTTGGGAGCATCCAGCACTGCGGTTATTTAACGCCGGCTGACCAAACTAAACTGATCTTGAGGAAAAACCCAACCTCCCTCTGTCAGGTACTGTTCCTACTGCAGTTATCTTTAGTTATTTCAGGCCCAAACGTGGTCGGATTGACTCCAAGGGGTCTCCACCAGTCTCAGCAGAGCCCAACGGTGGAAAAAACGTTTCTGACCCCTTGCTGAGGGCTAAGCACGACACGGGCCCGGCCTGCGCTAATTGCAGGTGGGTAAGCTGGGAACGTGCAGAGCGGCTGGTAGTCAGCAAAGCCTTCAGGACCGACAGCTAGGAATAAATTGCTGCAGATGGAGCCCTCCTTCCCCTTCCACAGCGGCCTTCCCGTCACCGAACTGTGACCTGAAGTGAAGCAAGAGCTGTCGGGGTCGGAGGATTCAGTAAACACATCAGGAGTTCAGCAGGAGCCTTTGCTGGTAAGAGCGAGTCAGCAGCAGCGCGCGGCCACGGCTCCTCGGTCACGCAGACAGAAGGATCTCCCTTCTTTACGTCTCACAAAAGCACAAAGCAGCGGTTGTAGGCTGGCCGTAAACGCCTGCACAAACAGATCAACCGTTTGCTGTCTCTCCTGCTCTCACCTCCTCGCTCCTCTCTGAGCGAAACCCCCGGCGTTTTCCCTGGGACGAGCGCTGGGAAGCGCAGGCCGAGCCCCGCAGGTGTTTTCAATCAGACAGTCTGTAAACACCCAGGGCTCACTTCAAAGGGCCCGGAGGAGCGGGGCAGGAGAACCCCTCCTCGCCCCTCGGAGGAACCACCGGCACCCCGCGGCAGCAGGAAGCTGCCCAAAGCAGCCTGGGGACTCTCGGGTTGTTTTTTTCCCCTCCCGAGGTGCCAACTCCACGGCCACAGCCGCGTGGGCAGAGCCCGAGTTTCGGTGTAAGAGCAGTGGCTTTGGCTCTGCCGACATCAAGGAGCTGCTCGGCGGGACGGGGCCAGCACCGATGAGACATCTCCGCAGCGGCCGTGGGCTTGGGAAAACTGCCGCTGTCAGGGCAAACACCCGTCAGCCTGGCACGTTTCATCCGCGCCAAGCGGCACGGCACCGGGAGCCTCGATTTTGCACGCTGACGTTGACGCAACCGGCTAAAAAAAAGAACGGTTGAGCAGTGAGGACTTGCAGGGCCCTGCGGCCACTTTGATTTCGGTTATTCCCTTTGTGTGTAAATAAAGATATCTGCTACGAGCGCTGGATGTTCCTCCCACCACCCCAGCGTGCCTCATCGGCCTCCGCTTCCCTCCCTGCCTCCAAGTTCGTGTAGGTCTCTCCTGGGGCGACGCTTGTAGGAAACGAGAGCGTACAAACCACCAGGTGGCAAAGGGAGGCGAGCTCCGGAGCCCCTTTAGCACGGCCCGGTGGCAGTGACCCCCTTTCCAGCCTCTCCCTCCCCCAAACCCCCGCCCCATGATCACCGTCCCCTCGTCCTTACCTCGTAGGACCACACGCACTGCACTCCCGCGAACCTCCGCACGCATCTCCCCACCTCCACGTCCTCGTGGGTGGTGTACATCTCCCGCAGGCACTCGCCGATGTGGGGCACCATCCTGCGCAGCACCTCCCGGCTCATGATCACCCCGGGGCCCCCCATGCAGAAGTTCTCGCCCGGCTCCAGCGCCAGCTTCCCCATCTCCTCCGTGGTGCCCAGGCCGGTCTGCCCGAGGAAGAGGGGCTCGCTGCTGTTCAGACTCCTCAGGAAGTTCTCCAGTTTGTCCCCTTTGATGTAAACGTCGTCGTCGGCTCTCATAAACCATTCGTATTTGTCCAGGTAGTGGTCGTGCATGTACTTGAGCATCATGAACGATTTCTTCTGGGGGGGGTAAGAGTCGTCCACGCCAGGAAGCGGCACGATGGGGATGGGAATGGAGGTGTCCGAACCCTCGCTGGAGAAGAACTCGACCTTGCCAGGAATGGTTTTGGACCAGGTTCTAGGTTGGAAAAGACAACGAGAACGAATTGAGCATGCACACAGAGGCAGAACGCGCTCCCCGGCAGCGATAACCCGGAGCTGCACCTCATTTGCTTCACAAATTTTCCTTCTGAACGCCTCGAAGGGTTATTTTTTTTCTCCATGCAAACAAGGACACTCGCGCTGCACCCCGAGCCACGGGCTTAACACGCAGAAAAAGCTCCGGGCAAGCACCTGAGCACTGCTTTTGCAGCTGAAGCTGGAAAAAAATACAATAAATTCAGCAGAGGTGGGCAGGGTTTCCTACACGTCCTCGGTGTCGGCCTAACAGCAAAGCTGGAGGGAAGCAGGGCAGGCCAACGACTCACACAACCGGGTTTAACGCCTCAAAAGCTTCCCCGCGAGCTCTTTGGCATCATATCCGCCCCCCACCTCCCCGAAACACCCCCAAAGCTCCAAGACTTGTTCGGAAGTACTGACTTGCAGGGAGCAAACAGCCACTGAATTTCACGAGGGCTTGTCAAGAGCCAGGATGCTGTGGGAAAGCAAGCAAAGGGCTTCCGTGGGAGCTGCGAGGCCTCGGGAAATGCTCCCGGGTGTCTGCAGGCACCGGAGAATCCCGGTAATAACCCCAAAAGGCTCTGTGCCAGCGAAGGACCGGTGTAAAGCAGACGTAGGACGGTGACGGAGGGCACGTAACCCCAGCGGGTGAGGGGAAGAGCCGGGGGACGCGGGACCGCTCCGTAGGACAGACGGCAGAGAGCTCAGCCTCCCCGGGGGAGGACTTTCAGTCATGTAACTCTCACAGCCTCGCCCTAAAAAAATACCAATTTTGAGCTTTCAGAGCCATTTCCTCTAACATGGAGAAAACGGAGTTTAGGTGTCCTTCACAGGAACACGTGGGCAAGGATTTTCACTGATAAACGGGCAGGTTTTACCCCGTTTTTTTTCCCTTCGGTTTGCCAGGGAAACGCTGAAGCGCGGAATCGGGGCCGAACATCACCTCTGACACCTCAACAGCGACGCGCTGCTCCAGCTCTGTGTGACGAACGTCATCCAATTACTCTGAAAGCTTTGTCTTCTGGATCTCTTACTCATAGGGGTAGTGCTCCGCCGGGTAAGATTAGGTCCCGACGTCCCACAAGAGTCAATGGAAACATTCCTCGTTGACTTCCCAACAGAGGTGATGAGGCCTTTAATCATCGGTGATGTAATTAACGCGTGGTGCTCGTGGTTGCGGTTACCTGCTGCTAAAGCACTGAAAAGCGCCCCTGTTAAAACAAGGCTAAGCTTCGCTGCTGATTTGGACAGCCCCCCCCCCCGGCATACAAACGCCGGGGTTCGAATGAAAAGGCTACGTGGAAAATCGTCCTTCCCAAAGCAGCGCCTGATCCAAATTTACAGGCTTCTTCCCCAAAAAGCAGGTTCTCGATGCGTTCCAATTTCAATCTCTCATTTTTAACGCTCTTGGTACCCTGTGTAAGGGCTGGGAGCCACAAACAACGCAGGATGACTTCTGCCAGCCCAGGTTTTAGGGCTTTTCTGGGCTCTCCAGGAGCGGCCTTCCCTTTTATTTATGTATTTATTTGCCTCCAAACCTCTGCTGGTTCCCGGTTTAAATTTCCTCCCAGCTCCCCTCCCCTGGGGACCCCCCGAAGCATTGTCGGGACAGAGCCCCCATTCAAGGCAGGGGGAACAAAACGCATGTACGTCCGTAAAGCCCTGGCAGATTCGATTTCCAGCCCTCCCGTTGCCTTAAGCCCCTCGGCTCAGGGCCAGTTTGGCCCAATCTTTTCTTGGACCCGGCCCACATTTCAGCTTCACGCTCAAACAGGAGCCCAGCACAGAAATAACCCCAGGAGCGGCATTGCCTCGGCCCCACGAAGCCCCGGTTCGTTTCCTGTGCCCATGCTCGCTGGGAATTCACATCCCCAGCCTATGCTCGGACCCGGACAGACAAAATGTGCTCCCCCAACAAAAAATTGCCCAAATGGCTGTGGCTTCACGAGGCTCAGACAACGGGAGCCGCCACGAGCAGAACCACAGATTTTAAGGTCGCTGCAAGCACATCCTTCTGGCCCCAGCCACCGCCAGGACCGAGGACTGCTAAAGGCAGGGATGGATTCGGATCAAAGCCGTTTCTTTTCTCTGACACTGAAAAGAGGCAGGCCTGGCTCGGCCACAAGTGATGCTGCAGATCCACGTGTTACCAGCTCAGTTTCTTGCCAGCCCTCCCATCTTTAGCTCGGTTCCCCGTCTCCGATCTCGGGTTATGGGCAGCAACCTGACCTGTTGGTGCTCTCAAAGCAACACCTTCCTGCTTCGGCACTCGCTGATATTGCTCTTCTGGTCACAGGCTTCTCCAAGGGAAGCAGAACGTATCTGCAAATGAATTCCACCTTCGATCCCACTGCTGGTGGCCTCGGCCAGCTTCAGGTCCTGCCGCGCTCGGCTCGGTCCAGAGAGAAATATCAGGTTCTGAACACAGCCGATAGGCGCACCGCGCCGGTCATTTAAAAACAGGGCAGCTCCCAAGCTTATCTCCTCGGTGTAACCTGCATCTGCTCGGTTAAACGGGAGGATGTGCATGAATCAGGACAGCGAGGCTCTCCGTTACCTGCTAGGAGCAGCGCTGGAAACACGCGTGACGCGTGCGACCTGCTTTCCCTCGGAGCGCCGGGCACGCAGCTCCAACAAACCAGAAGCCAAGAGGAATCAAAACGCGATTTAAACAAATGTACACATGAAAATCAGGCAACGCTTCCTCAGAATAAACCTCTTAGAGGAGGATGTTGGGACTGCTCCAGTATGGCTGGCTAACAAGTCCATTTGATCGACCCCTGACTGGCTGGGTAACAGCTGGGACATCCCGTGTGCTCCTTCGTCTGAGCAAACCACCAGCAAACTGTGGCGCACACAGTGCCCCCTTTGCAGAGACCCCAGTTGGAGACAATTACAGAGAAATGTTGTGCTTTTGTCCGCGCAGTTTGGGAACCTCCCTTAAAAGAGACCAGAGAAATCGTTTTAAGTTAGCGGAAATGGGCATCTTGTGCAATTAACCTGAAGAAAATCGTTATTTGCGAAGATCTCAGCAAGATAAGGGACCTACGGGACGTGCTTCTCGGACAGAAATTTCCAGCAAACTTTATGTTCAATTAGTGGTAATTTTGCACAGTCGCTCTTCAATGGGCCAGGTCCCACCTTTCCACCTAGATGTGCTACAGGGGGATTTAACAGAGAGCCTAAGCAGCTTCCACACCTCCTTAAAGTCCTCTGAATTAATGAGATGCCAGTTTTCTGCCCCTGGTATGGAAGGATCTTCCTTGTGGAAGAAGGGACAAAAAGGGATCCATCCCCTGCAGGCAACTTATTTCTCCACATCCCTGTGCACCCGTTGATCCTACTTGATTTGTGTCCTTCTGTCCCATGAACATTCTCACAAATTTTAGGAAAAAAATCCTGCGTACTGTGTCCAGCAGCCGTGGGCTTCGACAGATAACACCCAGGCCGTGAGACCCCAAATCCTCCCGGCTGCCTCTCGCCTCGGCTCCTCCAAGCACTCGGGTACTGAGGCTCGGGCACAGCCGGCCTCCCGTGGGGCAGCGTGTCCGAAACGGAGCCACCCGAGGGGCAGCTTCTGCCTGGGGCTCAAGAGTGGGGTTCGTGGCACTTTACGGTGCCGTGGGGAGCGTCCCAACCTGGAAATACCGCGGCTGTGTTCCTGCAGGGACAGCGGGCAGGCGCGGCGTGGGATGCCAACCTCTGACAGCCGGCCATCAGCGGCACGCGCTGCTCTCCTGTCGGGTTTCCCTGGAAATCTAGTTGCTATGCAAAACACACCAAAAAAAAAAAAAAAAAGGGAAAGAAAAAAGGGTTAACTGCTCGATATTTCTGCTCCTGAGACAGCAGGCTTAAATCTTGCTTAGTCCTTATTGCCTCTCCTTCCTGTAGCTCTTTCAGGACAACTCCCCCCAACTGCAAAGCCATTAGCACGTAGAGCTGCACTTTCCCTGAACCCCAGCCGTGCTTTAACTCCTTCCTGCACTGCTCTTTTCCCGGCTATTTCGCGCCCTTTGATGTGACACCGCAGTTTCTGCGGCCGCGTTTCGCCGGCCTTCTCGAAGGGAAGCTCCCCTAACCCGGCTGCCAGACGCGATCACCGCCGGAGCTACGAACCCGCCCTGCAAAAAAGCCAAAAACCTGGGGATCCGAAGCTTGTTCCTCTGCCTCGCAGACTACAAAAGCACGACTGTTTCAAAGGGCTCCTGGAAATCCAGCGGGCCCGCGTTGCCTTGCAGTGGTCATTTTGCTGGTGATTGATGTTCAGGAAGTGGATTGCTTCCCCTCTCGTTAGACCCTATCTGGATTCACAACGGCGAGGATCAGCGAATGCTTTCCGCTCCGGCCCCTTTTAGCTCTGCCCGTCAACGGCCTTTGAGCCGCGGAGGCATTCAGCCCCTGAATCCCTAATTCCTTTCGGCGGTATCAAGGCCCCGCACACGCTGCCACCCCGGGAAAGCCTTGCGAGCAGCTTCCCGTGTCGCTCGCCGTGCCAGCGATTCAGCTCCCCAGGATGCTTTGTCGGTGCGGTAATCCCAGCGATTGTCTGCCGGAGCACTTCATGGCAATCAAAAGCCATTTACGATTTCAGGTTCGTCTTCCTCTTCCCCCTCCCCACCTTCCCCCAGAGATGTCTTCCTGTCACCAGGACATTAGCTCGTTTCTTTTACCAGTGGCAGGGAGAAAAATGCCTTTAGCCCTACCGCAACGCTACCAGCTCTCATTATTGGGCCCTTCCGAGAGCTGGCAGCCCCTCCGGAGGTTAAACCAAACCAGAAGCACAATAAAAAGTGATGCTCAGCCCTCCTGAAAGAGCCTGACTCGCCAAGATGCATCTTTAAGTGTTTTATTCGTGCGCAGACGCCGCAGATCTGGCTCTGAGCTCTCCTCAAGCACGGGACTGCTCAGCAAGCACGGGCAAATCCAGGTGCGAGAACCCTTCCCAAACCAGCACGGGAAAACATCCAGGACTAACACACGTCTCCGGACAACGCCACGATAACTGCCCTTTTGGGGACTCCTGGCACAACGTTTGGTGGCTGCTGCCCCCAGCCCCGTTCCGTGATGTCCCAGCGTGACTCTGGCCTTCCCGGATGTAAATGGGAATCGCAGGGCTCGTGGGATTTGCAAGCCAAAGGGCTCCATCCCACACGGCGAAGTAAAAAAATACAGAACCCTGAAGAAACGCATTCTTTCACCCATTTCAAAGGATCAGTCACACACCCTCTGTAACTTAATTACAGGTCTGCTGCCGAAAGAAGGCATTAAGTCTCCATTACAACCGTCTTCGGCGCGCAGTAACGCTGCAGATTGCCCAAATTAAGCAATTTGACGGCGTTTGGTGCCCATACGAAGAGCTGCCCCTTCCCAAAGCCGGGGCAGGCAGCGGGACGAGGACACGGCCCGTCCATCCGCCCTGCCCGGCCAACGGGGCCACGCGTTTCCCAGCGGGGCAGGGAGGCGATGGAGAAGGCTTTCCTTCAGCACAGGCACTGAGGGGATGTTTTACGAGGCAAAGACCCGCCCCGGAGCCCCCGTGGCCTGCTCGGAGCCGGGCTGACACGTTCAGCTCTTAACTCTTTCAGACTCCCGGAGCGAGGGGCGTATTTCGGCAGGGCCACGTCTCCGGCACGCCAAGCTCCGAGGCTGAGGGCTGCAGCCTCATCCACACGCCACCAACCCCATCACCGGGGTTCACGGCAAGCCACACAGAGCACAAAGGTGTCCCCAAACCCCACCACGGTGACCAGGAGCGGGTTCCTCGCCGGCTCTACCTGGTGCGGCCCCGGCGGAGGCAGTGAGCGGAGGCCGGCTTCCCCCTTTGTTCCCAGGCGCGTTTGCTGGGGCTCCATCTCCTCGGCTCGGCGCAGGGTCGGGGCGGGTTTTTTATTCATCTCCCTATCCGGCGGTCCCCGACCTTTGATTTTTAAGCCTTTTTTTATATTATTACAGCCAGTCTCAGAAAGGGGGGATTGCTGTCTTTGGAAGGGGACGGGCAATTACTCTTTTTGGAAGGGAGGACGGCCTTTTACACGTTTCCACAGTCACTCTCCTCGGAAGGGGAGCACGGCAGCGCCGTGCCCGTGTCAGGCACACCGAGGGGAGCGCTTCGATGTCCCCAAACCCCTCGGCGACCCCCACCACGGTCCCCCGGGGCCGAGCACGGCAACAAGCCCGTCCATCCACCCACCATCCATCCATCCACCCATCCTCAGGGCGCCCCATCCCAGCACCTCAACCCCCCTCAGCCCTTCCACGACCCCCCCCCCCCCGGGGGGCACCCCCATCCCTCGCCCCGCGGGGCTCAGCCGCAGCCCCGCCGGCTCTGCCTCCTTCCCGGAGCCTCTCCCCTCGGTCCCCCTCACCGGTGCGCGGCCACGGCGCGGCTCCTCAGGTACTTCTGCGCCGTCATGACCCCCACGAAGAGGAAGCTCCGTGCCTGCGGGCCGGGGCGGCGCGGCTGGGCGGCGGCGGCGGCAGCAGCAGCAGCGGCGGCGGGGGGCGGCGGGCGGCAGCCCACCGGGCGGGCTCTGCGGGGCCGAGCCGCCGCCGCCAGCTCGGAGGCTCGGGGCAGGACGAGCCGAGAGGCGAGCACGAAGCCCAGCACCAAGCCCAGGAGGACGCTGAGCCAGGCGCGGCGGCCTCGGCCCGCCATGCCCAGCCCGGCCCCAAGCAGCCCGGAGCCGAGCACGGGCTCCGGGGGCGGCTCCCTCACAACCCCGCCGCCGCCGCTGCCGCCTCGTCCTCCTCCTCCTCGGCCACCACCACCACCGCCGCCGCCGCCGCCAGCCGCGCCGAATCGCCCAGCGCCGCCATGGGGGGAAGGGGAAGGGACGGGAAGCGGAGGGAAGGGGGCGCCCGCCTCCCCTCCCCGGCCCTGCCCCTCGGCACAGGCGCCGTGTGCGGCCCGCTTCTCCTCGCCGAGCTGCCCGGGGCTCCGCTGGCTCCGCCCGGCTCGGAGGGGGCCGCCCGCATCGAGCCCCCCGCTGAGGGGACGGGGGGAGGAACGGGGGGTGCGGAGCTGTGGGACGGGCTGCGGGGATTTGGGGTTTTTTTTGGGGGGTGTGCGGTGGGAGATGCGAGGTGAAAGAGAGGGGTGGGAAGCCCGGGGGGGTGCTGAGGTGGCAGTGGGGGTGCTGGGGAATGGCACTCGGGCAGGACAGCCAGTGACAGAAACACTCCATTCCCCCTTCTGCACCATCATGGATTGAGTACAGGCAGCTCCAGTTATTCCCACGCCACAAAACATCCCCTGGGACAGCCAGGCCCTTGGTGCCCGAGCTCATCCCCTGGCTGTGTGCGGGGCCAAACGCTCCAACCCCAGCTTTGTTCCATGCCATGGCTCCGTGTCGTTTGCCTGCTCAGGTGCCCAGGGAAGGGAAGGCCCGGGCACTTCTCTTTTCCCACCTTGCTAATTAAAGCTAGCAGAAATAGGTCAGTCTGTTTCCATCCTAAGGCCGTAAGGACTGCTCAGCAGAGGGGAGACAGGGTGAAGTACTTCCCTTTAATCTGTCTGCACTAACTCTCCACATGCGTTTCATCTGCAGAGCGCTTCGGCTTCAAACAGTGCAGCCCCAAACCCTTGACATTTTCCAGCAAAAAGCCCGCGGTCTTTTACAGAACACAGGCCAGTGACCATCCACTTATCAGCGTGGGTTCTTCCACTTCCTACGCCCTTCTGCATCTCCCATTGCCAGTCCTTCCCTTTGTATCTTTTACAATTTATGTTGTGGTGTCATCCACGACATCCGTTGTGAAAGAGACCACGGCGCCAGCCTTCAGTGACGCAAACCTGGGCATATATGATGGATTTTTACAGTCCTCCTACGGTGTGTCACGTTTCTGGGACGTGACAGGTAACATTACAATCCAATCCTTTAATAAATGCTGATGTGTCTTGAAAAAAAAAATGCTTTCGCGTGGTTTTATTGGTGCTGTGATGTCGCAAGCCCGATACTGAGGTCAGAACCGATGAACTCTTGTGATGTCAGGAGCAATGAATTACCCGAGTGCCATGACAATTGATGACATTAAACAAAAATAAAACATAAATAGAAGCGGAGAAGAAATGCAAGCAAATAAAGCAAAGAGCAGGAGGTCTCCTTTCGGTTCCAGCAGGCAGGACGCAGCAGGATCGCGTGAGATGTACGTTTATAGGGAGAGGAAGAGGAAGAAAAAGACGAGAACTAAAAGGCAGAAGGCAGGGAAAGTGAAAAAAGCCCAAACAGGAAGAGACAGGAGGCAGGGAAAAACCGGGAAGGAGAGGAGAGAAGAAGCACTGCCTGGCAAACACCAGCCAGAAGGCAGGAGGGGTTTCCGAGGCTGACACAGCTCGCCTTCCAGAGCCGCAGAACGTGGGGAAAGGGTTAATAATGCAGCATAGCTTGGGTGCAGCGAACGTTTGCAGTTTCCCAACAGTTCTGTGTTGCTGCCAGGCAGATAAGAGAGTGGTGAAGAGCCCCCAGAAGGGCTCCTCAAAGGCTCGCCAAGCATCCTGGTGCTGCACGGAGCAGGGCTGCGCTGCCACCACTGCCACCGGCACAGAGCAGAGCCCTGTGGGCTCAGGTTTGCCAGGAGCTTTGCTTTTCCTCTGACAAAGCCAGCAGAAAGTTGTTCATCTGGGATCTTCTTTTGGGGAATGGGACCCAGCATCCACCTCAGTTCTTCTCTGTTAAAATGATCCCAAATGAGTTGTACCATGAAACCCCTCTGTGCTGTGCAGTGCTTTCCATCCCTTGCACAGGGGGAACTCCCCACCCTGTCCCCACTGCTGTAAATCCCTTCTGCCTCTCAGGATTTAGTGTTTTACTATTATTTCTGATGTTTCCCTGATCCCTTTCCTGTGGGGTTACCCTCAGCCTGTGCCACTCTGGCTCCTTTACTTTCAAAAGCTTTTTTGGTGAGGGGCCTCACTAAACCCTGCTTCTCCCCTCGCCCCAAACAAGCCCGAATATCAGGTCCTAAAACTCAGGAAACTTGACAGATGTTCAGACTAAACTAAGGAGGCCTTTCCTCCTTTCCAAAAGAAGATGTGGCAAGTCCGTGAGCAGGAACAGGATTACTCTCAGCGTGCTCCAAATCAGCAGGAAAAAATCTCCTGATTCAAGGGAAAGACACTGCGGCCTGTGAATTACAGGAAAAGGCAGAGCTGGTGTGGTTAAAAGGCCATAAAAAAAAGAAGGGTTGGGGCTGAGGAGCTGTCAGCTGGCTGCCCGTGAAGAAAAAAGAAGTTAGTCATCAGAACCGAAAGCTCCGTGCGACTTCAACACACATGGAAACGATGAAGCGTGGAGAACTGAGGGGACTCACGGTGTTGGGAGCAGGCAGGGCAGCGCCGGGGAGCCGGCTTTGTCCTCCGCAGCTCTCCAGCACCAGGACACTGCTGCACTGCCCGGCGTTGCAGGGCTTTGTTTTGGTGCCCTGGGGTTTGTTTTGGTGCCCTGGGGTTTGTTTTGGTGCCTTGCCACCTCCCAGAGTAATTCCAGCCCGTCCTTCAAGGCAGGTACACCCATACCTCCCACGCTCAGGCTTCAGCCTCTACCTGAATGAACGCCGCTGCCCTGTTGTCTGAGGGTCAAAGGAGCTCAAACTTCATCTGGGGCGTGATGTCAGGGGCAGACACCCCGCTAGGATCCTGTGCTGGGCTTCGGCACTGCCAGGGCTCGGCAATCGCTTTGCCCAGGGACCCGGAGGATGCTGCAATGAAACAGTCACAGCATGATCCCGTCAAAAAAGCAGCAGTTCCTTGTGGCACGGAGCAGCTCTGGACACCACAATATCCTTCCAGGCACATCTTCAGTGCCTCACCAGATCTTATCTTGCTATTTTTTCGATTATTTTTATGGCAAACTCAAGTTCTAAAGTGGCAGATGTGCAAATGCCCGTTTCACTTCTCCTCCCCTGTTCATGGGATGGCTTGAGGACATTTCTCAAGGACTCAGGAGCCTGATGAGGATGCTCGCTGTGCGCGCTCCACCTCCGGGCTCCCATCCCACTCGAGGTTAGCACATGGACCGGCTGGGGGGAGCACCCTTGTCAGCCCCAGCAGTTTAGATTCAAATTCGGATTAACAAAAAAGTAATCCTTTTTTTTTTTTTAATGAAGAAAAAGCCACGTACTTAAGGCAGAGAACTGCTTGGTGTGCTCGCAGAGTAGATGTCATCCTTTCGGAACAAAGGAGCAGGATAACAGAAGAGGGGACGACACCCTACGCAGGAAACACAGATGATTTTGCATTGCAACCACTTTTTCCCCATCAATTTTGATCTGTGATATACCCACAGTAACAACCCCGCTCACAGGATGCGCCTTCTCCATTATTACCATCCTTACTACATTTTAAAACAAGAGTTAAAGAAGTGAACTCGTTTGCCAGTGCCCCAGAAACTTTAATTATTAATGTTCCAGGACTTAAACCGATATTTTACAAACTACCCAGACGCTGGAAAATGAGCGTACTTCATGCATTCAAGGTAACAGACTCATGGTGGAAAAAATCTCGCTGGGCAACCGGCGGCGTTCGTCTTTGTCACGGTATTTCCAGCGCCGTTGCATTTTCCTGAATGATGCAGAAACTCCTGCCCCGGTTCCAGCACCCACTTTTTTTTTTTTTTTCATCCCCATCCTCATCTGGTCCTGACCCGGCTCAATCCCAATTTCTCCTCTTCGGTTGAATCCCTGGGAAGACACCCGCTGAGGGACACACAAACGCCCCCAGCTGCTCCTTGCTGACAAAGCCGGGCCAACATTGCCATCGCACGGCTCAGCACCGCAGTGCAGCACCGCAGCTCCCCTCCTGCAGGAGCCTGGGCCCCCTTTGGCTGCTCCCTTCCCGGCCAAGGAACCTGCCCCAGCTTTTTGGGGAGCAGCAGGGGAAGGGGAATCACCCTGCTCCGCACGCAGCCCCTGCTCCAGCCTCCCCTCAGCAGCTGGGGCGCTTTGTGCTGCACCAAACGGCTGCTGCGCATCACGCAGGGGGAGCGCAGGAGTTTGTGACCCGCTACCCCCAGACCAGAGTCAACAAAATCCACCGGAAAAGCCCAGAACGTGCATTTAAATCAAGCGTCAAGATGCCATATACCTAGGAAGCTGAACAGCTAACGAAGCGGCAAGTACATTAGCAAGAAGCAGTTAAGTTACAAGACCATCTTACCCTTCAGTAAGCAAAAAAGCTTCAGGATGCACGGTTTGGGTGGGTTTGGGTTGGATTTTTGATCGCATCATGTAGGGCAACCTCACAGTAGCTCCCCACTTTAAGGCATGCAGGCGATGGGGGGACTGGACCAGATGAGCTTTCAAGTTCCCTTCCAATCCCTGACATTCTGCGATTCTGTGAAAGCACCACAACTAGACCGAAAGGCCCCCCGAGTTCAGGATATCCATTTTTCCTTCTGTTCTCTTTAAATATTATTTTGTTAAGTTCTTTTCCTTGCCCTCCCTACCTCGGTGTTACCCACGGTGCCAGCACTGAAGCCGAGCTCGGTAAGCAGCACAAATGACGAATCCTGATTTGTAAACCATTTTGGACACAGAGGAAGGAATGAAATCATGAATTTATCGCTGGAGATCTTGCTCCGAGCTCAAAGTGCCTTTTAGCAGGTGTGTGCTTCAAAACAAAAGCGATCACAGAAGACAGAGGGATCAGAGCAGAGGCCGCACGCCTGCCAGCCCGTCGCAAGAGAAATCTGCGATAAAATTTGTGCATTCACACGCAGCTCACCACCAGAACTGGGCTGTGGAGAGCTATTCCATTGCAGCCACCGGCTGCTTCATAAAAACTCATGGAAGTTTTTGAAGATGCTGGCTCCGGAGCTGGGAATATAGGCAGGGTGTGTGTCAGGATTGGAACAGCTGGGCTGGAAGCTCGCAGACATCCAGCTACAACAGCGCAACGGGGCCAGGACACCACCCAGCCAGCAGCCGTATGCTTTTCCTTTGTGGTTGCAGAGCTGTTCCAAAAGCTAAGCTTTCATTCCAAAAAGGGGAGGAAAAAAAGAAAGCCACATCTTCAGCCTATCCAAGCCTAGCCCAGCTTTTTTTTTCTACAGCTGGAAATTATATAGCGTCAGTGTTCGGTGATAGCACGGACAGAAACGGGCTGTGGCATGCTCCTGGCTAACCTGGCCACTGAAAAGGTGTCGCCTTGTAGCCTGGACAAGGTCAGAGATCTTCCAAAGCGTGGACCTAATCTGATGTAGAGATGTGAGCTGACGTGCAGCCAGGCTTGAAAAAAACGCCGCTGCCAGAACTGGGAACAGCCTCGCTGAGTGCAGGAGGCATGAATTAGCACGAGGATGGTTCAGATGCAGCCGTTAACCACAGCACTGCTGGCAAAACCTCCCCGCGTTCGCCACGCCGGACGTCCTCTCGTTCAGAGGGCTCTCTGAATGCAAACACTCTCTTCAGTCATCTTCCTAGGGAGGGGGAAAAAAAGACACAAAAAAAACCCAAGCAATCCGATCCAAACACCTGAACTATCAGCCCGGTCCAAGGATGAAACACACAGGTAATTCTGGGATGCCTGGGAACAGCTCTGCTAACAGCTTTCCTGTTTGCCCTCCGTCCCACAGGTCCATCTGCCCTTGTTCATTATTAAAAATCCCCGGTGAAAGAAACGTTTCTGTTTGTGAACATCCACGTATGCAATGCATTATCGCTCTTAGAAGCTCTTCTTCATTTTACAGTGTTTTTGAAAGGCCCGAGTAACGCCACATACATTTTGAGTGACGTGGCTTTTGCTCAGTTATAACTCCAGCACTCAGCACTTGGTGAATATTTATCAGAACGATGCATAACTGAACCCCATCAGCAATTTAAAGAGAACAAAAACCTCTGTTTCTTCATCATGTAACTCATCTGAAAGGCAATGAAAAATACTTACCTACGTTTCTCAATCAGCTAACATTGACAGAATGGTTTTGTACCTCTGTACATTGGTTGACTCAGGATTTTTCGATACCCAAGACAGATTTACTGTTCAGCAGTACCATTATACGTCGCACGTTAACACCATTGTATCAGCTCTAAGTTTATCTATTTTCTTCCAGATAAAGCTCTTTCCAAAACATCTGCATCAGCAGAATAAGAGAGTTCTTGCATAACTGCTGTAAATGGAAAAAAAATATCTCCTGAAAGCTTTTTAATGTGATCTTTCATAATTTAAAGTTCTTGGGAATTCATACCAAAACAGGAACAATGGATTTATTAGAGGGTTCACTTTCACCTAATGCCTTCTGCATGCTTCACTCTTCAGCTGTAAAGCAACAAGCAGCCACGTTTCCATACTTGTTTGTGGTCGAGGGAGCACTTTCTATTTGAAGTCAGAGGAAAAACCCTTCCATCTGTTCGTGTAGTCTGTGAGCCAAAAGGAAAAGTTTTTACAAACTGAGTTTCTTGCTCTGTTCAATAGCTCAGAAGTGTCTGATCGAGAAAAATCTAAGGAGTTCAGGGTTGGGGAAAAAAAAATAAGGGAGAAAGTTGAAGTTTCAAGAAATATGTAAATCACTGTGTTCTCCCTGGATGTGTCTCAATATCTTAAGAGCTGGGCAAAAGTCCATATCCCAGCCCCGGCCAGAAGCAAGTCTTGGGATGCAGAGATTAGCATATACTCAGCTCAGACCTGCTTATTTATTCCTTTAAATGCTTTTACTGAGCTAAATCAACCCATCTTCACTTTATCAAGACAAGGAATTCTGTACCTTTAAAATGACAACCTCCCACGGCTCTTTTTCTGAAGACAACCCCTCAGACTGTTGCCTATTTCCCCAAACAGAAGGGAAAACGTTCCCCACAGGCACAAGCAAGGTAGTCCTCCCCGGATGAAGACCTTAAAAAATATTTCCCCGCCTTTATTTTTTCTGCCTCATTAAAGAGGAAAACCTGAAGTCAGATTCTGCGCTCTGTTAGAACAATGGAACTTTAAGGTTACGTATCAAAATGCACAGAAGCCAGGAAATGAAAACCAGTTTCCATAGGAACGTGAGTGGCCTTCTCACTTCATCTTCTACACGCACTGTAGCACACACTTCATAGGCCTGAAGTAAAAGGTTCTTCACTTTTCCATTTCATTACTTGGCAACTTCAAAACTCGCAAGTAACGTGCCCCTGCTACATTTACAGTCAGAGAAAATCACGGAGGATCGGGCGACATGGAGAAGGAGCAGTCTCTGTATACGTATGAGCAGTGCCTTTGGAGCTGGCGTGCAGATGGACACAAATAATCCATACACAAGCACTCAGAGACAAGAAAACGTTATGCATTTGCTAGGCATAGGCTCTTTTCCAGCCCCCCTGCAGCCCATCCCCTCTGAAAAAAAAGAGAGAGAAAACAAAGCTGCACCCTTTTGTGCTGCACAAGCTGACAGCACGGTAAGAACACAGCTCAGCACGTCACGGGGCTCCTCAGGGCAGCGGGACAGCCACGCGGTGCAGCCAGGCTCTCATTTCACACCCTGAGACACCTTTAGAACAAGTGGAACGCGGTAAGTTCTCAGCCATCCCGAGGTGTAACCCTGATGCTGCACGGCTAAAGCTACACGCGGTCCTGCTGCCCGGAAACAAGGCACCGCACAGGTCCCAGCACACTTCGTGGCTTCTCTTTTCCCTTTGAACATCTTGCAGCTCAAGCTGAACACGCCCGTGTAAACCCTCCTCCACAAACCCTGTTTGTCAGCAGCGACTTGAAAAGAAACCCTCTGCTCTGCTAAGAGCTAAAGGCTTTGTTACAGATTGTCTTGATTTAGATTCAGCTGTAGCCGGAGAGTTTAACAACTATTAATCCATCCTGCCTCACTTCAGAATCACATACTATGGGTAGGGAATGAGGAGTTTCACTTCTTAAACTTGAGGAAATTTTGATTTGGTCTTAACGTAAAGAGGATTCTTCTAGGAATCGTGATTTGGAACAGAGAACACCCAAATGAAACATAAAAACAAAACCGCTTCAAAAAAAAAACCACCCCAGACTACTGTTTATGGTGCTAGCCAAATGAAAATCACTTCATTTGATCTCTCGTACGTTTTGCTTTACACATACATACAAAACGCCTCAGCGTTTTGCTTTATGCCCATGTATTGCACTGGAACATACGCCTTCTATAGAAAAGATGCCGTAGAAAAGCACAAGATTGTAAATACCACATGTAGGATTTGTTGGCAATTATATTTAATATTAATCGTATCTTGGTTTTTACAAAGCAGTTGAAATAATAATAATAAAAAAAAGGAATAGCAAGAAACCCCCATCTGCTGTCTAGCATCAGTAATCCTCACTGGTTTGTTCACCATTTCTAAGGAAAACATCATTCAAGGTAGCTTGTCACAGAGACTCTTCTGAAGTAACTGGCCTTCAGTGCAAATCCAGGGCGTTTGTCAGGTCAGCTGGGTTTTCTCAAAGTCCTTCCTCCAAAAACTGAAGGCATCTGCCAATGGTAACGTTCTTCCCTTCCAAAGACCCTCCAGCCAAGCACAGTAAACCCCTTTACACGTCTGAGGACGGCAAATGTCCTCATTTTACGCAGGTAAACTGAGGCCTACATCATTCATTCACCGGCTCGAGGCCAGTCTTTTGAAAGGCCGACCACAGAATCCTGCTCTCACTCACAAGTGACACATCTGGGCTGGAGACTGGGCTTCCTCACTGCAGAGGGAAGAAAACGAACTGATTTTACCGACTTTCTTCCCTCACCCTCTCTAAGAGAATCGGGTATTTTCCTTGCGTAGCATCGTCTGCTGTTAATGTATGCAAATGACGTGAAGTCTGTTTTTAAATTAACACCTGCACTAACCCACACCCCGAAGGAGTCCCTGTGACATGCCAGCTGTAGGCAGTCAGACAGCGGGTACGATCAAGCCTGCTAGTGACGTGAGACACTAGGGAGGTTAGCCTCATCCACCTGCCGACGGGCCCCTGCGGCCTGGTCTCCAGGAACACGTTCCGCCTCCTTCTCCAGACAGGGGGTTATAGCCTAGAACACACAAGAAATGCACCGTGTTAATACCAACACGCAAGTCAGAAATGAATTTCTCAAGTATTTGCACCTTATTTATACTTACTGCACGGGCAGCGATGTAAGGAAAATGAAGGGAGAGAAGATATCCAGACCTGAGATGGTTTATTTCATAGGGCTAACAGTAAAAGCCATTGCAAATCATTTGTGTTTTAATTTGACCAATTTGGATTGAATTAAATTGATTTCACTGGCCATATAATTTCTCTCAATCTGCATGAAAGCCTTAATGCTGCTCTGCAGTTGCTGTGGAGCGTTGATCTGTTCTCCCAGAGCCCTACCAGTTAGGGACTTACAATAACCTTAATTCCAGTCCTGCAAGGAATATTTGAAGGTCAAACAGCAGATTCACTTATTACTACAAGATTGTTAAATGAATTTGAAAAGGCAAATGCACACAGTGATGCATACGGATACTTTAGTTGAACCTCCCGATGCCACAACCGTAGGCAACTTCATTTTATGAGCACGCAATTGTAAAGGTACAACGTGGCAAACATATTTAATTTGTTCTGCACAAGGCAAAGAAAAGGAAAACCAAAAGCCTTGCTAACCCAGCAGGTTTCAAGGCAACCTGTTCCGCTGAAACTTCAAGCACAGCCTCCATCTTTGAAGTTTGTTTGTGTTGTACGAGCTAAGTTCTGCTTTCTAGCTTAATTCGGCAGCTGAAGGGCGCAGATGGTTCTTTCACTTCATCCTTAGCTAACTCATGAGAAGATCAGAGACCTCTAATTCCATAATCCGTTAAACTTCAGCAAAGATTTTGCTTAGGCTGAAATCAGGACAGGTAGCAGCTGGAGGGATGCCTCAACCTAGTTGCCCTGCTCATGTTTCCCAGCACATGAAAGAACCACGTGCTAAGAATTAGCAAGCATTTCTCATTCCCGGTAGCGGTAAACATTCTGTGCGAGAGCTACAAAAGATATCTGACGGCATCAGACATCGGACTGCACTCATATTAAACAACCTAAGATGAATCAATCCGTAATACTCAAAGCAGAACTTTCAGCATCGAACCCTTACTGAGGTACAGGATGTTCAAATCAAGGATCTTCGGGTTTGATGCTTTAATCAAGTGACTTATTCCCTGCTGCACCCTAAGTGCGTTTCCCTTTTAGTCTGATACGATTGAGGTTGCCTAGGATGACCCCTAAACAAGGTCACATCTACCTTAACGAGGTGTTTCATGTCCCTCAGGCTGTAAGAGAAAGTAAAATATTTCCCTCCTGCATTTAATTAGTAGTACAGGTGACTGGAAGACAGGCCAGATATTAAGTGATTGGACTTTTCCAACAGTAGGGGAGGGTTCCTAGAAATACTGCGAGAACCTGTCCTTTCGAGTCACAACCGTCTCCCTAAGTTACGGCACAAGCATTTACAAGAAAATTGAGATGTTGTCTCCCTGGGGAAAAGCACGACAGAAACTGCCCGCAAGGCTTTGTACGAAGTGGAAGCAGACCACAACGGGCAAAGCTCGAGGACTTGTTCGTAAGGCACATTTTGTTTTCTCCCTGACCAAGAGGGAAATTACAGGTAAATGCTCTGTTCCAAGCTCAAAACATCTGAAGGATTTCATACTCACCACCTCCTCGCAAAGGCTTTTTGTTTGGTTTAGATTTCGGGACTGCTGCTGAGGTGGAGGCACCAGGTTCTGCTTCTTGCTGTTCACAAAAGTAAACGTTACTCAGAATTTCGTCAACGTGAACTTCAACTAATCTAATTAGACACACATAATTGGAACCTCGTTAACAACTCAGCTGTTACCTGACTCAGTTTCAGGTTTCCTTTGTAACTTTTTCCTTCTTGCATGCTTTCCCACATTGCGATCTTCTGCCTTCGCTTCTCTTCTTCGAGCTGGGAGACAAATTGAGGATATGTAAGACAACGATTTCAGAACTAAGAGAATTGCCCGTGCTACAGGAACAGCGACAGCACCCATCAGAACCCAGCAGATCTATCCTTACCCCATGCAGTACCTCGGCTTCGTGAACACCCAAATCTTCCCAACAACAGAACTGCAACCCCCTCTTCCCCAGTACACACAAGACTGCGTCTGCAGATTTTTTTGACCCCTTCATGCTTAAAAATATTTTGGAAGTAAAACAGAACTAAGCGGAAAGCTTAAATCATCGGTTTATAAAAAGAACTGAGTAAAGACTGTTGCATCTGAGGGCCATTTGAAGCACAATGGGGGGTTCTGCGGAAGAAAATGTGTTTGTTTTTCTAAATGAACAAGCCAGCTGCGTATTTACATCCCAACATACGTTATCAAAGGTTCTCCCTTCTCTCTTCTAAAGTGATCAATCCAAAAAAATAAATAAATTCAGAGCTGAGACAGACGTCCTTCCTCTCAACAAGCAGGAAGAGAACAAGACCGCTGACCCACCCAGTCAAACAAAACCAAGTTCCCCAAGCCCAAGTAGGAGTCCTTCCGGCATCTAGCACGGCGTAAACCTTCCTACAATAGCAGTGACGTCGCCGATGACAAGTTTAGGAGCTAAGGAGAGGAACGCTGCTCTCCAGTTACCTGTCTTTGCTTTTCTTTGTATCTTTCTGCTTGTGCATTCAACTCCTCTTGCATCCTGAGGCGAGCTGCTGCCAAAGCTTCCTGCCTCCTCACCACCAGGTCGGGCTCTAGGAAATTGCAAAAGAGTTTGCAAAGCAGTTTGAGATAAATTCCTAACGGTATCCTCAAAGAACGGTAATGACGAAAGGCTCCCACGCCTTCCCACAGCAGTTTTGCAGAAAATCCCAGCTCAATTCCAGTTTGCAGCTTATCTTTTACAGTTATTCATACGCTGATTTAAATCTCATAGTATTTGAATATTTTTAGAGCAATTACCTCAATGGGCTTTTAATGAATACAGACAGCCATGGAACGAACCCATAAAAATTTAAAATTCGGGCTTCTAGAGTATTTGCTTCTATTTCTGAAGGATCTGTTTGACACAAATCATGTCAGAAATATCATCCATGCTTCGCAGGGATTCCATTTTTACCCAGAGAGCTTGTTTTGTGCAGAAGCATAAGGCAACGAGCCCACATTCACTCCTACCCCTTCTGGCAACTGGTCCTGCTGCTTGGATTATGGCAGCGGGGCACTGGCAGATTTAATCTGCTCCATCAGCAGAGAAATTACTCACGAATACCCAACGTATCTCAACATAAGGACAAGCGAGTAACGTTTTCTGAGGTCACACGACCTGCCACGCCAGCCAGAGGGATCAGTGCCAAGCACTTTTCTTTCAGCAGACACACAAGCACAGCCTGTGCTTTATGGCACCAGGTCTTGGAGTGGGGCTGTGTAAGATTGTCCATGACTGTGTAAGATTTTCCACCTTTGCCACACTGCAGAAGGCAACGCACACAGGAGGCAGCTACACCCCAAATGTACATAATCCTGATGGAGTCAGGGCTCCCTTCCTCCTTACCACATCACTTCCTAACACAACCTCACCGTGACACAGACTTCTACAAACACTTCTCTTGTTCAAACCTTTCGCCCCCAATCTCTTCAGCAAGAAGATCTCCATCTTCCATTAACAGCCATCCCAAGTACCCCTCACGGTTAAACCCCCCCAGAGCAGGATCTCTTTTTGCTGCCATTACACAAGATCCTGCCCAAGCGGAACCCAACAGCTGTCAGCCATCCCAGTGCAAACAAAGAGCCCCAGGAGTTATCTAGAGGCTGACACCCACACCCCAGCACCACCACGCTCAGCCCCGAGGAGCACGCGTGGGTTTTACTGACCGATATCTGCTCCATCAACCGCTCCCGCCCGGCCGCCCGCCCTGGCGGCCAGGCTTTGGGATATCTTCTGGACGATGACATAGACAGCGACGCAGGCCAGAAGGATGTACCAGCCGTAGTTGGACAGCAGCGAGCCCACTGCGATGGGGACGAGGTATGGGTTAGGGCGGGCTGCCCCTCACCACCAGCCACGCACCCCTTAACTTCCCAACCCCAAGCTCGGGCTCCCTCCACACCCCAACACCCAGGCCCTGCTCCCCTCACAGCCCAGGCTCGGGGCCTGGTTCCCCTCATAACCCACCCCCAGCCCCAACCTCCAGCCCCGGCTCCCCTCACAGCCCCTTCCTCAGGCCCGTTTCTCGCCCCAGCCCCCCACACACACCCAGGCCCGGTTCTCTCCCTCAGGCCCAGGCCCCAGCCTCGGCTCCCCTCACAGGCCCAGGCCCCCCTCCCAGCCCCTCCTCAGGCCCGGCTCCCCTCACACCCTAGGCCCAAGCCCCGGCCCGGTCCCCTCCCAGCCTCCCGGTCCCCTCGCAGCCCCCCGGTTCCCCCCCGGTCCCCACCCGCGTGCCGCAGCAGCTCGGCGCCGCCCCCGGCCCGCTCCAGCTCCGCTCCGCCGCCCCCGGCCCCGCCGCCCCCCAGCTCCATCCCCGGCCGCCGCCACCGCCTCCTCCTTCTCCTCCTCCCGGCCCGGGCGCCGCCCCGCCAATCACCGCCCGCCCCGTGCTGCGCCCCGCCCACTGGGGGTAGCGAGGAGCCAATGGCGTTGGAAGAACTCATCTTAATGGCCAATAGGGGAGCGACAGAGTGGAAGCGGGGTGAGATCAGAACGGCGAAAGCCAATCAGAAAGGGAAGGCGAAGGGACCAATAGGCGCGCAAAGGCAGGGAACGGTCCCGCCTTCCTTAAGGCCCACCCCCCGCTTCCCCATATAAAGTCTGACCACGCCCCCACCCATCAAAGGACCGCCCCCTTTGGCTGATCACGCCCCCGATCCCCAGACCACGCCCCCGATCCCCCAGACCACGCCCCCGATCCCCCAGACCACGCCCCCAGCAGCAGCTCAGCACCAGCGGCCCCGGCTCCGCTCCTTTATTGAGGGCTGAGCCCGGCGCGGCCCCAAAGAACCCCCCAAAGAAGCCCCCAGCGGCCCGGCAGGCTGGGGCCGCCCCCCCCCCCCACCCCGCTAGGATCCGTTGGGGACGGCGTCTTCCTCCATCTCCTCCTCGGCGTCCTCGGCTGGACCTGGGGAGACACACAGGGTTCAGCAGGGTGTAGGATAACGCAGAATAATGCAAATTGTTAACAAACGCCCCAAAAAAAGGCTGATCGCGTGGGTACCGGCTGCAGGTAATGAGTGATGGTTGTCTCCTCAGAGGTCCCAAAGACCCCAGGGGGATGCCCTTGCCCCAGCTAACCCTCAGGACAATTGGGGGAGTCCCAAAATACTGGGAGGGACTGCTCGGAGCCAGACAATAGGGTTTACAGCTGATGTTTTGGCACCTTACTGCTCCCCACGAGACCCTTTGGCAGTTCTGAACCACTCGCTGGCAGCCAGGCGGCTCCCCGGCTGGCTGCAGGGCCTTAGGGATGATCCCCGGTCATCAAATCATGGGACTTTTAAAGAGTTTTTTCAACTCTTTCCCCATTTGGCCCTTCCAACCTAAAGCACTTGCTGAGCACTTAAGAAACGTGGATCGTTTGGGAAGCAGAAGCAGAGCGTGACCTGGTTTTCGCTCCCTGCCGGGTATCTGGCCAGCCTGCAGCAAGCCTTTCAGCCTCTCCACTTCAGCCAAAGTCGAGGCGTTCGCTATGGCAGTCTGAAAAAACACACAAAAGAGCACCATGAATTTCACACGCAGCACCTCACTCTGTTTAAAAGAAACATACCAAGGTTTTTTTTCCAGCTAAGCGAAGCTAAGCTTTTACACTCTAAAAGGTTTTACATACGACAAGGCACGATCTTAACCTCCTCCCTTATTAAACAAGCTGCTCTGTCCTGGGAGAACTCTAAGCTCAGGACGAAGTTTCAGTTAAATTGTCAAAAACCAGGAAGAAAACTCACAGGAAAAGCACCTACACCAAACAGGACGCACTGCTCTGTTCATCTGAGCAGAATCAGCTGTTGCCAGGAGAAAAACATTTGTTCCGTTTGGATTCACAGTTTTTCTCTTCCATTTTTCCCCGTGTGCTGTCCTGCCATACCTACCTTAATTGCCTCCACGTCACCCGGGGAGGGCCCGGTTTTCTTTTTGTCCGTCGGCAGACCAGCACCTGGATTGAAGCTTCAGAGAAAAAAAATAAAGCATCATTACACCCTGTGAGGAGCACGTGCTTCTCTTACTTCCAAAGCTGGTTTGGAAGTATTTCAATCAAGTGTAGTATCTTATCTTTGTTAACAAACTGATACAGTGAATTGCCTCCTTCAGAAACACCAGCGACCTGTCCGCAGGGTCCCCTTCCCCCTCCCACCTTTCACCTGCTCATAACGAGAGCCAGGGCGTAATTTGTGAAGTATTGGACAAGAGCTACTCGATTTGGATGTTGCTGAACACCGTTTTGTCTGTCACCATTACAAATGCGGGTGGATAAACACAGGGTAAATGAACTTGGGGTTTCCTTCTCTTAAAGGTCTGATGTGGTACTGGGCAGCCTGTGTTAGAGCCTGCGCTACGCTAGGTACAACCTTAAACTTGTGCTTCTCAGAGTTACCTGCTTCAAGAAAAAAAGATAAGCATTTGTACTGTGAATTTGGAAGTGCTGTTGCCATGCCTGATCTGAATTCTGTTTTCCAAACAACTCGATGAAAAATTCAACAAAAACATGGGGCCATGGACAACCTGATCTAGTGGGTGGCATCCCTGCCCACAGCAGGAGGGATGGAACGAGTTTTTTTTAAGCTCCCTTCCAACCCGAGCCCTTCTGTGACGTACCATTTAAGAATTAACTAAACAAGCATATTTTAACATTTGTAAACTAAATGTTTTCATCTGCATTTATCCTCCTCGTTAGAGCAGGTTCTACTGTTTAGAGCCCTAGCAAGACACAAGATTTTTCAGTTACCACTCATCTAGAGAGTGGACAAATAAACATGCAAACAACGCCCCCCTCTTTGCAGTAACAGAGGGGAAAAAAAGGTTTCCCGCTTGTTGATGTAAATGAATCCACCCTGACCAAGCATCTCTTCCAAAAACATTTCTGAGATGTATTCACCACCATCCAAAAATGAGCCAGAAGTGCCTTGTCAAGTCACCCTACCCAAGTTAAGCCATCCTGCCAATAAAGGACGTTTCGGTTTCATGCGTAATGCCGCACGCCGAGTGGTGTTTCTGAAGGAGAACGCCAGCGTAAATTTGTTTTTTCATCTTACGTTTTTGTTCTCCTGGCAATATCCTTTGCAAGCTGTGCACCCCGTTTGCCCTTGAACATTTTCTCTGCCTCCTGTCGCTCCTACAGCGATACCACACACACAAAGTTAATTTGAGAACAGTGCATTTTGCAAAGTTGCTGTCTTTGCAAAGAAAGATGCTTTGGCTCATCTTCATCAGCGAACATTGGCACATGGAGAGCAGACGTAACAACAAGCAATTAAACACTGTCCAAACGCTCAGACCCAAGGCATATCAGCCTGATGCTCTTAAAAACAACTCTCCCACACTGCACCTCCGCTGAGAACAGAGGGCTCCGCTGGGATTTCTCACTCCTTTCTCAAGATCTCTTTCTACCAACAAAACTAGCCAGCCAGAAGAGAATCAGACTAAACAAACGATGGCAGTAAAACTTAGTTAAATGTAATTAAGCAGACTAGATTCTTAACGGAATGAAATTATAAAAGAAAGCAAAGCACATGTTTCAAAGCCACTTAGGGTTCATAGTTTCAATACAACTTACAGACACGGCAAAAAGCTTGCTGTTGCCATGAAAGTTTCAAGAACATAAAAAAAGGTTTTCATCTCGTGCTGAACCAGAAGACGGCAGACTTACTTTGAGTTTTACTTTCTGAAAATCCAGTACTCTGACTTGAGGAACTTTGTGGATCACATACAGTCTGTAATGCTTCTTATTTGTTACAGGATTCCTTAAAATGCTGCAAAGTAAAGGAAGGTTACAAAGAGGAACTTAATACAAAATATATTAAAATAAGTTAAAATATATATTATATAGATATAAATTCAGAGAAAAACACAGAACAAAATAACTTCTCTTTTCAAGATTACATACCTCAGGTACGTCAATGATTTAATACTTGATAATGGATCCAGTTCACCCTGCATAATGGGAACACAGAAACAATTTGAATTCATTTAATAAGAATCCAATATTTCAAAACGAAGTTCCTAAACCTCTATCAGTCTTTATAAGTTACTGCTTCACAATCAGAATAATCTCACGTTCATTTCAAGCTTATTTTTTTGAAAATGTAGACAAATAGCAGCATTTGTACTGTGGCAAATGACTGCAGTAAGTCAATAAAGTTTCAAGTAATACTACCATATGCAATTTAAGTCAGTCAACTGAGTCAAAAGTTTTGATTTCTACTACAGAAAAGAAACGTTCCAGAAACGGGGAAAAGAGAGCAACAAAGCAAGTTTCAGTTTTAACAAAGAATTAAGAATAAGAAAATTGCAAACAGACCTGCCGGTATTAAATCTGCTCAAATGCTACACAAAGAATTCAAATCTGCTCAACTTTTACACATCACACCACTAACAAAACCAATGATGATGTGCTGAGGCTCTTGGCTTATTAATTAAATAATTCAAACAGAGAATGTTAGATGCACTTGGGTGTTCCAGTTTTGAATAAGTGACCAAAAAGAAGTTTTACAAGAGAATTTTCAGACAGTTTTTAAAAACAGAGACTGTTTGTTCAGTCCAATATTGAAACTAAGAGTATTTAATTTCAAAGTAATTAGATCGCCTTTGTGAATGCTCCTCACCAGACTCTCATATGCATTTTAGAGATCAAATAGAATTACGACAGTTAGTTTAACAGGAAACCCATCAAAACTTTTTGACTGCTGT
The DNA here is from genome assembly GCA_011076525.1 of Nettapus auritus. NCBI lineage: Eukaryota > Metazoa > Chordata > Aves > Anseriformes > Anatidae > Nettapus > Nettapus auritus. The sequence continues at coordinate 18,572,767 of CM021774.1, forward strand.
TCCACTGCATGCTGTAAATTATGCTAATTAAACCATACACACCAATATACACATCACACTACCAAATTCACATGGTATTTCTCCAAAGAAAAAGGTTAATTAGAAAGATGACAAAACCACACAATTCAGGCTTGTTTGGATTTATTCTGCATCAGTAGCTTACCAATTCAGCAATGTTATTGTTGGTAAGAACGAGCTCCGTAAGGCTGGGCAGGGCCTGCTCAAGCCCCTCACCGATCCGACTGAAGAAGAACAAAAATTCAAAGGTTTAACTTATGCTGGAAATGAGCAATGGTGAAAATACACAAAGAAACATGAAAATACAGAGCTGCTCTCTTAACGCAACCATCTCTGACACTGGCAGAAGTTTGGGTTAGCATCAGCTACAAGGCTACAGCTGGTACTGTAAGAGCATTAGATGCAAAATCTGTGTTACGTTCGTTCAATGCAGCTGCCTGTCTTTGTGGGGATGATACATGAACTCCAAAGACTTCAACCAAGTTCCAGATTATTTTCCCCACAAAATAAACATTTCTACAACTACCCTGCCCTGACAGATGCACAGATGCTTCTCTTCCCAAGAGCACCATCCTCTGCCCCAGGGTCCCGAAGGCTCACCAAATCCTGTTGTTGTTCATCAGGAGGGTTTTCAGCCTCCTCAGCAGGGGGAACCCGTCCAGTTTGCGGATCTCGTTGTCAGAGAAATCGATGGCATCGAACTGGTCCAAAGTGGCGCCTAAATTCTCGATAACGGGGATTTTATAGCCTGGGGGAGAGAAACGCGAGGCATGAATTAGAGGTTGGCTAGGGAAGAATAAAACACACACGGCGAAAAACAGGGCCTCGGGGAGATGCCTGGACAGAGGGATTGCTAAAAAAACAAACAAACAAACAAACAAACAAACAACCTGCAGGGTGCCTTTACCCTGCTCCCGCGCAGAATAAAGCCTCCAATAGCCCCCAGAGCCAAAAAAAAACCGAGTTCCTAGGCCCAAAACCAGTCCCACAGGGCCGGGCCCAGCTCTCCCCCCCGGGGCCCAATCTCCCCCCCCCGCCCGGGGCCCAGCTCTTCCCCCCGGGGCCCAGCTCCCCCCTCAGCCCCGCACCCCGCAGGTCGAGCTCCCGGTCTCGGACGGCGTTGGTGTACTGCGCCGCCTGCTCGATCAGCTCCGCCGTGAGCTTCACCATCCCGCCGGGCCTCGCTAGGCCGCACCAGGCCGCGCCGCGCCGAGCCCGCCCCGCTCCGCCGGGCCCCGCCGCCGAGCTCCGAGCAGGCGCCGCCCGCCCCTTCCTCCTCCTCCTCTTCCTCCCCTCGGCTCCTCCTCCGCGAAATGGCGGCCGGGGAGGGCGAGGGGAAGGCGGGGAGAGGGTGGTGGTGGTGGTCGGCTTTGGGTTGGGATCGGTCAGCTGAACAATAAATACGTTCTTCTTCACGTGGCGATGAAACCTCCTGTGGTTCAGTTTGTACCCATTGCCCTTTGTGCTATCACACAGAATAATTTAACCCCATCCCCTTTACACTGTCCTCCCTGATACTTATAAAGGTTGATAAAATCCCCTCTCAGTCTCCTCTAGGATAAACAGGCCCAGCTCGCTTACTCCTTCCTCGTAGGACAGATGCTCCCATCCCTTAATCATCTCTGTGGCTCTGTTGGACCCCCTCTAGAAGCAATATGTCCCTCTTGTACTGAATCATGGGGGAATGTGGAGTCCCAGCTCCCGGCTTACACAGGCTCACCCCAAACCCAAACCATGTGTCTGAGAGCGGTTTCCAAACGTGTCTTGAACTCTGCCAGGCTTGGTGCTGTGACCACTGCCCTGGGCAGCCCGTGCCAGTGCCTGACCACCCTCTCAGTGCAGAACCTTTTCCCGGTGTCCAGCCTAACCCTCCCCTGTCCCAGCTCCATGAGATTCCTTCAGGTCCTGTCGCCGTCCCCAGAGAGCAGAGCTCAGCGCCTGCCCCTCTGCTCCCCTCGTCAGATCACTGTGCAGTGTCTGGGGTGCATTGGGGTCACCCCATGGTGCAGGACATCTAAAAGAGGAGAGCACAGGGACCCCTGTGGGTGCCCCCCAAGTCACACTCTTCCCTTTGTCCCTCATATCCTTCTAAATCTCACCGCTTTAAACGTCTTTAAACAGTGTTTTTCCATACAGTTGGAACCTCATCCCCCCAGGGAGCTAGGGGGAGAGACACCAAGGCCCAGGGGAGCATCTCTGCTAAGATGGTGCCTTTGGTTGGGGCGTTTGGGCAATTCCCCATGAGCACAGCCAGAGCACCAGAGCACTTCAGCAGCTCGTCAGCAGAGGGAACTGATGTCCTACAAACGCCTCTGCCTTTGGCCAAAGCAGCCCCAAGCGTGCCAGGGTGCCTCCGTCACCCTTCTCTCCCCAGGCCAGGGGAAGGCCAGGCCTTGCAGAATTTGGAAAACTTTTGGTCCTTGATCTGCTGCTGCTGAGAAGGGCAGCGATCCTTCTTTGTGGGCTCCTAGCAGCAATTGTGAATGTTTAGGGAAAAGGTACAAAATCAGAAGTTTTTTCACCCCAAGCCCTCCTCTCATGGACAACATGACCCAGCCAGGGGCCACTGCATTCTCCCCTGTGGCAAAATCTCTGCTGAGCTGCGGTTTCTCCACGTTCCCCACAGCTCAGTTCTGTGCACAGCCAGAGACTGCAGAGCCCTGCATCCGAGCACATCTATCAACGGAGTAAAGGCTTGGCTTTGCTATTCATTAAACCCTAAAACAGGCAGAAGCTGTTACCAGAGCTTCCCTCTCTGCTTCTGGCATTTCACATCAGACTAACTGCAGGAATCCAGGCAGAGCAGGCTGGGGACCTGCTTCCCGCGGGCTGACCGGCAGCAAGCAGGCTGCTTTCCCTTGGACAGTAGCTGCTGTGCTTTTAGCCAGCGGGACTGTGCTTTTTCAGACAAATGCTGCTTTCTTCCTGCTTCACAGCCAGGACAGCCTCATACAGTAATTACAGCTCTTGGTGCTTTCCACCATCCCAGCAGCAGTTTGGGACTTGCTTCTGAATACAGGGCTGCCCATAAACACCTTCCCACTGCAGCACTGGAGACAGTTGCTCTGGCATCTCCCTGTGCTTTCCAGCTCTCAGGGAAGAAATGATGGGCTGGGAACAGGCTGCAGCACAACATTCACCTTTCGACTTCGAAATAAAGCGCACTTTCAAGTGGCATCACCCACCTCCTGACCCACTTTACAGATTTGGAAAGCTGAGGAAGATCTGGGTGTATCTCTCAGGGAGCTGAGATGGCTCAGCCTGCCGTGCCTGGGCAGGCAGCTTCACTTTAGTGTAAATCAGGCCCAAGGCTGGTGAGCTGCCTGGCATTAACATCAGGTTGTCACAGCCAAGAAGCTTGGCCCCGTTGGCAGGGCTCTGCTGGCAGCAGCAGCGCTTTGCGGATGGATGAGCCCCAGTGCAGATGACATTAACTGAAGGTGGCATGGGAAGGGAAGTGGTTGGTCACCCCCAGGTCCCTAAATCCTGCTGAATGTCACCAAGCCACCACCTCTGTGACCCTGGAAAAGTACTTCTCCAGCCCTTGAGGCTCCCTCAGTGAGATGAAGCAGAATGATTTCTGCATCTACCGCTATCTAGGGAAGGATTTCATTTTTTTGGGAACTGTGACATTTCCCTGAACCCAGAGGATGCGATGATAGTGTGATTGCTGCAGCCGCCTTTGGCATCACACAGGGATGGCTCATACTTTTCCTTTGGGAGCATCCAGCAGCAGCCTCCTGTGAGTGACGCCTGGCTTGGTCCCCAGGATTACAGTGTCAGCGCTGGCTCCGTTCTGGCTGGCGATGCCTGCGGAGGTGTCGGCTGGGGTCACTCAGTTCCTGTGCTCCCTGCTAGAGAAACACCCTCGCTGCTGTCTGTGACCAATGCTACATACGAAAGCACACAGTCAGGTTTTTATAACATCCGCGTTTCTCTGAAAAGTTAGGAGAGAGCAAGAGAGAGAGGTGTCATAATCAGAGAGGAAGAATTAGCAGTGTGGTTGCACATGACTCAGGAATCACACGATGGGAAAGTCGATGCAATCCTCGGTCATTTCAGGCAGGCATTGGAAGGAGATTCTCTTCAGCCTCCTGGGAAGCAGGTCCTGCCCCTGACAAGGCTAAACAAAACGGGGACCTTTCTCCTTGAGCACAATACAGCAGCGTGCCTCAGCTCCCCGGCTGTAATGGAGCCTCAACTGAGAGCAGACAGATTCTTGGTGTCGGATGCAGTACACGGGCTCTTAAAAGCCCCTTCTTTGTAATGGAAAGTCAAAGTGATGATTTTTAAGATGTGTGTTCTCCACCTGCCAGCTATGAAATGGCCAATGGCAGTGAACGCAACCTCACAGCCAAACAGCAAACGAGGAGTCAGGCTACTCTAAGAAGATTTTCCAGAAAACAGCTATTATGGATTGGTCACTGGTGCCAAGAGACAATAGAGAAATGTGCTTTAATACACTGCCTAAGTATTCGTTTATCTTGAAGAGACAGCCACTTTGATCCTCTGAGCATACCACTGTCGGAGAGACTTTAATAGCTCCAAGCTAGCATTGCAATAGCTTAGATAAATAATCTGAATTTTATTACTTTCCAAGAATGATTTCTGAGGGAGTTAGAGCCCTGGGAAATACTGGAAGCTGGTGTTGCTGCATGAACCCAATGTGTAGAATTTATTTCTTTTCCCGGCAGGCTGGAGGGCAGGAGAAAGCTAGATAAAGCTGCGACTGCTAGGGATTGGTCATCTGAAATTGCATTGCTTCACCCACGGTGTATTTGTGTATTTTAAGTTATGCCAAGGATGTAAGGGTAAACAGCCTTTTTTTTTTTTTTTTTTTTAGCATTTGAGTACATCTGAATAAACCATTGAGCAGCGTTACAGGCAGGCTGCTGTGAGCCAGAACTGGAAGTCAGAGCTGACGCAGTGCTCCTGCTTCACAGCTCCCGTTTCTGACAGTGACACAGCAACAGAAATTCACGTTTGTTATTTTACAACCAAAGTGGCAGAAGCCAGAAACGTTTCACCCCACTTCTGACCTCTGGTTTGGCCCCAGACCAAAAAGGGGATCCCAGAGCAACAGAAGGACTCAGTACGTGATACATCATCTGGGTAATTCACATTTATCAGATGATAAATGGGAAGAACTGCAGGAGGCACGAGCCGGCAGCAGCACAGCTCTGAGAGCGCATCTTCCCTCGACTTGGACGTGCTGATCCTTGTGGCTCCCTTCCAACTCGGAATATTCCACGACTCCCTTATGAGAGGGCTCAGTTCTTTCCTTTTTCATGTTTACAAAGCTCAATTCCAGGTACCCAGGCACTACCCTGGGCACCTGACCTACGGTAAAACCCCGAGAAAGAACCCCAAAAAGGTCCCACAGCTCCCTCCATCCCCGGCCAGAGAGGAGAAGGTGGCCCCATGGCCACCAGCCCACGCTGAGGCCAGGACTACACTGCGAGCTCTGCAAGCAAAAGGTCTTTTTGAGAAGAAACACGAGCTTTTTTGCACGTGCACCATCTGCTCAGGAGCCGTTTCTCCCGCAGGAGCTGGGCTGATGGGAGAGGCTCCAGCGAGGGCAGAAAAGAGGCGCAGCACCACCGCCCTGACCTGCCTCCGGAGGCAGGAATTTGGAAAAAGCACAGACCCGTTGCTCAGGGGAGGTCAATGGTTTATTAACTTAAAGGTCGGTTCACCAAAGCTCCGTCTTTGCGAGGGTTTGGGCCGCCGGTGGCGGTGTGGCTCTCGCCCCTTCGCCTGGTGGAGGTGAGCTTTGTTGGGCAAGCCCAGGCAGGGCGCGTCGTCACAGCCGAAAACAAGCAGGGATTAGCCCAGCCCCGGGAGGAGCGGGTGACAATCCGCACGGCGAGTTTCACTGGCAAGAGGTTTAACTCCTTAAATCTATTAACAATGAAAAAATCAGAACATGCAGCGCGGGGAATGCTGTTTACATACGTCTGGTGAAAAGAGCGTCTCGGCAAGGTCAGAGAGGATAAGGACGTAAGACAAGATTCCCCGCTACCCATATAAAAAATAGTCTACAGAGAAAAAACAAGGACTGTATAAGTTATTTTTTTTTTTTCAAAAAAAAATCTGTAAAACAACATAGGCAGGGATATTTTAAACACAATTATATAAACACCACATGACGTACTATTGAGAGAGCATGAAAAGGTTTGTTTCGGGGGGGGGGGTTTGCAGAATTAAGAGCTTCCTGGCCAGATCCCTGGAATGTCTCTTCTGGAAACAGATGCCCGAGAAAAAAAAATCACTGCCATGAACAGGAGGATTTGTGAGAGGTATAACAGCAAAAACAGGGGAAGGACGGTGATGCGAAATGCTGGGAGGGACGGGTTGGGAAGCCACCTCGTTCAGCTCCGAGAGGAAGGCTCTAGCTCGCTCCAGAACTGAACTAAACAGCAATTAAGGAGGGAAATTAATTTTACAGTAAGGCTGCGGCCCCCCAGGCTGCTCCGTGTGGATGAACCCCCCCAAACCTCCCTGTGACACCCGGCTCCTGCCTGCCCACAGAGCCTCCTCGATCCCAGAGCTCCGGTTATGGCCTCGCTCACGGCTGAACCCGCACAGGGGTGGCAGGGCTGCACAGCCTGCTCCCAAGCCACCCAACTCATCGTTTTCACGCAGGTGCTGAGCACGGCGCTGGCCGGTGGCAGTGCAGGTCGCTGTCACCGTCACCCAGCGGGGCTCAGCCCCGGCTCGTGTCCCCGGGGCTCCTGCCAGCCACGCACATCAGGATTTCTGCGAAGAACCAAGCTTGGGTACACGGATCACGCCTTGCTCCCTGCTCACGAGGAGTGTTTGAGAGTATTAATATCACCGCCTGCCCGGTGCCTTACCCGGCTCGGTCATTCAGGCTACGATCCGATCTCTGCTCAACGTATTGCTATAGAAACGAGCTGACAGTGATATTAAAGCCATCAAACTTACGAGGGAACGCTTGACAGCACCATGTAAACTCTCCCGAAGCTGAAAAAATAAACTTTTGTCCTAAACATTTGGCGAAAACTGGGCTGGCAGTCGGTGGAAGTCCTGGATGCGGCCGCTGAACTTTACCCGGCCATGAGACACGTCTGACAGCAGAACTGCACAAACAGCTTCTTTTCACAGAGCTTGTTTGATTTCACCATCTCACAGAAAGTCTTGTCAGCTGGCGAGGCGAGGAACAAGAGAAAATGGGAGCAGATTAACATTTTAAATAAACAAACACCGCACGTAACAGGCGGTGCAATTCGTTCCAGTGTTTGAGGAGAGAGAATCGCAAAGGAGTCGCTTCTTAAGGGCATCTTTCACGGGGGTTTAATGAAGGAATAAAGAAGCTTTGCAGAGAGTGGGAGAATTAGCCCCGAGACTAAAACATAACGAAGTACAAACGCTTGGATGCGTTTGAGCAACAGGCAGACATCCAGCAGCTCCGCCAGCGCACCCACCGCAGCCGTGCCCCAGGAAGCCGGCAGCTTTTGGCTTTACCCTACAAAGGGAATCCCCAGAAACCCTCAATTTTTGCAGCCGGGGGTTACGCCACGGGCACTTACCGTTGGTGCAGGTCTCGTTGGTTACACAGGAGCCGCCGAGGAGGCTGAAACCTTCCTTACACTTGATGCAGTTCCCGCTGGAGCCCTCGCAGGCCGAGCAGTGGTCCTCGCACCTGGGGAGGAGAACTCACGTTGCTGAGCCAGCCACCCAAAACAGGGCAAACACCGAATCCTAACCTTCACCCCCTATAAAGCCAGCATAGGAGCTAGGGAAACCCTTGGCAGACAGGGAGCGTACTGTGGGACTTCTGGTGCTCCCACGGTGCTTTTGCCTTTCACCCTTCCCTGGCACGCCGGCCCTAAGGAGGCTGCAGCGAGTCCAACACCAGGCAGCCAAATCGCTGCCCTGCGGCACCTCCGGCCCCGTGCTCGGCACAGGAACGGGTTAACGCCATGGCCGCAGGGCAAGGACTCTGGTTGAGAGCTGGAATATTTGCCTAAATCTCATCACCCTTCCTCCCACACCTCCCCAAGGAGCCTGGGGGCAGGGCTGAGCCCCTCCACGTAGCCCTAAGACACCTTGGCTGGGTGGCTCTTCAAAATGAAAAAATAAAGAGGAAGGAGCCAGCTCGGCGCTCCCTTGCCCCATGGATTTATTTCCCCATAAACAGCCCCAGCTGCGAGCTGTTTGCATTAATTTTCCTTTAGTTTTGTATTTGTATTTTCCCCTCGCTCCCCACGGGAGGAGGCACCGTACCTCTTGCAGACCTTGCTGGGCAGCCCGTGGCTGTCGGCGGGGTAGAAGCCCTCCCGGCAGGCGGGGACGCAGCGCCAGTGGGGCACGGGGGTCTCGGGGGAGCAGGGGGTGCACTCTTCCTCGCCTGGCCCTGCGGATAAACAAGTTGCTGATGGCATCCTGAACCCTGCTTCCATCCCAAAAACCCAGCCGGCGTCCTGCTCTGGGAGCTCTTTGCGGCTGGATGAGGGCTTGGCTGGGGACATCGTGTTGAAATCCCTTCCCCATTCCATCCAGCTGCTCCCAAGCGAGTACCAGTTTGGTTTTGCCACCCTGTACAGGGCAATGCATGGAAAAAGAGATGTGAAATTCAGCTGTGGAGGAGATGAGTGGTGCCAGCACATCACGGCTGGGAGGCAGCGGCAGGGATGGAGGCGCTTTTATTAGAGGCCTTCCACAGCCATTGAGAAATGGTTGTGTGGGAAAAGGAGAGAGGAAAGGGCTCAAAAAAAAACCTGTGGTGAAGTATATTTGTACTGCCTGGAATAAGAATTACAAAGGAAGTCATTTTGTTAAGGGATTAGGAGTCCGTCCCCTTCCATGCTTGCCAACGAGATCAATAAATATTTTGGGTTTAGTGCTAGGCAATTGCCTGTGGGTGATGAATGAGACTCACAGCGCTGAGCCTGAATTGTCCAGAGATCACATTATCAGATCCGTGATGATGCTGAGAGCACACACAAACATTAGCAATGGAGAATAACGGGACTTTCAAATGGCAAAAAAAGGCAAAATTCAAGCAAGCTGGGGACACGGGGGTCAGCGCACGTCGGGCACCTGACATTTCTAAACACTGCCGAGCCATCCTCCATCCCTCCGAGAGGGTTTCACAGCCTCCCCCGCAACCTTACATTAAACCAAAGCACCTGGCTTCAGAGGGATCAGGAAATAAAGAACGGCTCTAATAAAAAGAGAAAAACTCCCTGAAATCCTTTCCAACGGGAACACATCCCAGCACCTGCAGCGCGCGTGGGAGCCAGGGGAGCTGCTGAGCTCCGTTTCCCCACGGACACGGTTATCCAGGGGGTGGAAGCAGGAAAAACAACGCAGCCACAGCCTCCCAGTAGAGTGATTTCTTCCCCACTCCTTCTCTGGCTTGAGGCCGTGATGCCCAAAGATTTGGGGGTTTCATGTGCAGGTGCTGAGGACGTACCTGTGCCGGCGGGGCAGCTCTCGCACCGCCGGGGCTCGCGGCTGAGGTACATGGTGGGCTGGCACTCGGGCACGCAGCTCTCTCCCGCCAGGCTGCCAGCAAAGCAAAAAGCATGTTTGCACCCACACCACAGGCTCCAGGGACCCGAAGCAGCCCATCCCCAGCTCTCCCCACACCCTGGCTGCTCCCCGAGCACGACACCGTGACCGTACCCGGCCGGGTGCAACGTTTCGGGGGGTGCCGGCAGATTCACAGTGCAGAGGGGATGAAGATACAAATCCTCACACCACGCTGGTATTTTACCTGAAGCCGTCTTTGCATGCAGTACATTTATCCGGCTCGCCGAGACATTTTTTACAGCTTTGATGGCATTTCAGACAGCGTTTCTGACCTTTCCAAAAAGAAAAAGGAAAGAACAACCAAAGGGCTGGTGAGGATGACACCTGGACAGGGATTTGCCATCGGTGGGCAGAGCCACACAATGCAATGCCTGTTCCCCAGGGATGGGACGTGTGGCCCCCCAGCAAGCCCCCCCGTGCCCTTCTCTGCCACTCCATGCTACGAATTAATAAGTTTTGCAAGCAGCTCAGATCATTAACAACAATTCCCTCTAATTAACAGCTCTGAGTGGCCACATTTTGCCCCCTCCATCCTCAGGGGCAGCAGGTTGGGGCTGTCCCAGCGCCAGCACAGGGCAGGGGAGGGGATTTCTCCTCCTGCAAACAGCGTGAGCACACCTCGGTGATTCACAAGCGATTCACGAGCGCCCTTACGTTCCTCGGCGTAGAAGCCGGGCGGGCAGAGGGGCAGGCAGGCGCCCATCTCGGGGTGGTGGTAGAGGCTCCTCTTGCACGCCGTGCACTGGCCGGGTCCCCTGCCCACGCAGCTCTCGCAGCCCTTGTAGCACCGCCGGCACCTCCGCGCTGCCTTGTCGCCAAAAAACCCCGCGGGGCACGAGCTGACGCACATCCTGCGGGAGGAATCGAGGCACTGCGAGCTCCATGCTCTGCCCTTGGCTTGGTGTGGATGGTTTCCCATCACTGTCCCCTCCGTCTTCCCCAAATCCATCGCATCGTGCACCCACACAGCCCAGAGAGTGGTGGAACCTTCCCGAAATGCCCATCCCTGCCTCGTTTTCTTCTTAAAATTTAGGTTGTCTTGGATGCCGTGGCTCTGAAATGGAGAGCTGGGGATTCTCCAGCCCCGGCTTCACTAAGACAATAATAAACTTCCAATTTCAGAAGTCATTTGGCACCTCAGCTCTGTCCCTTGGTACCAACCAGTGACCCCAGCACGACTTCCCTTCTAGCTCCATGTCCCCCAAACCACCCTACCCCGGGGCAGAGCCCCCCGTGCCTCCCCCCATCTCCCCTCCATCCCCTCGCTCCCTGCCCCGTGCAAACACCCCATGGCCCCTCACCTGCCGCTTTTCACGCTGCCCAGGCTGTAGTGGATGCAGTTCAGGCACTGGTCAGCGCTGGGGCCATCGCAGCCCTGGTCACCGCACTCGGGGTGGCAGGGACCTGTGGGTGACACCAGCTCAGGCACGGGGATGGAGGCTGAGGGACCCCCGCGGGCTGGGAGGGTGCTGCCGGTCCCTCTCCGGGCAGATGGACACGAGGACACATCTCACTGTGCTCACCAGGGTGGTGGGCAGAGGATTTTTTGGGTTTGGGTTTGTTTTTTCCTCCCCAGCCGCCTCCAGCACCAATTTGCGGCGGGAGCGCCGACAGGCTGCTTTTTTTCGCACCTTCTAATTTCACCATCCTGCTGGCCACAGGCACCTCTCCTCCCCGCCTCCCCCCAGCCCACCCAGTTCATCCCAGTTTGCATTTTGGGGGTACCTGGGGGCCACCCCGTGCCTCTTACCCGCGTACTCCTCCTCCTCCTCTGCAACCTCCACCTGGCTCTGCAGGAAGGCCGCCCTCGACGGCTCCATCTCCGAGGCCTCCAGTGTCCTCGCGCGGGGCTGGGGGGCCCCCAGCATGTTGTAGGGGTGCTCGGCCGTCCCGTAGAAGAGGAGGCTCCACTCCTTCAGCTTCCCTGCGGGGCACACGGGCTGTCACCCGGAGCTGCTGCCTCTTACCCAGCGCTTGCTCCAACCCACGCTTGGCTCCGAGCTCGGCATCACCCCAAGCACTGACCCCACGCCCCGAATTTTACCCGTTATGATAAAATGCCATTTGTCTGACCTTAAATTTTCACCTCCCAATTTCACAACCGAGTGCCTCCAAAGGCCAGCTCCACACCGGGCTGCTGCCAACGGCAGAGGGGAAGGTACCAGCCCCGGCCACGAGCATCCCCCCATCCTTCCTCCCCGTTTCGCCCTCTCTGCTTCATTATCACGGGGTGGCTTCGCGTGCTCCTTTTGGTTTTGTTCTGCACAGCCAGGTAGGGCACAGCCCTGGGGCAGCACGCAGCTCGCTCCCCTCGTGGGAGGGGATCAGAAATACCAGCTGAAAACTAAATCCGGGGGGCAAAGGAGCTCTGAGGGGTGTTTTGGTGCTGCTGCGACGAGTTCAAAAAGATTTCGGGCCGTGGCAGCAAACAGCAACGCCTTCCCGGGCAATTAACCCCCACGTGCCAGAGAGCAGCGTGGGTGATGTTTTTAATTTACTGCTGGCTTTCTCTCAATAATAAGGTGAATCTGCACGCCCCCACAAGGAGCACCAGCCTGAGGCGTGATGTTTTGTGCCCTGTTGACCCTTTCCTTAGGGCCGGATCCTGCAAGCTCAGCTCCTGGGGACACGGCGGGGCTGGGGATGGGCAGGGGGGGACAGCCAAGGACAGCCACCCCCTGTGGCAGCCCGAGGGGCATCGTCCCCCCCTCGCACTGCTGTTGCACGAGCAGCCCACGCTGCAGATGTTCCAGCAGCAAAGCAAAACAAACAAACAGAAATTACAGCTCTCGGCTTTCCTCGTTTTCACTCGGTACGGTTTAATTTTGGAAAACCTCGCTCTGGGTTGCAGTAAATTCACCAGGGTGGGGGACAGACCTGCTGCTGGCTCGGCCCAGCCTTTGCACAACAGCTTTTTGGGGTTTTATGCCCACTCTTGGGACCACCCGGGGTTTGATGCCCTTACCTTGCGCGGCGGGGCTGCGCACCTGGGACGGCGTGTCCTGGATCTCCAGCGTCCACTCCCCCGCCGCCCTCTCCCCCCAGCAGTGCACCGTCATGAACTCCCAGCCCTTGAAGCCCTCGTTGGAGTGGTCGAAAACCCTGCGAGGAACAGCACAAACACCGTATTCAATCGGGAGAGGCAGGTGTTGAGTTAAGGATGCATTAAACATCCCCGCACACTCCCACCCTTACGCGGCCCCCCCTGCGGCCACGCCGTGCGCCTGCTCCCCACCTCCCCAAAAACCCCACATGGGCTCACTTGGCCGCTCTCACCTCCTGGCCAGGAGCTGTGACCTGGTCCCCGCGGGCGAGATGAGGCTGATCTGCAGGTCCCCGCGGCGCGGGTGCGCGATGCTGAGCCGCACCACCACGTGCTCCAGGTACTGCACGTGCTGCTCGCGCTGCTCGCTGCAGCCGCTGCTCAGGGTGCTGGCGCGCAGCACGTGGTCGGGGCGGATGTACCTGCCGGGGTTGGGGAGGAACTGTCATCAATAAACCCTGATCCATCTCCCCAGCACTCAAAAACATCAGGCACAAAGGCGATGGCTGCTCCTCGCTGATAAAAACCCCTTTTTAATCCCACCGATGGGAGCTGGGAACCCAAATACCATTAACGCTGGCTAGAGATGGCTGGAGAGAGGGGTTAACGCTCACGTTAAGCAGAGGACTAATTAACGAGGCCAAATTTGGGATTACTCCTTCGGCTCCTTCTTAACACCGTGTTCCCATCAGCGCAGACGCCCAGTTGTGTTTAAACCCGGTCTCCCACTGCTTCGTGGCAAAGCATCACCTCCTCCAGCGCCATCGGCCTCGCAGGGGGATCTGCTGAACTGCTCCGTGGAAGCGAGGTGCTTTTGAACCGCCTCTAAGATCTATGCCTTATGGCTTTGCAAGGGCGCTTTTTTGTTATAATTATCAGCGCAGCGCTCCTCTCCGGGTTGTAATTAGCGTCTGTATCAGATAAATAGTTTCGTGAACACACTTGGCTCCCGGTCCCTTCCTGCTTTGCATACTCGCTGCTTTCCAAAGGAGCTGCGCCGCCCTGCTGAGCGGCTCGCTGCAAGGAGAGGCAGTGCCTGGTTGGGATGCCTGCCTTTGTCGGAGGCTCTGGGCTGCCCCAAAGGACCCCGAAAGCCCTACAGGAATTGGGGGTCACTGCAGAGCCTGATCCCCCTGCCCCGGGAGGGGAGGCACAGAAAGGGAGGAACAAACCACCCATGTTGGAGCTCGTAGACCTCCTGCCCTAGTGTCTCATCAGCACACAACACCAGCCAGGCACCAAAAAAAGAGGATAAATGTTTCTGGCCTTGTCCATGAGGCTCTCGTTGACCCCGAATTCACAGCCTCCCAGTTCGAGGTGCCCACCACTCACTTGGGCACCCTGTCCAGGCTTCCCACGCAGACGTGCTGGGGGGGGCACCGTCTTCCACTTCTTGGCTTCCACCACAATAGCTTCTGCATCCACCAGCCCGAAGCCATATAGATGGCTAACTGGAAAGAGAGAAGGCTCAGAAACCTGCTGCTCTGCCTGCCAGACCCTCCTGGAGGATCCTCCAACCAGCCAGGGTAGGAGGCGCTCCAACACGTGGAGCTCCTCGACCTGCCCGGCTTACGCCCCAAAAACGCCCCGGTGCCACAAAAACACCAGGAGCAGCCCACGGTGGGATGCTGCTTGCCACAAGGGACGACGAGCGCTCACCTTTATGCCCTGCTCCGTTGGTCTTCCAGTCGGCCGCCCGCAGGTGGACCGGCCGCGAGGTCCTGACCAGCAGGTGCTGGACATCCCTCCAGGTGAGCAGGGGGCTGCAAGGAGACGGGGTCACGGCACGGCAGGAGAGACCCCAATTGGGTTAAAAAAGGCTCTTTGCCGCTCACTTTGAGCATGCAGTGGTCATTTTTATGCTCACCCCCTGCCTGGGGGGTGGCCAAGGCTTGGGGTGCCCAAGCAGAGGGGGAGCACCCCAGGGATGCTGTGTGCCCATGGGTGTTGCAGGGATTTATTCCTGGCAAAGGGTATTTAGCTCTCACGCTAAATATATATATTATATATATATACACACACACATTCATACATATGTGTATATGTATATATAAATCCCAAAGGTTTTCCCCATTTCCTGCAGCAATGAAGCACAACGATGACACGAGCTGATACAAACCCTCCCCTTCTAGGAATAACGGCAAAAAGTGCTAAAAAACCACCCTGGGTGGCACACCTAAAAGTGAAACCCAACATATTTCAAAAAAGACCTCAGGCAGGGTTTACACGACGCCTGTATGTTTGTGGTGCTGCGCACTGAGCGCTGGGTGCTCTTGGGATCACCCAGACCCCAACCCAAGGATGTTTGTGAAGAATTTTCCACGCTTGCTTCCCTGGCAGTCTCGATGTCTTGAGCTGTGATTGAGACTGCTCTCAAACAGCATTTAGGAAAACAAAATTCAGTTTATTCCTTCTCATCACAACGGGGCCCGCAGTCTGAGCGCCTGGCTGTCAGCAGTTTCGGAGCACCAAGCGAAAAGCCCGACTTATCCCACAAAGCCCAGCTCTCCACCGGATGGGAACGAGCGGAGAATTAGCTCAACAGAACACCTGCGGGAAGATCAGCTGCTAAACTACAGCCCTGCACCAAACCTGGCCCCAAAGGAGCAAATCAGAGCAACTTTGCCCTGTTTTGAGCCACCCCAGAGGAAAAAAAACACCATTTTTTGACCTATTTTGACCACCAGGCACTAAACCAGGGATGTCCCTCCCCAGAAGGTGCAGCGAGGTGACTTACTTGGCTTCCAAAGCCAAGGCGATGATGCCAGCCACCATGGGGGCGGACACGGAGGTGCCGGTGTGGCCGTCGGTGCAGCGGTGCCGGAGGTCCGTGGTGACCTGCGGAGAGAGGAGCTGCAGCCCTGGGGTGCCCAAGGTGCTCCCGGCACCGACCCCAAAGCTTGAGGTTTGCTGACAATGCTGCTCGCAGGGAGCCCTGGTACGGACACCAAACCCTCACCGCACCATCAGCCCCAAAAAGGATCTGCAGACACATCAGGCACGTGATAAAACACCCATACTTATATTTTCCTTTGCTACAAGGTGCAAAAACTATTTGAAAGGAAAAAAAAAAAAAATCTATTTTGCTGCGGATCAGCTGGAGGAGAAGTTGGGGTGGGAGCGGAGCTGGCAGCAATGCGCGCCCACGGGCTGGGGTTGAGCCACGCCAAATCAAACGCTGTCCTTAAAAGCTCCAGCTCCTTGCATCAGGAAACAATTCCCATTTGCATGGGGGAAAAAAAAATACAAAAGAAAGCCATTTCCAGCTCTTCAGTGTCAGGAAGGAGCTGGGTGCTCAAGCACCAGAAGCTGAGAAAGCGGAGGTGGGCAGAGACGCACAGTTGGTTATGTTTGTTTTTTTTAAAGGCTGCTGGGTTTCGGGTTAACCTGGTGATTTTTGGAGGGGATGTGGCACCCGGTTCCTGACCGAGCTGCTCTCCAAAACCGCTGCCGCTCGGTGTGCCCTCCTGCAGCACGGCAAGGACGTTGGCTGGGTCTGCTGCATCCCTGCCAACCTCCATCCCCCTTCTTTATTCTCTGTCTCAAGCTAAAATCCTCCAAATTCCCCGTATTTTTTTTTAACGGTAGGAAAGTGAGCGCAAACTTTCGGGGCCAGGTGAATATTTCCAGATTTCCGAGCTCAGATTTCCGAGCTCTTCCCAAGCACAAAACAACCGCAGTTGCACCCAGCAGTTCCACTCCCACCAAAAACAAACAAGAAAACCTCCAAAAACCGAGCAAAACCCACCCGCCCCATCCAAACAGCAGCCAGTGGGCTAAAACTCACGATCTTCCGCTCGTAAAAGGCCCCGCTGCTGTAGGTGGTGGCCAGGGTGGAGGCGCACTCCTCCAGGTACCAGGGCTTGTAGCCGTTCTCGGTGGTGCTGCTGACGGAGATGGTGTAGATGCTGTTGGTGTAGCCGTCGCAGGAGCAGTAGTCGCCCTCCCGGCCGCCGTTTCCCGACGCCCAGACAAAAATGGAGCCCAGACCCCTGCGACCCTGCGGGCAGAGAGGGGAAGGGGTGAGGAGAGACGAGATTTGGGGGGGACGAACGTGGGGACGGCGGTGGGGTGAAGCCCCCGGGGTTTAGGGCAGGACTGGGGGGCTGGCGAGGGCAGAAGGATGGGGCCAGGACGAAGGTACCAGTTTTAAAGGTTTTTTTTTCCCCCCTGTGCAAGAGCAGCCGGGTCACCCCATCCCACATGTCCAAGAGGAACACCAGGAAACCTCCGCAAACCCCTCGCCTGCTTCTCCGCAGCCCACAGAGCCCATCACGAACGCACCCACCGCCCACCCAGAGCATAAGCAAGCTTCCTGCAAGGTATCTTTCAGGACTTTATTTTATTTTATTCCTCCCCCACCGCTTGGCAGGAACATCTGATGGAGCATCCCCAGCGGGCACGCCTGCGGCAGCCCAGCGAGGGGATGGGGACGGGAGCGGCGGCGCAGACCTCCCCGGAGCCGGGAAAGTCCCGGGTGGGAACAGCAGCCCTGCTGCTAACGAGGGACCCCTAACGAAGCTGGTGTAGCACAGGGGGGCCCCGCTCGCTGCCCCTTGGGGCGCACGGAGCTGGTGCGTTACGGCACGTCCCGACGCTTGGGGACATCCCGGAGCACAGAGGGGGTACCGACGCCGACCGGTGAAGCCCAGACCCACAGCTTGGTGTATCCCGCTCCTTTTTGGTAAAATCCCCTTCCCCGAAATGGCTGCTTCCCTCTCCTGCCTCCGCAGAGGCCGGGAGCAGCCGGGGCGAGCCCCATCCTCCCCGGAGAGCTCGCCCGGGCAGGTCCGGCGCTCGCCTCCCTCCCACTGCTTGGCTCGGCCTCTGCGGAAAGAAATGCGAGGGCAGAGGAATTCGCTGGGGTTCATTTTGTTCCTGATGCACTCGGGGAGAGGCTTCAAACAGGCTGCTTCTTTACCTGCTCCCCTCCTCGGGCACAGGCTCTGAGCTGCCCCCGGTGCTCGGGCTCGGCCCGGTTCCTGCCCTGCTTTACGCAGGTTTTCGCTACCCGGGCGCACGCCGGGTATTTCCTAGCGAGGGGGCACCGAGCTGTCTGCGGGGCTACAAGGAAAACAGCCGCCACGACGGAAACGATCGCACGGATTGATGGAAACGATGGAGAGCTGCCTGGGATCCCCGGTCCTGCAATCTCGAGCCCCACACGTGTGGCCGTGCAGACGGACGAGCGCGATGGGCACACGGATGTCACCAAGAGCAGCAAAGCCCCCGCCGGCTCACACCAACACCCAAACCCTCCCTGGGGACAGATCGTCCCCTAAACCACTGGAAATCCCCAACAGAGGCTCAGGACCATCGGTGGGACAATGGGTGTGCAGCATCCCCTGCTCCTGCAGCGCTGCCAGGGCTCGGCAGCGCTTAATTAGCACCAGGATAAATCGAGCCCCATTAGCTCTGGAGCTAACAAGGTGTGGCTGGAGGAGCAAGAACCGCGAGGAGAAATCACCCAGCGCGGCCCTGTCGCTAGCAGATAGAGGTTATTTGAACGTTTCCATTAAAAACTCGATTTTAAGGATTTATAACTCAATTACAGCCGCCTGCTCGGGCTGAAGGTTGCCACTGTCTGCCTGCGGCTTTCCTCGTTACTTAGGGGGGCAATTAAGGGCTGTGCATGCTTTTTTGGGAACCTAAAGCAGCTCGGTACCAGCCAGGAACACCGAGCTGGGGCGCGCTGCCCATCGCCAAATCCTGCTTCACCCAAAAACCAGGGGAAATAAAGGCAGGGAGGGCTCAGGGAGGAGAGGAACGGGCACAGAGGGCACCCAGGGGCGCAGGACCCATCCTCATCCCAACCCTCCTCCCTCGCCCAACCCCTCTCAGCCTTTAAATCAAAACAAATTTGGAGAAATCCTCCCGAAACGGCGGGTCCAGGCGGGGACCCCGCTGCCGCCGGCTCCCTCCCGCATGGAATAATAATAATAATTAAAAAAAAAAAAAAAAAGCTCTAAAAAGCAGCCTGTCGGCTGTATTTACACGGCGTGAACTCCCGGGCACTTCAATGAATTCCTCTTCAGCCCGACCGCCCCGGCAGGAAGTCAAGTAAATAGTGGGAAAAACACTCCACCCTACCCAGAGATAACACGGGCAGCGTGTCGCAGGGACCGGAGGAAACCCAGGAGGCAAAACCCGACCCCGAGCTGCCCCCACCGCCCCACTTACCCACCAAGGGGCCGTTGAAGGGCTTTGCCCTGTGATTTTAGCCAATATTTGGCTTTAAAAAATATATATATTAAAGAAGTGGAGGGCTTTGAGGATGACAATCTGAATTTTCCCTGCACCCACGCGAGCCAGCGTCGAGCCCACCCCTCCAACCCCCGAGCCCTGGAGGACCCTGCGGCAGCACCCGCTTCCCACCCTGGCCGCGAGACTCAATTTTGGGTGGAAAAACCACAGAAATGCCACACGTGACCCCCCGGGAGAGGATAACGGGGAGCTGGGGAGGGCGGAAAGGGGGAGACGGAGAGGCTGCGGGTGGGGGGCACCTCGCCGCGGGGGTTTCCCCACGGGATGCTCCGGCCACGTGCGGGGTCCCAGCACCGCCGAGTCCCTCGGGGGACCAGGGAGCCACCGGGGGGGGATTCGCCCCCGGGGTTGAGGTCGGGGGGCCGGGCAGGGGTCCCGAGGGGCAGGGGAGGAGTGCCAGCGCGGCTGGGCGCTGCGCGATCCACACCTTTTTAATGCCATGCTCAAAAGCCTGCTTGGCCAACAGACCGGGTCCATCAACTGTCTTCCCGTCATCATCGGGCCCCCAGCTCGCGCTGTAAATGTCAATGTAATCGGGTCTGATGCCAAGCGACTTCGCTTCGACAACATCTGTTACATCTCCATCTAACATACGAATGCCTAAAAGCACAAAAACATCAGACGTTAGGGGCTGGATGGCTCGGATGGAAAGCGCAAGGATCGCAATCAAAGGCCCTGGGGGGCTCGGCGTGCCCCTGGGAGCCGAAACCCGCGGCGGCGAGGGGCTGGGGAGATGTTTTGGAAGCTGTGCTCTTGCTTTCTGCCCTGCTGGCTTCATCGCCAGCTGTGGTTTTTGGGGGGGGGTGGTGAAAAAAATCAGCTCCATCAGGGCTGGGCTGGCAGCCCCAAACTCCCCGTGCTAAAGGCTTGTTTTCCCCTTTTAACTTGACAACCCCGTTGTCCCTGGGTGAGGGCAGCATTTCCCAGATGCTCACAGCCCCCCCAGTGCCATAGGAGGACCGGGAACCTCACTTGTGCCCACCCCCATGCCCCTATCACTGCCCAGACGGTGCCAGGAGGGGACAGCCCCAGGGGCAGCAGCAGCCCCAGGCGGAGGCCGCACGGCCGTGGAAGCATCGCCGGCTCTCAACCACCGCAGGAAAAGCCATGAAACGCAGCATTTCTACCCCAGAGATACCTTGGAAGTGGAACAAGGGATGCAGGAGGTGCCGGCGGTATCATCCCAGAGCCCTGTCACCATCCCAGAGCCTTGCCATCGGCATCGGGGGCAGCCCCCAGCCCGTCCCCTCCCGCAGCACCGGGAAAGCCGGTGCCGGGAATTTCAGCTCCTCGTTTCGCCATCCGGGGAGACTCCGGCTTATAAAACCCCCTTTTCCCCCCTTCCACATGTACTTTTCTTAAGGAAAACAAACGCGGGCAGATGTGGTTACAGCTGCAGCTGCGCTCTGGACCATGGTCAACTCCAATACATTTTTCTGACGCTGTCCCCAACCGGCCAAAAACAAGCTTAAAAACGCAGGAGGGGGGAGCGGAGCAGCTCCCGAGAACTCCCTTCCCTTCCCTCGCCGTGTTCCCTTCCCTTTCCTCACTGTGTGAATGAGAAAAGGCCAGGGGAAGAGGTGGAGAGCAGGGCCGGGTGCCGGCACCCAGCGCCAAGGCAGCCGCAGGATGGATGCCGGGTCCTGAGCACGCCCCAACAGCCCCCAGAGCCCGCTCCTGCTCCACCCCGCAGGAAAATGCAGCCCGGAGGGAGAATCCAGCCCCGTCCCAGGGCTGGGTAAAGGAGGCTGGAAGCTAAACGGGCTCCTTTCCACGCAGGCAGCGAGAGCAGCCTCCAAACCAGGCGTCAAGGAGGGAGAGAGGCGCAGGATTCCTGTTTTGGGCACCCTGTTGGATTTCGCCCACGGCGCACGAGAAGCGACGCAGGAGCAGCGAGGGAAATCGGATGGGGTGGCTGAGGGGGGGTTGTTCGCCCGTACCCCAACCCCCAGCACACGCACGAGCCAAGGAAGCTTCCTTCCAAATGGAGACCCCGCGTGCTTGGGTCCGGGATCCCAACGTGGGGGTGGCACGGGGGGGGGCGCAGACCCCTTTGGCCAAGCCCCTCTCCCGCTGTAGCCCCACCAGGATGATGGGATGAACCCCCCCCACACCTCCGCAGGCATTTTAGTTTCCCCACCAAGGTGTTTTGGGGTCCCCAGACTGCTCCCGAGCGGCTCATTTACAGCCACTGACCCCACAGACGAGCCATTGCTGAAGCCACCATACAGACCCCCCCCCCCTAAGACTTTTGGGGCAAAGCCGCCCCCCGTCCTCGATCAGCCTCACGGCGAGGGCGCGACCCAAGCAGCAGGTTTCCACCCCAAAACGGAGCCAGTGTCCCCCTGCATGTGTCTGGGGGACCCCCACCCTCCCCACAGCCCCTCAGGCTTCCTTCTCCCCCTATTAGGACTTGCTCAAACACACAATAAGCCACGTCGGTGCCAACATCACCGAGCACAAACCCGTCTCCTAGCAAAAATCTGGGGGGGGACAACACCCCACCACCCCCCTACCCCTTCCCGGGAGCCCACCCCCCAGCAGGACCCCCCTGGGGGGGACACACAAAGGGCAGGGACCGCGGGCAGCGCCAGCCTCACCTCCGATGCGCGCGTTGTAGGCGATGCCCACCACGCAGTACGAGTTGTTGGCCGCCGCCGCCACCTCCCCTGCGCAGCGCGTGCCGTGCCTGCGGGGACAAAAACCCCCGTCAGCAGATGTCCCACGGCCAAGGACACCCCCCCAGCACCCAGAAGCCAGCCCCAAGGACTGAGCAGCGGAAGAAATCACCCCAGGAGCTGCAGAGCCCTCGCCCAAACCCCCAGCGAGGGATGGGGACTGAGGAAATTCACTCCGTGCGTTTTGCGCCCCAATGCAGCTCGCTCCTGGCGTTCCCATTTTGCTTTTCCCTTTCCCACCCGCTGCCACGTCCCAATCCTGCTTTAATTGAAGCCCAGAAAGCGCTTCAAAGCTGTGACATCAAAGCCACTGGGGCAGGGCCGGGTTTTGATATGCATCACTTGGAGGAACTGCACGAGGCCATATCCAAAATAATTTTCCATGGCGCTCCTGGACCGGAGGAGCCGATTCCAGGCGGCTGTTTGGTGGTCTCACCACGCTTGTTATCCCCAGCACAACCTCTGGTGCCTCTGCCACCCTGCCCGTGGGATGGGATGGGACAGGATGGGGGCTCAGCCGGCTCACAATTATTAATTATTATTATTACTAACGTACTTATTCTCATTGCTGGCATCGTAGCGCGGCGTCGGGTCGTGGTCGTTCCCGTTGACATCGTAGCTTGCGAGAGGGTCCTGAAAAGGTTTTGCCATTAGGTTCTTCTTATTGGCACAGCACCGCAGCCCCAACCTGCTGGGGTTTCCCCAATCCCCTATTTTCCTTCTTATAAACATCCCAAGCATTTCAAAACCCTCCTCCTCCAACCTCTCACTGCGCAGGCTGAGGCTGTGCTTACGCCCCGAAATCGCCCCCGGATGAACCCCCAGCCCCTCAGGGGTGCCCCACTCACGTAGTTCTGCAGCAGGTCGGGGTGGTTCCTCTCTATCCCGTCGTCGAGGATGGTGACCACCACGTTCCTGCCCGTGTAGCCCCGCTGCCAGGCGGCGAGGACGTTCATCTCCGACCTGCAGCGGCTGCTCCTGTCCCCGCAGTGCTAAGGGCAGGAAGGCAGAGCATCATCCAGGGGGCCGCAGGGAGCCTGAATCCCAGCCCATCCAGCTCAGAGTGCGTTTAATCACCCCCAAAATGTTTCGACATCCCGCTGCCCTCCACGTAACTCACAGATTTACAACCTCACCCTGTTGATGAACGCCCCTGGCAGCAGCCGGCGTGGGGAGCGCCTTCTCCCCTTTATCCTTCCTCTCTCCCCTTCCAAACACTGCGGGCTCTTTGGTTCTCGAGTGCCCATTTTCCCCCTGCACTTAACCCTAAACAAATTTCCCCGTCAAACAACCGGTGAGCCAAGCAGGACAACCACACGGCCAAGAGACAACTGAGGCGCTACCGAGGGGAAAATCGCCCGCGTGGGGACCACAGCCCGGGGCTGCTGGGGCCCTGAAGGACTTCAACCCGGCCCCTCTCGGGGCTGGAAGGCGGCGAGGAGACACGCACCAGGTACCACATGTTGGGCCACACCGGGTCGTTGAAGGGCAGCGCGTGCGGCTCGCCGCGGACGTGCCTCTTGACCCGCCGCTTCACCTCCTGCTGCTGCAGCCAGTCCACCTGCAAGGACACGGAGAGAGGCTTCGTTTGGGGAGGACACACAGGGCGAGCTCAGCTCCTTGTGGGCTCCGAGCCCGGGAACAGATCCCTCCCCTGGACCAAAACACATCGCTGTGCTTCGACTGTCCGGGCTGAGCGAAGCCTTTTAGCACGCGCTGGGGTCCCGCTGGAGACAGAACGCGTGTGGTGGTGCTTACACAAGAATCCCGACTGCTAGGAGGGGCTCGGGTGCTTGGCTTCACTCTGGGCTCATCCTGCTCCCAGCCGTGGAAGCAGAATGGGACAGCAGACACTGCCTGGGGGCCGCCGGCGGTGCCAAAAGGTGCCTCGAAAGGGCACGGGGGCACCCCGAGGTCTCAGGTCCCCCGAGGTGAGAGGCACAGAGACAAACCAAGGCTGGTTAGGAGCAGGTTGTAAACCACACAGCCAAAAGCTTTCTCCACACTGGAGCAGAAGGGAAGGCTTTTCCATGGAGCCAACCTCTCCCAAAACATTTTTCCCCCCGTGGCTCGGGGCTTTTGGTGGCACCGGACGCCTTCGTGGGGATGGCTCTGCTCTTCGGACGGAGGTTTTTCAACAAGCAGAATAAAAACCCAAAAGGCAAGCTTTTGTGTGGCTTATTTATGCGGGAGCCGCCAGCTGAACCAGCTTCTCCTTGCCTGCTTTATGGCTTTATGGCTGTGATTTACCGGGATCAAAGCGGACGGGGGAGCGGCGCGTATCGAACCAGGCAATTTCCAGCCCAGAGCTCGGGTTTTAAACCTATACGTTCTCCAGGAAAATAAAAAACACATTGAAACAAGCGAGAAAAAGAACGTATTTCATAGGAAAACGTGTTCCCGCAGCGCCTCGGCTGCCGACAGCGCGCTGCTTTGTTTGCGCGGCGATGGATTTAAATATCGGAAGGGAAAAATACAAACACAACTTCACGGGCTGGTTTAAAGGAAGATGGATTAGAGAGGGGAACGTGCCCAATTACACGGTTTTTCTCCTCAAAGCAGCGCTACCCAGCCGTGTCACCCCAATTGGATGCAGCACCTTCACCCCAAACGCCCCGCATCCCCCAGGATGCGACTGAGAAGCCGTGCGTGGAGCAAAGCTTTAATTTAATTTAACTCACAGTCAAATCGGCAGCATCACCAATTTGATTTAGGCCAAAACCGATGCTGCTGGCGTGCAAAAACGAGCAGCCACAGCGGGAGGTGAGCGGGAAGGAGCCTGGGGCCAGCCCTGCCGCGGGTCCTGGGCTTGCGAAATTGTGGAAGCTTCTCGGAAATGATACAAGAAAACAACAAAGAATGGCTTTTTGCTACAAGAAATGGACGAAGTTGTTACGACACAGTCCTGAGCCTGGGGTCCTGGCTCGCTGCTCCCTCCCAGCCCTGCTGGCGGACTCTAATTAGCGCTAATAAGGCACCCTAGGACCCAAGAGGAGGTGCAGGCATCACGGAGCCAAACCCAAGGTCTGGCTGCAGACGGGAGCAGCTTTTGCACCTCTTTAGGATTTCCAGGAGTGATGCAGCTCCACCACATGTAAATACCAGGACAGGCGAGGACACCAACCCCTCACACCTCCAAAAAAGCAGCGGCTCGGCTCGTTCAGCTGGAGATGGAGCAGGGAAAACGCAGACCTGGGACAAAGCAGATGGCTCCAGCACGTGCTCAGCACGGAGCCCAAAAAGCAATGGGAGGGTTATGGGGTTTGCTATGGGGCGTGCCGTCCTCTGGTGCTGCTTTTCTATCAGAACTTGGCATTTTGGGGCCCCAGACACGGGCTGCAGCTCACAGCATGGTGCAGCCCCGCTCCATGTGTCTTCTTAGCGCATTGTCTTCTCTACAATCTGCCCCAAAATCGCTGGGTTTGCCAAATCCTTCCACCCCCTGCCTCGCCGTTTGGCTGACACCAGCCCCGCAGGGAGCAGCCACCGTCTGCAGCTCCCGTCACCCCAAAAAGGGGTCTCCGGGGGGGGATTTGGGTTCCCGTGGGGACCAGCACGGGGCTCCACATTGTCACCATCCTTCTGCCAGCGCCTGGGGCACGCCACCAACCCCTGCGGCGGAGCAAAGCCACAAAGGACGGGGCTGGAACAATAGCCCCCTCGAAGACACGGGACGCGGAACATCTGCAAACCATTGAGCTCGCTGGGTCCTCGGGGTTTCTGCAAGATTTGTTTCCATCTCTGCTGTTCCAGCCCGAGACACCGCGTTTCATTGTGCCTCGCAGTGATTTTTATTTATTTATTTCGGTTTAATTGCACCGTGCACGCGAACTCGGTGCTGTTCAGATGCCAGGACACCTCCGAACCACGCACGGGAAAGGCGGAGAGACGGTGTGGGCCAGGAGGGCTCCAGCCCTGGGCAGCATCCAAGAGCAGGAGCTCCCTGCTCCAACGTGCAGCCCTCGGAGCCAGGCAAGGTGAGCATCAGCAGCCAGCTGGCTCAGCTTTTAGAGCAGCAGCACAACCAGACCCGATTAAATGGATGCATTTCCATTGTAGACAGAAATTCATCGTTTGCTCCGATGCCTCCCCGAGGGCGAGGGGTTTTTGTGCCTGCACAGCCACCTCCCCGGCCACCCCGGGGTGCCAAACCCGAGGTTTTTCTCCTCAGTGCAGCTCCAGGCTCGCCCATCCCGGTCCCCCATCGCTTTTGTCAGCCCAGCTGCAGCCCGAATCCCTTCGGGTGCTTGCTCTAGGAAAAAGCGAGGCGCGGTACGGCCGATGATTTCACACATAGCAACCCTCGAGACAGCAAATGTTGTGGCAACTGGATCAACACCCTGAGCAGGCGGCAGCCTCGCTGTGCCGGGAGGGGTTTTTTTGTTTGTTTTTCCCCCCTTTTCTTGCTCCCATCCTTCGGGCAGATGTTAGCGTTTAGTCCCTTCTGAGGATTTTTCACCGTCCATCCACATACCCGTGTTAAAGGAGTCACCCCTGGCGTGCACAGGGCAATGCGCTGCCATCGCCCCGGAGCGCGCTGCGGTTCCCCGGGGTGACTCCGGGGTTTGACGGGGGGAGTCCCCGGGCACCCCCCGGCCCCGTACCTTGGGGTCCATGCGCAGGAAGGTGTGAGGTCCCCGGCTGCTCAGCGTCGAGCGCTTGAACGTCTTGCTGTGGTGGAAGTGGTAGTAGTTCTCCAAGCTCCCAATCTGTAGGAGAGATTTGTTTTACCAGGGGAGGTGGCCACAAGGCTGCCACCCACTCTTCTCAGATTTGGGAAGCCCCACGCTCCCCCAGTACAGCTTTTTGTCCCTATTTTTGGGGCAAAAGGGCCCCGCTTTTGCAGGAC
This sequence comes from Nettapus auritus, assembly GCA_011076525.1. Lineage (NCBI taxonomy): Eukaryota > Metazoa > Chordata > Aves > Anseriformes > Anatidae > Nettapus > Nettapus auritus. The sequence continues at coordinate 18,599,180 of CM021774.1, forward strand.
AATGCTGTGTCAGCCTGCCAAGCCAACCAGGGGGTGTGGGGCTGACCCCAAAGCTGAGCTTGTTGGCACCAGTACACATCACCCATCACTGTCCCCATCCTTCTCCTTGCCACCAGGCTCAGGGCCGTGCAGGACTGTGCCAGGCTCCTGCAATGACAGAGGGTTTCCTCCCATCTCCTGGGGCTTGGAAATTGGTGCAAAAAGCAAAAAAAAACAAAACAAAACAAAAAAAAACACCACCCTGCAGCAAAGAACAGTTGCAAAATAACCCCTCTGCTGGCTCCTGGGGGCTGTCACCACCCTCCGGCGTCCCATCCGTGTGCCGGAGCTGGGCACTGGGGAAGGTACAGGAGGAGTCTCAAAACTCCCCAGATTTGGGGGAAGCTCAAACCTCCCGGGACCTGCGGAAAGGCTCGGGCAAATCCAGACCCCGCAGCCCGCCTGGCTTAGCTCCAGCCTCGTTTCATCCTAATCTCTGCTCCCTCCGGTGCTCAGCAGGACCACGACCTACAAACAGAAGTCAGCTGCAGGGATGCTCCTGTCCCCCTGCTCCTCTTCCCTCATCCTCGTGGGATTTATTGAAGGGAAAATGAAAACTTGTCAAGGGGGGGCTAAGTGGAGAGGAGGAAGGAGGGAGGTTGGGCCAGGTGACCTCTGTATACGCCCTTCAACCTAAGCTAACCCAAGGAGAAAAGCTTAAAAATTGGATTTCCACCTGAAGTGATGGAGAGGCTGATCCCTCCCAGCTCACTGGATGAGCACGGGCACCCTCCAGCTCCCTCCTGGCAGCCCAGCACACCAAAGGCTTCAAAGTCACCTAGGGAAGGGTGGACCGCAGACCCTTCCCGATGGGGATTACCCCACAAATTTCATTCCTAATGCTGAGAAGCGATTCAGCCTCCAGGGAAGAGCTTTTCAGGAGCCAAGCAGCGCCAAGGTCAGCGGCAGAGCCTTTCTGAGCCAGCTGCTCCCCTCCCACCACGAGGCAGGTCCTCGGGAACCTCGCCAGCCCGGCACATTCCCGGGCATCACGGCTGCTCTGGCACGGGGATGAATCCAGCGGGGGTCCTGATCCAGCAGGGATCCCAATTCAGCAGGGATCCCCTGCCTGCTTGTGCCATGGGGACTCAGCCTGCTCCCCCCCTAGGGACCCAGCTGCTGGCTCCTGCCCTCAGCAGTCCTCGAGTGGCTGTGGTTGGATTCGAGCCTGGAGAGATCCCACCGAGGGCCAGCACCCCCCAGACAGGGTAAATTCATGAAAACCCCAATTCCAGCCCCAAACAAATCCTGCCGTGGGCACCAACACCCTGCACTGCAGGCAGGACTGCCGTACACATCAGAAATCTTCACGACTTACCCTGCTGGACACCGAACAAGTTAAAAACAGGGCAAGTCCTTTTGTGGGGACAGGGTCATGGACAGGCTGTGCCCCCCCCGGACGCAGACACCCAGCCCCTCGCAGCGCCCTGGGCCTGCCCCAGCTCGCCCCGGAGCTGGAGGCGAACAAAGGGCTGGGAGCGAGCAGGGGTGTGAGCGCTTCTGCTGCTCTTACATAAAAACCCAGCGAGCTCCGCACGCGACGTGTTCCCCCAGCACAACGTCACCGAGGGCTTGGGCACGGGGACACGTGGGGGGACCCGGCAGAACCCAAGGTGGGCACCTTGGGGCACTCAGAGCCTCGGGGAGCAGAGGTGGCAATTCCCAGCGGGGTGGCTGCAGGACGAGGTCCCCGTGGCAGCGGGGTTGGGGACGGAGAGGGGAAACCCCAGAGGTGCGCGGGGAAGGCGGGAGCCAGGAACACCCTGATGCAAGCACAGAAATATTTCCCTTGGTCTGCAGCCTGCTGGGGCAGAGGGAGGGACACGGCCACGGGACAGCGGCGTGCGGGGCCAGCAGATGCTCCAGCAGGGACAGACGCGGTGAAATCCCAAGGCTGGGCTGGCGTTGGGCCGGGGGAAGCGGGGACAGGGGGACATTTGCCCAAGGACGAGCGGGGACAGACCCCGAGCAACCCTTGGGGTTGCAGAGCCGCGCTCTCCCAGCCCCATGGTGGGGCATTAATTAATGCTGGGGCTCAGCCAGTCATTAAAACTGGGGCTCTCCCAGTAATTAAAGCTGGGGATGAAGGTGAGGTAGGGGAGGGCAGGGGGGCACAGGGGGGTGCTGGCCCCATTTGTACGCCCCAACTCTGCCTCTCACGCTAATTACACATCCCAGCAGGGTTGGGACAGGGAGGGGAGAAGAATTTACACCCCAGGGGACACCCAGCTGCCAGGACAACCCCCACAATCACCGAGTATAAAAAAAACGAGTATAAAAACACCCCAGACCCACCCAGGACGGGGCAGGGGGAGGCAGCAGCACCCCCCCCCCCCCCCCCCCGGGGCCGGCGGCTCCCCGGCCCGGGGGGCGGGGGGTGCCCACCCCCCCCGGCCCCCCCCCCCCAAACCCCCCCCAATCCCCCCCCAGGACCCTCTCGGGACCCCCCCTTACCTGCCCCAGGCTGCGGTACCCGTAAGCGGCGGCCAGGCGGGCGGCCTCGGCGGGGCCCCCCCGCACCCTGACGGCCCAGTGGTTGGTGTAGACGGGGCGGGGGGGCTCGGCCGTCACCCCCCGGCCGCCCAGGGCTAAAGCCAAAGCCAGGAGGCAGAGGAGAGAGGGGGGAGCGCTCCCCGGCGCTGAGGAGGAGGAAGATGAGGAAGAGGAGGAGGAGGAAGAAGAGGAGGCAGCAGCGGGCATGGTGCGCGCCGCGGGGCCGAGCTGGGCGGAGCGGGGAGCGGCGGCTTTTAAAGCGGCCCCGGAGCCCGGCGGGGGCGGGGGGATGCTCCGGGAGGGTGGGGAGGGACCGGGGCGGCCGGGGAGGGGGGGGGGGGGATGGAGCCCCGCGGTCTCCTAAGGTTGACGGGGGTGTCTGCGGGGGTCCCCCATTCGGGGTCCTGGACTCAAGGGGATGCCCCCCCCGTATCCCTGGGGATGCCCCCCCTCGGGGTCTTGTGCCCCCGGGTATCCCCCCGTGCCCCCGGGTATCTCCCCCGGTCCCATACCCCCATGTACCCCCCTCAGTACCCCTCCGGTGTCCCCCCCACCCCCAAATTCCCCCCCCACATTCACCCTTCCCTCCACGAACCCCCCGCTCTGAGCACCCCCCACAGCCCTCCCCGCACCCCCCTGCCCATCACTGCACCCCAACACCTCCCTTCACCCCCCCAACATCCACCTGTGAGCCCCCAGACCCCCCCTGCACCTCCTGTGCCCCCCCCCAGCACTGCCCAGACCCCCCGGCAACCTCCCCCGCACCCCCAGGCAAACCACGGCCAGCCCCGAGGGGGCTCCAGGAGGGGTTTGGAGGGTACCAAGGGGGGGTGGATGCTGGGGAGCCCCTCGGGGGGGTTTGGTCTTCACCCAGAGACCAGTATGGGGAGGGGGCACTGTCCTTGGTGTCCTGAGTGGCCGGCGAGCCTCCCCTCTTTTCGGCACCCGGCCTGCGGGGTCGCGGTGAACCTGACCTCGGCGCTCGATAAATCGCCCGCGGGTGAACTTCGGCCGGCTCTGGAGCTGCCCCGGGGGGAGCTGCCCCGCACCGCAATGGGATTTGAGTTCTCAGTGCCCGGCCCCGTGCAGCCGTGCCCCAAAACCAGAGCCACTGCCGTCCCCGGGTGCCCTTAACCAATTTTAGGGGAATTTGTGGGGTTTCTGTTCTGCACCATGGGCCCAAACCCTCCTGCAGCTCCGTCCCCTTCGCACCCTCGAGGGGAAATAAAAATTGTGCTACCAGCGTTGAGAAACACCTTTTGGTTTAAAGCAGGACAGACACGATGGGTTAAGAAGTGCTCCGACCGAGCACTAAGGGACGGCTCCTGTTAGTGGGGGAAAATCCCCTCCTCGCATCCCTGCTTTATGGGTTTTTCCTCGAGTTTCCCTGTTCGTAGGGCGATGGGCAGAGCTGGTGGGCACTGTGTGTGCAGAAAGGTGGAGAAGCAGAGCAGGAGGGGGTGGCAGGGGAGGCGAAGGTGGCCTGGGACTGCCGGCCAGGTCTGGGTGCCCCCCTCTCACCGCCACAATTTCACAATTCACCGCTTGCATCCTGCCGATTCTCTCCCCAAAAGATGGGGAAAAAGGGCTGGGGAGCACTGTGTGAAGGAAAGCACACCTTCGGGGGGAAGAACAGCGGCTCTGCTCTGCGTGCCAGCGAGGGAGGTGCCGGGTGCTGGCTGACCCTGGAGCTGCCCGCGAGGCAGACTTTGGCCCCGCGCGCTGTGCGACGTGGTGTGCTGGGGCAGAGGCTTCCCCTTAACTCTTTTTTCCGTGCTGACTCCGAGCCCGGCGAGACACAGGCGAGGCAATCAAGCCCATCAGAGCGGAGATGACGGCATGAATTGGGTCCAACCCCGGTTACCTGCTTGCTGTGCCCGTTCCCAGTGCGCTGGGATGCGCAGCGAGGCCGCCGGGACTGCGTGCGGGGGGCTCAGAAGGGTCTTGTGTTAATGCGAGCCCTGCACCTGGAAATAGCTTTTTCTGTAGCTCCCAGGCTTAACCAAATGAGGGAAAATTGGGCTGGCGTAATTAAAGCAGTGTGGTTCACTTGTCTGCTCTCGGGAGTCATTCTGCAGCTCGGCTTTGGTGAAAAATCCCCGGCTGGCTCCGGCCACTCGCCACAAGGATGCCCACAGATGCCACCGTCAGCCTGGTGAAACTCTCACCCCAGACAGAGAAGACGTTCTGCATTCAGTCCTGCTCGTGGAATAATCCCATATAGGAAGGAGCCACCTGTGCAGCTCGACAGCTGAAAAATGAAGATTTGCAGCCCCCGTGGAGCTGCACCTCCACGGCTGACGGCTTGCGTAAGGAAGCGTCGCTGTCGGTGCTGCCGCCGCTCATAAACTGCAGCTCTGAGCCTGCGCCTTGGGATGTTCCTGGGTGGATTTCCAGGAAATTTGTGCTTGACAGAGAAATGCTGCACCTGCCTGTTGCACCTCCACACTTCTGGGGGAGATTTGGAGGGAAAAGGTGCTGGGAGAGAGATTTAAATTGGATGTTAGAGAGGTGGCGGTGCACCCGGGGCTGAGAGCTGAGCACCACGGTGCGTTGAGCTGTGGTGACACCGATGGCTGCCCGGCCGAGGTCGGGGCACACGCGGCTGCTGTGCTGCTCCAGGTGGGGCTGGAGGCTGGCAGCAGGCTCCTTCTGCCCTGGATTTCTGCAATTTGAGGGAAGTTTGCAGTGTTTTCTGTCATCTGGTGCGCTACTCTTCTCCAGAAAGATTAAATCTTCATCATCAGGAGCTGGTGTTCCATCAAGATTTCCCAGACTAGTCAAAGTGTCATCCTGGTAAAAATGCTAGTAATAAAAAAAGAAAAGGGCCCACGATGGACTCAGGCCTGTAAAAAATATCCAAAAGATGGATCTGGAAGTTTAAAAACAATTTTCAGCAGCGAAGCTCAGCTGCTAACGGCTGCTCCAGGGATGGAGAGGCCCAGCACAGGCGTTCGTGGGGGGGGGGGGGAAATTGATCAATTAAAAAAAAAATCAACTGTGTTCCTGGTGTTGAATTAAAAAACAAAAAAACAAAAAAACAAAAAACAACAACAACAAAAAAAAAAACAGTTTTTACTTGTCTCAGATAGCTTTTGATTTTATTGCTATTTAAGAAATGAGGGGGATGAAGGAGATGCCCGAGTGGGGTTTGGTGGGGCTGTGCTGTGTCCCCAGGGAGCTGCCCCAGCTCTGAGCCCCCCGGGGACACCCAGCTGAGCCCCACCACGTCCCAGAGCACCGAGCTGGCACCGGTGCCAAGAGGGAGCTTGTAATAAAGCCGGGACAAAGCCAACCCCACCCACTGGAATAGCAGGTCTGGCCAAAGCTGGTTTACGCGGGCGCCGGGCAGGGGACGTGCCATCGCCGTGTGGAGGAGGATATTTCGGGTCCCCCCCCCCCCGGCCGGAGCCGCACGTCTCTCGCTGTTATTATGTCTGTCCCCAAGGGCTAAAATGTCTGTCCCAGGGCTAAAATTGGGCCCCCGCGCAGCGGCGTCGGGGCTCTCCGAGCGCTGCCCACGTGTCCGCGAGGGATGTGAGTCACCGGGCAAGGATGGCCGCCTGCTCCTCGCCCTGGGGGCTTTTGCAAAGCGAAGTCCAGCTCCTCTGCCGTGTCCCCTGGTGGGTGACGTCCCCCAGGACCCGCTGTGACCGGCGTGGGAGGCCCCCGCGGTGTTTTCACGGCCGGGCTCAGCAGATGCGGTGGCGGCAGAGCAGAGCACCGGGAGCACGAACGTGTGGGGCCGAGAGGCGAGCCGGGGGGTGGAGAGATGCAGAGATCAAAACAACAGCGATTTCAAAATAAGATCCAACAGCCAAGGGAAAACACGGCGTGTCCCTGCCGAGGCTATCATTTATGCCAATTAAAAAATAAATAAATAAAATATTGGCATGGCAATCAGGAGAGCAGCGTGGTATTTCCTGAAAAGGGTGTGGGGAGCATCCTTGAAAGGTCTTCCCTGCACAACGTGCTTGCTGTTTCCAGAAAAATAAAGTTTGCCGTGACCCACCTGTCCCCCAGCAGCGACTATTTAGGGCTGTAACATGGTCCTTGTTTCAGCCGGGCTGAGGAGAACAAACGTCACTGGCTGAACCTGTCTCACGGCACAGCAATTGGCAACTTTTCCAGCCCTGAGGTCTGGCTATTTACCTGCAGTCCTGTAATTGCCATGAAACTCTCGAGAAAAAAAGCACTCTGCCCGTAGGGCTGGGCTGTAGCAGCCCAGCTGAGGTTGGGGGAGAGCTGGTTACACGTCCCCACGTCCCCACAACCCCAGAAAGCCGGGGCTGGGACGCGCTCCCCAGCCAAGCGTGTGGACATGCTCGGGGCTCACCCAGGGCGTATCCGGAGGTTTCGGCAGCATAGCAGGGAAGCCAAAGCCCAGCCTCCAGGAGTGATTACCTTTTGCACAGCACTTTAAGGGGGAGCGTGGAAAACAAACAAAAGCCCACAGATTTTTTCTTCTTTCCGCCTGATCCTGCCCATCCCTCCCGGGAGCTGCAGGCAGGCAATGTTTGTGCAATGAGATGCGGAGTCTCCGGATGCGGAGCGATGCCGAAGTGAAGCAGCTCCACCTAGGCAAGTGCTGCTGCTAACGCAGAGCCGTGCTGCCGTGCAGCTGGCTCAGCCGTCAGACATCCACCGTCACCCACCCACCTTCACCCATCCATCACCAAACGTCAACCACTGACCATCAACCATTGACCGTCGGCCATCAACCATTGATCATCAACCATCTACCGTTGACCGTCAACCATCAACCAGTGACCGTCAACCATCGACCGTCAACCATTGATCATTGACCATGGGCCATTGATTATCAACCATGGACCATCGACTGTGGACCACTGATTATTGACCACCATCGATCACTGGCCATCAACCACTGCCCCATCTGGCTGTCCCCATGGGTTCCTCCCTGTCTCACCTGGTTCAAGCTGCAGCCAGGTTCAAGCTGCACTGGGGTCCTGATCCTTGGAGAGAGTTTAGGGCTGTTTTCAAAGTTTTCCTCTCACCACAGCAAAATGACACCTTCAAAATGTTCATTTTCTTTCCCAACAAGGCTGGCGAATTGGGCGGAAATGTCTTTTTTCAGCCAGGCGCAACTTGCAAGGACACACTGAGAGCACTGGGAGGGGAAATCCCATAGGAAACAAAATTTAGCAGCAATAAAAAACAGTCCCAAGTGGGAAAAAAACCCTCAATGGGCTTTGAAATCGCTCAATTACAGCGGCGTAAGGCAAAGCAGAGCCCAGGACGTGTCTGGATTGGCCCCACAGAAATTTGCATCTGCAACCGGTGGTAACTACAGGCTTCCCCACAGGAGACAGCAGCCAGACGCTCACCTGTGCGCATGGTGAAAGCTGCTTATTAGTCCTCATCAAGGATAATTAGGCTTCAAATCAGAATCAGATGTCCAACAGAATGTTAAGCAACCATTAGCACTTTTAGACAAGGGAAAAAAAAAAAAAGAAAGGCAGAGCAACGTTTATTGAGTGCCAGCCAGGCTCCGGGTGTTCAGATAGATGCTGCCATAAGGGGGTCTGCGACTTCTTAACGGCTTTGCCAATTAAATGATCATTACTGACCAATTAAGCAGAAATCAACCTGGTTTTAAGTGATATCTGATGAAGCGGGTCGCGCAGCTCCGATAACCGGGGGAAGGAGCAGTTTCTGGGTGCCAGCCCCACCGAGGTGCTGGCACCGGGCAGGCTTTCTGCCCACCCTCCCCACCAAAATACCTTATTTTTATTTTTCCAGGGGAAAACACACCCAAACCCAACGGGGACATGGCAAAACCTTTTGAGGCCAGCGAGGAAATGGGCAGGAAATGAGGGGAAATGGGAAAATGGGACACACTGGGGGGCGGCCTCGCCCCCGGCCCCCTCGGCAGGTTGCTGCCGTGGTGCGCAGCGGGGGCCGCGCGCTTGCAGCCTTTTCCAAATATTATCCTACTGCTTTCTTTCAGCCTGCAGATAAATGGGCCTCTTCAGCGGGCATTGAGCTCACTCTGTTCCAACGTTTTCTTTAGGGAGGCAGAGGGAAAGTTTGGATTACGCCGAGCTACTGAATTCGGCTTTTATGGGTGAGCTGCGAGGGAGGTTCTGCCAAGTGAAAATAGGGCCAGTGTGCTTTTTATTATTATTATTATTTTTTTTTTTTTTCTGGTTTCAGTCTGAAATAGGGAGGAGCCCACTTTATCACCTGGATTTTGCCTACTGTCCTGTGCTGTGGGGCTGGGGGCTGTGGTTCCTGGGCATTTCCACCTCTGCTCGGAGAGGGTCCTTTGGATTCTCTACTCCAAATGTGCTTCCTCCTCAGCCTTAATTGGTTTCTGAAGTAGAATAACAAAAATAAAACCATTAAAAAAAAAAAAAAAGCCAAGCCAAACCAAAAAAAGAAAAAACAAAAGCCAAAAAAAAAAAAAAAAAAAAAAAAAAAAAGCCTCCACCTGAATCACGAGCAGGAATGGGAAATAGGGGCTGGGTGGGAGCAGCAAATCCCCAGCACCCAGGAGTGCCCCCAGGGGCTGCGTGGCCAAGGAAATTGTGACACAATGGCCCAGGGGGTGGTGGAACTGGAGAAAGGACAAGAATGAGCCAAATTTGGGAACAATTCTCTGCAAGGACTGCGGAAGAAGCCCCTTAAGGGCCGGATGAAGGGACCTGGGGAGGCTCCTCCTAACCCGAATTATTCAGTGGTTCAGCCACCAGCAGGGAGGACGAAGGGCGATGGCGCAAGTCTGGCCTCTCCCCAGACACGGAGCAGGGACAATTAGTGGAAGGAAAATGAGAAGATGCTGTCTGTGGCTCCGGGAGTCCCCAGCCTGCTGTCAGCTGGAGGGGAGCATCGCTGAAGGCTTGTCCTGGCCTCAGACGCTGCCCTAAATGTCCCAAACCGGGGCCTTTTGGAGCCTGCGTGGGCTGAAGGATGCTCTCCGGGTGCTGAGATGAGAGGGGTGCTTGGGGATGTGTCCCTGGGGATGTGTCCTGGGGGATGATGTCCCCGGGGATGTGTCCTGGAAATGCCACCGATCCTGTCCCCAGCCTCGAGCTGTGCACACCGGAGGGATGCTCGGGGTGTCCAGCACACGTGGCACTATCCTTGTCCCCAGCTGGCCTCGCAGTGCTGGAGAGGCGACACCCCAGCTGCAGGATGGGGGTGCCCATGGGTGCTAGGGAGCACCCCGGAGGGCCGAGGGGCCTCATCCTGCCCGGGGGGGGATCCGCAGCCCCGGCAGCTGCGCTCGGCGGGCGCTAGGTGGGGATGGCAGCACGCACACACCGGGCTGCCCGCCCCGGCGAGCAGCAGCAGCAGGAGGAGGAGGAGGAGGAGGAAGGATGAGGACTGGAGGCCTCCGAGGCTGCCACCCTAACGGGGAGGGGAGTTTTTGGGGTGCTTGTCTGCGGACACCAGCCACAAACAGCACCGAGGGGGGGATTCCCATAGGGCAAAAAAAAAAAAAAAAAAAAGGAAAACACAGAAAAAGGTAAAACGCTCCTGTGGTGGATGGTGAGAGCCCTGCAGAAAGGCATCTGCAAATGTCACCAGAGTTATTGAGCCAGCGCTGCCCAGCCAGAGGACGGTAAGTGCCCATACATCATCTGGAAGGGGGGAAAATGGCCCAATTCCACGTGGAGCAGAAACTAATTTGCAAAGTTCACAGCCCCAGCGCTTCGCAACCTTTCCCGTGACAAACGGCCGGAGCTGGCCGATGGCTCCTGCGGGCCTGATCCTGCTGGGGAGCTCGTGGTATTTCGGGGGGTGAGGGCAGGAACAGGGCTTCTCTCTTCTGTGCATCCATCTTAGGGGCAAAGAGGAGAATATTTCTACCCCGAAATATAGCCAAAACAGTGGTGCAGGCCATGAAAATGGGGTTTACCTGGGGACGCAGCGCCCCACTGGGTCTGTACGTGCTGGTGGCAGCTCGGTCGGATGCTGGCTCCCACCCCAGCACCGAGGCTGCCACCAGCCAGGAGCAGCTCACCGCCACAGAGGTAATGAGTTTCCCCGTTTATTACCAGCATTAATTACATTGTGCAATTCCAGAAGGGAAACATTTCCCCACTGATGCTTCTCGGCCAAACCTCCTCCCGTGGCCACAGCGCATGTCGTCTCTGAGCCGTGGCGAGGCTCAGAGACAATTCAGGCAGCCCTCTGAGAGCCCCCCGACCTCACCGCCAACAGAGAGCAATGTTTTGGGGCACTGCTGATGTTAGCACTTGCTGTGTGCCTGCGTCCCTGCATCCCTGAATCCCTATATCCCTGTATCCCTGTATCCCTTTATCCCTATATCCCTACATCCCCATATGCGTCGCCTGCTCAGCCACATGCAATCCCTCCAAAGCCCATCCCGGGCACAATGGGCAAACAGGAGAAGTACTTCATGTGAAAGAGTTTACTTGCCAGCGCTCACTGTAAATCCCTCCCTAAGCTGCTTGATCCCAACCTGCTTCCCAAGCCGACCCAAAATCAGAGCAAGGCCCTAAGCTGCCCTGATCTGTGCCAGCCTGGCAACGTTTCTGGGTCCTGAAGACCAAGTGCCTCAGGATAACCCAACTCTTCCTCTAGAAGCTTTTTAAGGAAAGACAAGTTTTTTATTTTTTATCTGGAAACATTTTTTTTAAGTTTTAAAAAGGGGTTACTTGGTCCGCAACCACAAACTTTGCATTTTTTCCCCAAACTATTCTGAGCTGGTCTAAAACCAGAAGGCTTGGGGGATTTTTTTTATCATGCTATTTCCCTTCAATCTGAACTGATTTATCTCCTTTTTCCTCCCGCTTATATCTTTCAGATCATCCCCCAGATGAAAAATCCCCCTCTCACCCCGCAGCACGTGGGTTTCCCGGGCTGGTGCCTGCAGCGTGCAGGATGCGGCCATCCCGCGTGCTCACCGCAAGGCAAACCAGACCCGCCCCAAGCGAGCTTCTCACGAAGCTCCCGCCCAACCAGAAATGTGTGCCTCCGTCTCCAACAGCCCCCATTTTTCCAGCTAAATCCCTTCACCACCATCACACCTCCCAGTAAAACTCGGCAGCAGCTGGTGGGGTGCAGACCGCAGTGTGCTGACTTACCGGTGAGTCAAAGCCCCAAAAACAAGGGCAGGGATGCCACATCCCCGATTTCATATAGGTGTAAATTAAGAAAAAATATATATATATATCAACCACCAACTATTTGCATTTTGAAATCAAACAGTTTACTTCCTTTGTTAAGTTTGAGGGAGCCCTGAAGGCAGCGCGTGGCGATTTGGGGCCATTCAGGCTTTGATTTTCCGGGGCTTTTTCCTGACACGCAGCGGTTTGCAGGGCTGCACTCAGGCCATGCTGGTGTCGAGGCTACTGTACTCAGCTTTCACCATTTAGGATTTCAGTGCAGTTGACAGCTCTAATTACAGTCCGTGAGCTGCAAGGCTACGCTGAGAAACCATCCTCGGCCGCCGCGGGACCAAACCCCCCAAATCTCACTCCCTGTCCCCACCACCGTGAAGCCACGGCAGCATCTGCAGGGGATTAGAGCCTCCCTCATTCCCAGCCTCAATTTATTCCTGTCCGGTTCTGGCCCCATTTGTTCTGGTGCCAACATTGTCTTCCAGCCCCGCTAGCTCGTCTCCCTTCCTGGTGCTTCCCCTTGATGTATTAATAGAGGGCCAGCGGCTCTTTGTTCCACCCACCCGACGCATGCCGCGAGGGGGGATTTCGCTTTTTAGACAAGGGGATGAGGAAAGAAAGCGCGGCCAGCTGAGCCTGGGCTGAGCCGCCCCAGCTCCCTGGGGAGCATCCACCAGGGGCCGGATTCAGAAGTCACCGAGGTTCGGGTGAAGCCTCCAGCTCGGTGGCACTGCCATGCCGAAACAGCCCCCAAAACAAGGGGAGCAGCGAGGAGAAATTGCCTGGCCTCCTGTTTGCCTCCTCCTGGGGTGCCAACGTCACTGGGTTGCTCGGTACACCACCCATAGCTATGTTCATGTTGTTTAATTTTTTTTTTTTTTTTTCCATTTTTTACCCAAAAGCCTCCCCAAGCCCCACAGCACATCTCCCCAAATTCATGTTCACAATGGACGCCGTGGCTATGATTCACCAGCGGGGTCTGTGCCTTCGAACGGGGGGCACGCGGCATTGCTGGGCAGCACCTGGCAGGAGAATCAATCAGGACATCGATTGGAGCATAAATATGGATTTGACCCCTTCTGCCACTTCCCTGTATTCCCAATGTGCTCATCCAAATGGGTTTCAGACACCCGCGGAGGCTGGGTGCACACAGCGGCCGTGCAGGATTTACACTCCTGGCGGGGCTCTCCAAAAAAACGGTGGCCAATAAGAAACCCTATAAAGATCTAAAATGCAATATTGTTATCTTCCACCAGCTCAGGAGCTCCATCTCCTTCCAGCCCCGCTGCAGCCTGCCCCTGAGTGGGGAGACGAGGAGTGAGCAGGAGAGAGGGTGGCTGCTGTTTTGGGGTCGGCGGATCCCCAAACACAGCCCGGCTTTGCAGCCCAGCAAGCTCTGACACCAACAATCACAGCGGGTTTACATCCCAGCTTCCTGCCAAAGGAGCAGAGGAGGGGTTATTTGGGGTGGTTTTGGTCACTGGCTGCTGGAAACAGCCCCAAAGGCCAGGAACGGTGCAGAGCCCATGGAAGGCAGAGGGGAGACAGCACCCAGGGTGCACCGGGCGCTGCGGGATGGGTGTGGGATGATGCTCCGAGCCCATTTACATGGAAATTGGTTTTGGGTCACAGAAATCATCCCTTGCTGTGAAAAGCTTCAGGGTGCTGAGCAGCGAGTGCTGGGACAGCCCTTCCAAGCCACCTCTGGGCCCAGTCCTGGTCCCCTTCTCCCAGAGAAGACAACCAAAGACAACCAAAAGACATTTCCATTTAGACAATTAAAGACAACCGAAGGCATCTCCATTTTGCCCCAACAAGCCAACTCCTCTCCCATGGCAAGGAGACGTGGAGGTGCCGCAGGACCCCAGATGCCACCACCCAGCAGGGAAGCGCCCACGTGTGCGGCCAGGAGGGGTTAAAGTCGAGGACTCGGTTACAAACAAAGATCCTTGCGCCATGACTCACCAGCACGAGCTCCTCGGTGCCACGTGTGGCTCCGTCCCGCTCGTCCCAGCAGCACCACACCACTTTTTGTCAACGAATAAGATGCCGGGTGGGATCCTGCCCCCGTGCTGTCATCAGACGGCATTTTTGGACCAGCCTCCACTTTCTCACATGACCAATATCTTCCTTGCCTTCCTCTCGTGGACTCCAGATCCTCCCAGGGATGAGGGCAGCGCGATGCTCTCTGTGCGCTCGCGGCAGCCGATAAACCACAGCGACATGGCTTTGATGTCCCCGTGCAGCCGCGCACACGTCCTCGCATGCATGGTGACTGCGTGCTAAAAATATCCTTCACTTTTTTGCCGATTAAAATTTTCCGGGAGAGTCAGAAGCACAGCCTACAGCCTATCTGTGCAGCCAGAGGTTTCCCCTCACGGCCCAGCCAAGAACATAAAGACCGAACAGCGTGCCTGGGATTTTTTTTATCACTTTAGAGCCCGGTTGCAATAAAATCCATCCCATCTGAGAGTTGGGAAACTTAAACCAAGAGCAAACGTTTTTAAGCCAGCCCCAAAGCTGCTGTAGGGTGGCACAGAGCTGTCCCCGGCACGGCCACAGCTCCGAATTGCTGCCCGGGGGTCCTGGTCCCACCTTTCCGAGGTGCCTGGCGGGGGACAGGGGTGAGGAACCCGAAGGGCATCAGTGCTATCAGGGCCTGATCCTGCTTCCAGCAGCATCAGGAGGGACAGCGAGGCCGCCGAAAGTGTTTACGCAGCACAGGTATCGCCTCGGCGAGACCGGCGCCTCTGCCAAAGCCACGGCTGAGCTGATGCGAAGGAGGTGCCGCCAGGGTGTTCCTCTCCCGTGACCACTAATAGCTGTTTGTGTGCTCTCAGCTCCGATCCCGGATCCGACCCCGTGCAAGTGGAGCAAACGGGGGGCCCTGCCATTCCCTCTCCATCTTCGCAGCGCGTTTGGCCTCCCGACAAAACCCTCGCCCATCCCGGCAGGTGCATCGCTGCTCAGCGGCCGCCTCCTCTTTTCCTCCGAGCCCCTGCGACCCCCGTGCAGAGGAGCGTTTAACCTGGAGGGAACCGGTGCCGATACTTCTCCTTTCCTTCTCACCCTCTATCTTCCCTGCCGAGAACAATGGAAGCAAGGTTTGCAGGGGGAGGCAATGCCTTTTTTTAGACCGCCTGCAATAATTAGGAGAAAAACAGGCAGGCTGTTGGGTACACGAGCCCTTCAGCGGGCCCGAAATAGAAGCAGAAGTCTGCAAAGCTGAATGCCAGTGGAGAACAATAGCTCGAGCGTGACTGGTTGCGTTAACCAGTTCTGCCACCGAAGACCACTTCCCAGCTGCATCTTCCCTTGGGCATCGCCCCGCTGCCGAAACCCGCTGGCCTGAGAGCATCATGCTGCCTAGAGCCGTGGGGCTGAAGGAGCCGTGCTGGCACGGGGAGCTGAGCCTCAGGAGCTTTGCTCCGTGATGGATCCACGATGCTCAGCATCCAGGTGGCACCTGCGTGGGCACCCCTCGCCTCACTGCATCCTGTGCCCTGTCCTGCTGTGTCCTGTCCCCGTGGACACTGTCCTACCTGTCGTCCTGACTGACCATAGGGGGTCTCCGATTCCAGAGACCCTGTCCTACCGTGGGGGTCTGGCTGGACCCCTGGGGACCCTAACCTGGCCATGGGGACATTGGCTGACCCTCAGGGACCTGTCGCACCTCCATGGTCCTTTGCTGCACCCCAGGTGCTCCAGGGGCTGTGTCCCACCACTGGGTACCATGTCCCACCCCATGGTCCCTGCTCCACCTCCATGGCCCGTGCCCCACCCCACAGACCCTGTCCCAGTCCTCCGGTCCATATCCCCCCCTGCAGACATGTCCCATCCCAGGGACCTGTCCCACTTCCACGGTCCACATCCTGCAACCCTAGGACCCTGTCCTACCCCGCAGACCCTGTCCCACCTCCATGGTCCATGTCCCACAACCCTAGGTCCCTATCCCACTCCTACGGTCCACGTCCCACCCCACAGACCCTGTCCCACCCCTGCGGTCCATACCCCACCCCGCAGCCCTCTCCCACCCCAGGGACCTGTCCCCCACTTTCCAATCCCCTCCTACACACCATATCCCCCCAGCCCCTATCCCCCTCCCACACCCCAGATCCCACCCCACACCCCCCGGACCCACCCTAGGACCCCCCTTCCCCTTCCCCTCCATCCTCCCCACACCCCCAGCCCCCTTTATCCCCCTCCCCACACCCCCAGCCCCGGGCGCTGCCTCCCCACGGACCGGGGCCGGGCGGAGCCGTGCCGGGCTAAGGGGGGGGGGGGGGATCCCCGCCTCCTCGGGGCCGCGCTCGCAGCTCCGGAAACCGACGCTGCTGCTGCTGCTTCTGCTGCTGCTGCTCCTCGCCTACAAGTTGGTGTGGAGGACACAGCCCGGCTTGGCCCGGCTCGGCCCGGCTCGGCTCGGCATGCCCGACCGCCCGGAGCCGCGCTGCGCAGCGGGACGCAGCCGGCAGCGGAACCCTTGAGGAGCAACCCCCCCCCCCCCCCACCCCCGGTCCTTGCCTCGCCATGGAGCAAGTGAGTAAGGGCCGTGCCGAGCCGTGCCGAGCCGTGTTGAGCCGTGCCAGGGTGGGACAGGGCTGTACGGAATGGGACAGGACGGGTTGGGAGCCCCTCTGTCTGCCAAGCGTGTTTGCATCCGCCCCCCCCCCGGCCCCGTTGGTTTTTTACATCGTGCTTAATTTTTCTTCTTCTTTTCTATAATTATTGCTGGCTTTTTCAGCCGCTTCCAACTTTTCTCCGCTGTCGCTCTCGGGGCGGACAAGCGGCGGCAGAGCCGGGCGTGCCGGAGCCCGCAGCCTTCGTAGGGTCTGTCCTCTCCTCCTCCTCTTCTTCCTCCTCCTCCTCCTCCTGCTCCTCCCGTGGTCCCCCCGACACGCTGGGGTTTCACCCAGCCCCACGACCCCACGTAATTGCCACCGATGCACAAAGGAGCTCGGCGTGCATGGGGCTGGGAGCTGCCTCCTGCCTCCCGTCCCCTTATTTCAGCTCCCAAAAATGTGGTGAGAGTGAAATCTTCTCCCAAACAAGCAGCGGGGGGGCTGCAGAGCGACCCGACTTGGTAGCGACCGAAAGTTGTCATCATCCGCCGGCATCCGTGAAATGAATCCACGGCACAAAAACTGCGTCCAGCTGGCACCCGGCCCGAGGGGCAGGAGCGAGGAGGGTTTGGGGCTGCCGTGGGGTCGCTTGGCAAAGGAATCCTCCGGGGAGCCCTTTGGGGACGGGGCCCCAGCTGCAGCTTGTCAAGGCTCACGTGGATCCCAGCGGGTTGTGCCCAGGGAGATGGCTCGTCCCCGCAGGCCGGGGAGAAGTGGAAGTGCCCCAACAGCCTTGTCACAAGGGAAGGTGGAAGGGCAGACAAAGATTTGAGGTCTGGGAACGCGTCTGGAGATGCATTTGTCTTGTGTAGATAATCTGGGATGAGCTGGCTGCACCACTTACTTGCCTTAAACAGAGCCACTGTGACAGAGCGAACCTCTCCCGGGCAGTGTGTGTGACTTAAAAACACCGCCACGACTCGGCTGTCGGGCTTTTGTTGTTGTTAGAAGCCTTGAAAAGTAGGTGGTTTTGTGGGCCCTTAAAGTACTGGGGGAGGGAGGTAGAAATAATTGCCTAATTGTTAAATAAAAAGCCGTCCTGTGCCCCTGCAGGACGCTGAGCTCTGCTGAGCTGCAAAACTGAAGTGTAAACCAGGCTGTAAGAGTCAAACTCGTGCTGCACTTCTGGTGCCCGTGATATAAATTGCAAAAACGACTTGTACGGAGTGGCTTTGGGACCAGTGCCTTTGGCCTCGGCCAGGACAACTCAGTTCTTCCCTCGTTTACGCTGGCTCGCTTGGCTGATGTCAGTGGGTTTATTCTGGTGGATTTACACCAGCGTCAGGCATGAATCCAGCCCCAGAACATCCTGGAAAGGCCATCTTAGCATTTCTTGCCTCCAGCAGAAGGAATCCCCGCATAAAGCGGAATCGACAACAGCAAATCATCTCTTTGTGCCGCGCTCCAATTTTAGTCATGGGATCGCAGGCAGCGGGTGTGGAGTGGACACCAAGTCCTGCTCCGACAGTGGCCTTCCCTGGCAAACCTCCTCTTGCTGGTATGTAGCACTGTCCTTGTAGCCTTAATGACACGGGGCTGGAGGGATGGACAGGCAACCTCTGTACGATGCGGGGCCGAGCACTCTGCTCAAGGCTGCTGCTGTCTGCTGAGCAGCAGGCTCCATCCCATCTCATCCTCCCTCTTCTAGCAGGTTGCGAAGGGCTCCTGCAGGCAGGAGGCTCCGGGTCTGGGTGGCAGAGGCAGGCTGTGTCTCTTCCTCCTGCAGAGATCCCTGGCACTGGGAGCCTCTTGATGGGGACAAGTTGGGGTTTGGCACCCTGGGGCAGGCGGGGACTTGGAGATCCTCCCTGCGGATGCTCCACGAGGTCTGGGATGCCATGGAGGTCCTGCGGGGTTTGGAGTGCAACCCATGCAGGGGTTCTTCCACGTGTGGATGTGAGCAGTACTCTGGGAACCTACAGAGAGCAGGCAGCACAGGCAGGGCCAGCTTAGCCCAGGGGCAGAAGCCCTGCAGTGGTACTGAGAAGAGCGACTGGCCCCAAAATGTCAGAGAGCTGGCAAAGGCGGTGGGAGCAGGCGGGTTGCGAGATCGCCTCGGCTGTAGCCTTGCAGCTCGGCCTTTCACAGGAGTGCAGGCAGGAAAATAAGCTCCAACAAAACCGGCTACCAGGGCAGGTTGCTTTTTCAGAAGTAGCTGTGCCGTGCTGCGACCTTACAGTGAGCACTTTTATCATAAAACCACAGAAAATGGCAGTTTTCACTCTGTAGAGCACAGAGGCCACAGACAGACTTATTTGGCATGTGTTTTCTCTCAGACAGCCTTTCTGCCATCTGCAGAGGGTGGGGGAAAGAATGGTAAAAATTAATTTGCACAGCAAAAAGAGCCTTCAAAAAACCTCAAGAAGTAAAAACATTTGGGAGTCACGGAGAGCCTGGGAGCTCTTGGTCTGGAGTCACAATTCGTACAGGTACAGCCACGCAAAACTGCTGGGATGAAAACTGAGGGCGAAGTCCATGCCAATTGTCTAAAAATGACTTCAAAGGGTGCTCAATCAGGAGCCCAACAGGTCTATATTTGTGCAGCGATTGATGTTTGCTGAAATAGCAGATCACAACTGAATACAACTTCCTGGCAACCTAAAAAGTCAACTTAAAAAAAAACCACAGTACCCCTCATTTCCCGGAAAACTTTTTTATGCTCTATCATCCTGTATTGGGGCGCCAAAACGACTTCTCCAGAATGTGCCAAGAACGTTATACCCATTTCTGTGTGGTTTACTTTTAGGGGAGGCCGTTTGGTTGTGTTTCTTGTGCCTAGTCTTCACCTACCTGGAAACGTGAAGCCTCTCCCCAACCTCTGGAGGTTGGATGAAGTGCCTGTGCGCGGGGAATTGAATCTGTTTTTCCTCTCGTGGGTGCAAGTTCTGTCTTTAGAGGAACAGCTCACCCAAATGCAATCCAAGGGTGTGTTCGCTGGGAGTCTGGTGCATGAAAACAGATTTGTTAGCAAGGCTTTCCTCTGAATTTTTGGAACTCGTCTGTACTCACTCGCTCTATCCCTACTCCCTTCTGGCCATGGGAGTGTCCGGCTCTGACTCCTTCCGATGCACATGGGATTTCCTCATGTTAAGAAACATGATGGTTACAGCCACACTGGTTTGGTTTGTTTGGTTTGTTTTCTTTTTTCCTAGGAGAAAAGGTTTCATTCAGCAGCTAGCCAGGACCATTTGGGGATGCTCGGTCTCCTGCCTCTGTCACACATCCTTACTTAGAGAAAACGCATTGCATTTTTGCAGCAGGATTCTTGTCATTACAGGCAACAGCAGTGCCATGTCCCAGGAGGAAAGCCAAGTTTTGGGCTAACATTGTGGCTCCTGGAAGGGTGCTGGAGGATTTGGGGTTGGCCTCCTCGTAAGGGTCACGAGTTTGGCAAGGTGTTTTCGTAAGCGGCTCTGGCTCAGCTGAAGGCAGTGAGCTGCGCTCCTCTGCTTGCACCTGGGAAAGAGCCTCACGGCAGCAGCCCTGCTGGAGCCTGTGGCAGGCCAGAAGCATCTTGGTGCAGGTGTGATGCAGTCCTGGCCCTTCTGCTGCAGAATCCCCCGTGGGGAGTTGGTCCGGGGCAAAGCTGTGTTGGTCACGGGAGCCTTGCAGTGGCACTGCAGCCGGTGGCAAGCGGAGAGCAAAGCGGTTGTGCATGTTGGGACAGGTTGCGGTGACTCCGTGTGAGCAGGGCAGCTCTGAGAGCAAAGTGAGACCTAGAGGAGCTTGCAGAAGTGACTGTGGGCAAAACACGAGTGTTGCTACTAAAGGGGCACTTGGTGCACCAGCCAGTGGGGAGAACCTTCCCCGAAAGATGAGCAAAGAGCCACAGGGAGCAAAGGAGCAGGGGGCACTCACCGGATGGATGGAAAGAGCCTTTCATGTAATTCCTTTTCCCTTCTGCTTTTCTTGGTGCCCTTGCAGGATACAAAGGAGGAGGTCTCAGAGAAACCAAAGCCTGCTCCGACCGCAGAGAAATTCGGCTGGATTAAGAAAAGCAGTGGGGGACTCCTGGGACTGTGGAAGGATCGTTACATCCAGCTACGGAAAACGCAGCTTGTGGTCTTTGAGGACGAGGTATGGTCACAGCTAACTCCCTTGAATAAAGGCCCTCAGTGACACACATTCCTGCATTTTTCACTCTTCCCTCCAGCCCATTCCTTTCAAAAGGCCTTCTTCAGATATCTTCGGGAAGGTTAAACGCTATGAAGAAGAGACAGCTGCTGCGTTTTAGACTATCTTATATATCATAAATATTTCAGCCAGTAAATATTTTGACAGCGCTATTGTCAAAAAAAAAAAAAAAGATGGGGGCAGGACATCCTGTGACAAGGCAAACAGAGTAAAACTTTGGGCGGAAGCAGGATATGTGCTAGTAGTTTTTGGCATTTAAAGGCTAAAACTGCATTGTAGCAGACCGGCTGCCCACCTGCTGCTAGAGGGCTGACAGACGGCCCCGCAGCTGTTTGGCACCCCTCGAGGAGCTGGAGCTGCTCCTAGCCAGACTTTTCAGGGTTTCATTTAGGCACTGATGGGTACAGGGCGAGATTTTGAGCGCTTGCCTTCCTCCTTAAATGGGAACACGGTTTGGGTTTGGCTCATCTCTTCCTGTTAGTTGAGCAAGCCAGCGCTGAGGGAAGGACCCCTGGGAGCCTTATCCTGGACTTCCCTAGATAAATTGCGTGCCTTAAGTTCACGGCCTCATTTAGAGCTGTTTCTAATCAAGTGAGAAATAAGAGCCAAGCCAAATCTACCCTGCATCTTCATGCGAGAAGAATGAAAAGTGCAGGGCCAGTCCAGCTGGGCTGCAGGGGGACTGCTCGCCCAGGTGGGTCATTCCTGAGCCTGCCCCTCTGCTGCCGGGCTGAAAGGGGCTCTGTGAGAGCTGAGTTTGCCACAGCAGGTCACATAAGCTGCAGCCCAGAGAGATTTGAGATTTTAAGACTAAGCCCTGCTGGTACATGGTGGCTAGAAGCAGCTTCTGGGCTGAGGTTTTTGCATGCATGTGTCAGAAGAAGTGTCAGGAATTCTCAGTGCACATCCGCACGAGGACTGTGCGCCCGCGTGGCGTCTGACACAAGGGTCCGGGTCAGTCGTGGGCATCAGGATGATAGAAAATAAAAGCACGTCAAGTTTCTGTGCAGCGTGTCAAGGGAACAAGAATGGGGAAATGTTTCAGCAGTTGCACTGCCGTGGTGGTTTCAGGAACAGCGGGACTGACAAATGAGTTTGGTTCTCTTTTTGAAAAAAAAAACACACAGTATTGCCTAATGTAGAAGATTTGTTATGAGCAGTTTGGGTTAAATGGTATTACCTCCTCCTGTACGCTGAACCCTCCTGCTCTTTCCAAATCCCGAGGCTTTCTGGAGGCGTTTGTTCTTAGTTTTGAAATGTCATGAAGAGTGCAAGAATACCAAAATGAGCAGTCGGTGTCAGGTGATGAGCAGTTTGGAAGGCAGGCAAAGCGGTGGGGGTTTCGAGACCTGCAGCTCTTTCACAGAGCAACAAGTCCTGCAAACTGTCGTCCCTCTGCAGATTGCATCCAAGTCCCCCAGACACCTGTTGACTCCAGCTGAAGCTACAGGAACAAATAGATTTGAGTCCATAAACACGGCATGTTTTTTTTTTAGAGGGCATGACTTTAAAAACGAGATACATGGAGGTTCTTATTACCACAAGGGAAAAGGAAGCTTTTAAAGTAAGATTAATTTTCACAGACATTCAGAAGAAGGAAAAATCCCGATCATTTAAAGGGTTATTTTATTATCTCAACAAGGAAAATGGCATTTGTAACAACCAGACATAATGTTTTCTGGTAGCCTGCGGACTGTGGTAACATCCTGTAATAAATTGCAGCTGTAAGCCACGGTAGCTACAAGGCCCCATTATTGTAAATAAGGGATCATGTTAATATCTATAGGCTATTAAACGGGCTTACAGTGAAGTCAAATATCTTAGGAGAGGAAATTGCTACAAAATTACCTGATAGCACAATAGGATAGCATGTGTTTGTGCAGACTTACTACGGGGAAACTGAAGGAAATGGCAATTTTCTGTACTCAGGAGGGGTCCCGTTACCAAAGAATCGTGGCAGTTCGTGTTTATTACTGTATTTATCTTCCAGTAACATGAGTCAGGGCAGCACTGCTGTCTCTATCTCACAATTGGGGAAGTAAGTTTCTGAGATGAGAAGTGACTTGCCCAATGTCAAAGGAGAGCCTGTGGTGCAGCGTGCTCCGGTGGCTTTTATTTCCGGATCTCGATCTGCGTTTTTTCGCTCTTAGGAAGAAACATTTTAAAATGGGATTGTTCATTGCTTGCTGGACGGGAGGTTAACAGTCCTAGAAAAGAAAGGAGATAAAGCATTGGGCAGCAGAAATACACAGTTATTTCTGTATGCATCCGAAGTTAGACTGCAGGAGGTTAAATGGGAGGGAGATCGGCTTCCGTGTGCGAGGGCAGGGTTAGAGTCTGCATATTGAAACTGGTCTAAGCCCATCAGATTTCCAGGAAATGAGCTAGTGACTTGGACACGTCGTCCCGTTATCCGTCCCTGGTGTGCCGGAGCCCTTCGTGAAGAGGTGTTAATATTGCCTTCAGCAGTTGTTTCGTATGCAGGCACATTTGTTTATGCAATCGCACAAGCTGGCAGCTGCACTTGTCTCTGAAGTTTGTGTGTGCAGAAAAACAGCGGAGCAGAAGGCCAACGAAAGATCCCGGCAATAACGTTTTAAGTACAGCCCGAGCATAACACAAACACTGTTTTTTAGCATCATCAATAGAAATCTCCTGGAATGTACTTCTGACCTGCCTTGGAAGCGTGTTCCCCGTGTTGCATCTGTTCATCAGGCTTTTGGTCTGCTTTAACGTGGAGCTACCTCCCGAAGGCAAATTGCAAATGGCTATTGTGTTACTTGGAGCAGATGGCGGGTGACAGTCGTTGTACCTCGCTGTGCCGCAGCTTTCAGCGGGCTGATGCAATATGAAGGGCGATGTATTTCTTCTTAGCTGCTCTGGCTCCATCTACAGCACCCTACAGCTGCCCCCTCACGTAAGCTAAGACTCAGTTTAGGACACACGTACAACGTACACGTTGCATACCCAGATGTCAGGAGAGATGGACTCATGCAAATCCGTGCAGCTCTGCGATGTTCGGATACTGGGGAAATTACTGAGAAGTCTCAGTGATAGGCATGTTGGGCACAAACCCACACAGAACCAGCAGGCAGGTTGCTTTATCATGGTGTTTCTTGTCTCCCTGCCTCTGCATATTCTTGCTGGAATAAAAACTAAGCCCACAGAACTACAGAGGGCATATGAAGAACAGGCGATCCTATGCGGAGAGCGCAAACAAATCAATGCCATCACTCCATGGATTACAGACAGTGAGTCTTTTGGATTAGAAGTTGGATATAATTTGGTTAAAAGTTTTTATTTTTTTTTTTAAAGAGTAGCATGTGACAGGGCAAAAGTCATCTTGGCAAAGTGTCTTCTAGAGACCAGAGGATCCACCCGGCATTTGGCTTCCTGTGTGACCTCAGTGGTGCAGTTAAAACCTGCGTTTCTCCACGGGGGAAGTGACAGCAATGTGTACCCAGATGTGATTTACTAAAACGCTTTGAGATCCTCAGCTGGAGGAGGGGATTGTTGTTTCAGGTAGTTTAGAGATGTACAGTGAATGGAGGGTCACAGACTTTAATGTGTATCAGTGATGAGGTCCTTGCTGGAAATATAAATGAATTCAGATATAAATTCAGATAAATGAAAATTTCAGTGCATCTTTTCCCCTTTTTATCACCTCTTCATTCAGGAAACTGTAGGTTTGCCAAGTGTGGTTCTTTGGTTAAGCTCATGCATTAATACGTATAGGCATTTAGTAATTTTCTTCCAAAGGGCCAAGCAAGTGAAGCACTTGCAGACACATACGGGTTTAAGTAGTGTCTGCGCTATGAATAGCTAATGAATTGTTTTTCTGCATTAAACTGTGAGTGGGGGGTTTTTGGTACCAGGATTTTATGTGTCGTATTGATTGTCCCTTACAGCGAGTGCAAAAGCAATTTAAAAGACAAGCATTAAAATCTGTAAGGGGAAGGAGGCCTGAAGGGAATTCCCTGTTCCCTGGTCACATCTCTGGCTACGTGAGAGGTGTCAGATCGGCAGCAGATGCGGCGCCGTGGGGCAGGCTGCAGGCAGCTAAATTCAGCCTCTGTGTCTCGGCACAATGGAACAGAGTCGTTTTAGCTTCCTTGGGACCCTGGAGGTGAAATGCAGCGGGAACTTGTCTACAAAGTGTTTGACACCAGTTTGTAGGGGCAGGGTTGCTAAAAGCAACCTTGTCCCTGCCCGATGCTGAGCATCCTCTGGGTCGCAGGAGGTTGGAGGGACCTGGAGACCTGTGGCAGGGTCAGGACCTTGGTTTTTATCTGAGTTGTGCAGAGTAGACATAAAGGATCTCTTTGTGACCAGGTAGGCACGCAGAGGCTGGCCGCCCGCCAAGGGTAGAACGGAGACAAAAGCCCCATTCTGGCACTGCCTGAGCTCACAAACTTTTTCCCTTGCCTCATACACGGAGTTTTCATATTTCTCTGGCTGCTTTCTTCCCTGCCTTCCCTGAAGAGGATAACTTACTTGAGGGGCTCCAGGGTCTGAGATGAAGGAGCTACACCTTGCAAAGTCAAGGCAGTGGCCCTGTAAGGCAGGGCCCTGCGTGTCCCCACCCTCCGTGCCTTTATTCCCTGGGCAGGCCACAATCCCAGGGAGGACGGGGGCAGCTGAAAGTCAAGAGACGATGACCCAGCAAAGCCACAGCTCCTCAACCTGCTGAGTCCTCCATGTCCCCTCACTCTGTCACAGCCTGTGACTGTTCTTAAAATGTGGAGGGCGGCTGGCAAGAGTTGCGAGGGCAATTTCATGTCCAAGAGGCAGGAAGGATGGTGTGGACAAGGATGGTGACACAGCCAGCGGGCTCTGCTGGGGGCAGAGCCACCCTCCAAGGATGGGGAGGTTTGCCAGGAGGCTTTGTGCTGATCTCTCGTCAGTGCCCAGCCAAGCCACGTCCATCCTGAGCCTGGCAAACCTTCGTGTAGGAGTTGGCGACCACAGCAGACGTGTGGCAGTGCTGTGATGTGGGTGGTCATCCACCAAAGGGCAGGATGAGATCACCCGTCCCCTACGCTTGTATCCCTGACCTCACCCTTCTCTATCATTTGTTGGCTGCTGAGGGGTTATTATTTCCATCCCTGTCCTTTCGCAGTGACATTGCAAAACAAGGCAGAAGGAGCCTTGTGCCTTCAAAGGGCTCAGCAGTGTCAGCAGGATTTTATCTGCGAGGTTTTAGGTTTGGGCAGGATTCGTCTCCTCCTCCTAATATCCCTTTTCCCAGTTCTCTGGTCACATTCACCTACTCGGCGTTAAATGAAATAAACAGCAATGTCATTAAAATAATAAACCTAAATTAGATCCAGACATCCCTCAGTGGCTCAGAACTTGCTGTGCGTACTTGCATTCGCTCTGCTGGGCCCCCATCTCCAAACAGGAGGGTTAAAAAAACCGAACGCAGCCCGAGCTCTGCACAGTGACTTAAATGTCAAGTGGTAAGCGAAGGAAATTCCCCGCAGCCCACTTCCCTCTGAACTCTCCATTCCCTGCCTCCAGCCACGCAGTAACTTCCTGGCTACGACACATTTCCTCACCCCACACCCCCTCGCTGCTACAGGAATTGCTAAATACAAACCCGGACGGCTACGAGCCGCGGCCTCAGAGCTGGGGATGGTCACGGCTGGAGGTTTTAATTTAGGAGGGTAATAGAGAGGTTCATGAGGCGTGCTGACTGCAGCGCTTTAGTGGCAAGAACTGCTGTGTGATTCTCACTGCTTATTTGTGTAATATGTAGCAAAGGGAGTTTTGGGCTGTTCCTGGCTGGGACACGGAGAATATTGTGTTATCTGCCCGGCGTTATGCTGTAATTCCTATTAGGGCTGGTGCTCTGCAGCTGAACCGAGCCACGCACCACGAGTGGAATTTTAGTTATGTTCGTGGGTGAAAGGAGCCAAGTTCATGGCCTGCAGTCGGTGGAGAAACACCAGAGATTAATATTCCCCACCGAGACACTGGCCCCGGCAGTTGTGCTGGCTGTACGGGACTGCATTTCCAGTCCTCAGCATTTTGACAGCTCAGAGCACGGCTGTGAGAGGAGCGTGTCCCTGCCGCATGTGGCTGCCACTGACCTTGCTCGCAGGAGCTCAGATCTCAGCTCAGATCCACCACGGGTTTCCTGTGGGGCTGGGGCAGTGCTGCGATGCCTGTGCCATCTCCTGCCCTGTGGAGAAGCAGAATAACATCGACTTCATTCATTGCAGGGGGGAGGTGATTTAGCCAGGCCAAGTGGGACTTTGGGGGTGCTCTGAGATCGTGCCAGGAAGCTGTATAAAAGGGCGGTGTGTTATTCATTGGAACGAGCAGCAAAAACCCCTGCAGCAGGACTGACAGGGCATTCACAGCCTGTAGCAGGGGCAGAGTCCTTCCCACCTTGCTTCTGGCTGCAGATCCCTGGATGAGGCCACCAGAGATGGCAGAGGCTGGTGTTCTTGTCCACAACGTGTTATTTGCTCAGCCGCTGTGGACCACTAGCCACAAATCAGCCTGTAGCTTGGAGACTTGGGAGTTTTCTTGGTGGGATACCAGCCTGATTTATGGGGGCTTGCTGTCCGCATGCAGATTTGTTTTTTAAGGCAGAAGAGATTTTAGAGAGATGCAACAGGAAGACATGCAGAGGTTGATGGTATATGATTGATTTCAGTGCCGCCTATTCATGATAATGTTTCATTCCCTCTCCGCAGGATGAACAGAAATGCATAGAAACAGTGGAACTGGAGAGTTATGACAAGTGCCAGGAAGTGCGTGCGCTACTAAAAAAGAAAAACCGTTTCATTTTAATCCGCTCCCCGGGTAAGAAGGTAGGATTGCCTTTCTCATCACCCTCAATTCTGCTAATTCCAAAATGAGTCCCCAGGCAGCCCAGAGCAGACGAAAGGCTCTGAGGTTCAGCTCTTTGGCAGCTGGGAGAAATGACCTGTAGCTGAGAATACAATATGCAAAGAGGAACACCATTGTCTTGTAGGCTTTCTTACCGTGTTGGTGAATCAGTCTTCCTGCTACTCAATTTACAAGAACATTTTCCTCTTGATGTTTTTTGGCCTTATCACTTTCTTTCTTCCAATACTCCCTGAGCAGTGGAGAATGACCCAGGTGCTCTGGGCGAGGAAGTGTCCCTGTCGCAGCTGTATGTGCCGTAGCTGTGCTGAAGTTCCAGTGAGATCAGTGATCCCGATCCATGTCCTGAGACAGTTCCTGAACTTGGAGATGCTCATGTGAGCAGCTCCAGTGCAACGTTACTTGTAGTCAAACAGCTCCTGGAAGAAAAGATTTATTCTGCAAAATTAATGAAACTACAACCTTAAATTCCTGCACAGCATCTGGTTATATCCAGGATCAAATAACAAGGCTGGTGCCACAAAGAAGTCACACAACCACCCAAGCTCTGACTGCAGGGATGCGCTTGCATTACTGTGTATGTCCAGCGTCACCACACATACTTTGGAGGTTTTTCTGCATTCCTGCTTACGGCATGTCCACATCTTTTTGGGCTGGGATGTTTCTGTTGTTGCTCTTAGATAATTCACTTTGACTTACATCCTAATTCCAATGTGATTTTGTTGGCTTATTAAATCTCCAGATCCGAGAGGTTGTGAGGGGACACAAGACAGCCTAATTTCCATAAGAATATGAACGGCCCAAAATATCAGCTGACATGCATTCCCTCATCTCCATTTTGTTTAAATAAATGGAGATTGTTTAGGCGTTGTTGTCACTGCTGCTTATTCTTTCAGTCCCGTCACTCAGCGTTTACTCATCTAACAGTGCCTCCGGGCCCCAGCTGAGTTCAGAGCATCGCTGTGCTAAACTTGGTTCCAAACAACAAATCAGAACCGTCCTCCTGGCCCAAAATGCTCACGTGGAGCGGGGTGGGACTGGAGAGGGAAGGTGAATGATGCGTGTTTTTCAAGGAGGCACAGTCTGCATCGGGGAGAAAAGGGATGTTAAGCAAAATGCACCAAGGTTATGGTAGCCTGGAAATAGGAACCTATGCCAGTGAGCTGCTGGTCAGCACAGGGTGACAGAGCAGTGAGTGTCTGCAGTTTGGCTGGAGGCTCAGTGTTTGTTTTGTAACTCCATTAATCACAAATAACGTCAATTTTAGATCGAAAGTGCCAAGCCTTGGCAGGCTTGGTGTGTTTTCTGGAGGGTGCCTGAACCACCACAACTACCCCTGTGGGATCCCTCTGGCTGTGTGTGTGCACACCTCCTCCCAGGGAGGCTAGAAACAGCCTGTGTGCTCAGAGTAGCACAGTAGGAATTATTTTTATTATTTGCAAGTATATTACTTAGGCAAATTGTGTAGTAGCTGCATTCATGCTCTGCTGAATGAACCAACAAAAGGCGTGAGACCTTTCTTAAACCTTTCTTGCTAGGAGAAAGATATGCCCAAATTCTGCATCGAAAGGGAAAATTCACCCTTTTGGTATGCTGGCAAGTTTACAGCTCCCCTGGTTTTCATGCCAGTGATTAAATGGAGACGTAGATAGAGGCCACTTTTTATAAGGCTCTTTTGGTGAAAAGGAGGGCTTTGATAAGTGAAAAGTTCCCTGTGTGTTACTCCCTCCCACCCTCCCTTTGGCTGGGAATCTGGTAAGGGTGTTGACACACAACATATTTCTGCAGATGTTAGAGCAAGCTTCCATCAGGAGGCCAGTGTACACAACCGTCCTTCTTCTGTTTTGAAATTGCAGCTGTGGCAATAGATATCTGCCGAACGTTTTCCTTTTGGGAGACTTGCTGCCATCTGCAGTGTGCACTGCAATTTAAAGTCACTCTACGAAGCGGCTTGCCAGGCCCTTCCAGATCTCGCTCGGTTTCTTTGCCCCCTACCCTGAGCACAATGCCAGAGAACGCGGAAAGTGAGCGACTCAGCAAGGAAAAGTCATTTATATTTCAGTGCAGCAACAGAAGCTTCCCTGATGAAAGCAAGGACCCCGGTTTAGCTGTAGGGGAATCCAGGTTTAAATCTCTGATGTGAAATTTTGGAAGAGCAGAGGAGACTTGCAAAGAGCAAGTAGGAAAACAGAAACCGTTCGACCCCTCTCTAGTGCCCAGTATAGCTCTGCTTTCAGTAAACCAGTCAGTTAAAACTGCAGTTAGAGTTGCACCCAAATAAATAAGTTGCCTTGCTGAATGCTGGTCTTTGCTGGCAGTACCCTAGATTCAGCTTGCCCTAGTCACAAGGATGACATTTTTCTCAAGCCATGACAATATGAGCATGTCACACGCCTGCACTGGTCACCTCCATGAGTGGAACTGAAACAAAGTGCTGCCCTGAGCACTTCAGCAAAGGAAGCTGGAAGTGAGCAAAAGACCCGTTCTGCTTAGAAATCTCAAATGCTTCGTTCCACCCACAGCAGTTAGATGAAAATGGTTGGATACAGAGAGCTGAGCAGAGAGCTTGTGAGACAGGGCAGCAACCTGGGCTTGGAGGCTTTAAAATGTACTCATGATGCAAAGAGCAGTGTAAACGATGCCTGGTGTGAACTGCCTGCAGACTACAGAGATTGGCACAAGGCTGGTGTTCAGCAGGTCTGAAAGCCTTCAGCGACAGGGAAGAAGGGCAAGAAAGAGACTGGTAGAAAGGAAGAGTCCACCAGCAAGTAAGTGCTGCAGCTTACCCCAAGTCCTTCCCTAGCGCTGCCAGGCACTAACTCAGCACCCGCGCTCAGGGCTGGAAATTTCCACTGCTTATTTTTCCCTTCGTCAACTTTGGAGGGGGCTGGATCTGGAAGCTGCGAGAGACTGCAGTGAAGCACGTCTGCCCTGTGCCCTGGGGTCCGAGTTTGGCAGAGTTTGGCAGAGATGTTGCATTATTCCCAGCGTTGAGGCAGCGCGAGAAGGCTGGAGATGACCTCACATCGGGCAGATGGACACTGGTGTGTTCTTGATAGCTGCTGACCCAGCTGTGCTTCAGCATTTGCCAGAGGTGACCACCCCGTGCCGAAAGGCAGCAGAAGGGATCACGTTCCCGCACCTCAGCCAGCAGGTCAGGAGCAGTTCGCAGCCCAGTTTAGCCCCGACCCGCTGGCAGCTGAAGCTTTGCACTGAAATGGCTGAGAAATCGCGGGTTTCTGTCACCCACCTCTGTGACAGACTGCCAACAAGTGGAAAAACTCAGCTGGTATTGGTAAACGTCTTAAACTGCAGCTTTTCACTTAGTGAAAGTACAACGGGATGGCCCTGGGAGCACTTAGGCTCCCTGGAAAGCAGGGTGAGCGAATCCACGAGGGTCTCCCCACCTGCAGGATGACTGATGTCTATGAGACGACGTGGAGCAGTCAGGGAGATGTGCTCGCTGTTGTCACGGGCAGTGGCCGGAGTGGGAGCCTCTTCAGTTGTGTGACATCCAGGCGGTGATTCAGCAGGAACTGGCTGGCTGTGCCGTGCTCCGAGCTGACTTACAGTAAATTGCACACCCCGTATTCGTGGCTCACAACGGTCGCTATCACGTTAGGGTCAGCTATGACAGCTTTTCCTGGCACACCAGGCTGTTGTTCATGGCATGACTCAAGCTCAGCTGGCTTGAGCAGGCAGGAGAGCAGATGCGTTGCCCTGCCGGCTGCCCTCTGGCTTCAGGTTTGGTGTCACTGAGTCTGCTCCTCAAAGTGCTGCTGGAGATCTGGCCCTGCCTAGAGCTGTGCAGGGGTGTATCAATACTCAGATAAATAAAAATACAAAGTAAATTCATTTCTTCCTTGTCTGCGGTGGATCTGGGGATCTCACACCAGTGTATGGTGCCACAGCGGCAGGCAGAACTGAGAACAACTCCTCCAGCTTGTTCCTGTGTCGTCTGGGCTTTAACACGAGCTCCCACCCCCCTGTGGGTTAGCCTCCTCCCCTGTGCCTGCGGTGGAGGACACGAGCCACAGAGGGATGCAGACACGCAAGGGACTGCGAGGGAACAATAAGGCTCTGTCTGGCAGCATCACGAGTGCCAGCCTTGGAGCCCCAGCAACCTGATTTTTCCTTGGTATGGGTGGATATCGTGCTAAAAAGGAGAAAAACGTTCTTGAAGAAGGGTAACTGGGTGCACCGGCTCTTGCTGCTGCCTTGGGAGAGGCTTCCCATGCGTCCCCCTCCCCATGCTGTCGCTGGGTCTGTGTTAGGTGGCCGCAGCAGGCGGTCAGTACTGCATGCTGGAGGGAGAGCTCAGCTTCTTATTACTGACAAGCAATCCCCCAGAGCCCTCGCTCTGCCCCGCCGCGCAGCCGCTAGCTGCCACCAGCACTTAGTCACAGTCCCAGCTCTGGGAGGCCAGCAGCTTTTGTCCGGGGCCGAGAATGAGGCACAAAAAGTGGCATTAGAATAGGAAGCTTGAAGTGAGGCAGGAATCCTTCCCTTGAACAACATGTACGAAGCTTTCTAAACCCTAGTGCGGGCTGCCAGGTCTTTGCCAGGCAGTGTGACAGCTCAGCTGCTCACAAGCAGAGCTTTCTCATAAGCTTTTGTAATCACAAAGCTTTGGGGCAAAATCGTTTCCAAACAAAAAAGTTTTTAAGCACACACAAAACCGGGCCTGCTTGGGCTAAAACAAAACCTGGCTGTCACCGTGTTTTGGAGCCTTGCCTTCCCTTAGGTTCCCTGGTTAGCATGATCCTCCCGTGCCCTAGACAAAGAGCTCTTTTTCCAGAGCGCTGTGGTGCGGGCCCTAACCTCTCCTCTGGGCTCTTAGGCAGACATGTGGCCCCAATCACCTTATGTGCAAACTAATCAAGCAAATGCACTTCCCCAAAACTGCTGCTGAACTCCCTGCTGGCCATGCTGTTTGGGAGGGTGTTGCACCTTATCGTTGTGACATGCAGGTGGAAAACCGTGGCACTGAAATGAGCGATAAATACGGAGAGGAAGGACAGTGGGTTTCTAGCAGAATAGCAGGGCTGGATATAAGCAGATGAGGCTTTAGCTCTGCCGAATTTCTCATGGTGCCACGTTGGTCTGGAGAGCATCCCAGTAGGGATGTCCAGAGCATATGTAAGATTTCAGGAGCTGCTGAGACCCAAAACAGTTGCCACTTTGTTGTACCATAAATAAAACAGGAAGCCAATAAAGCATTCAGCTGTCGGTCACCCTTAGCTTTGTCTCCTTCATTTTATACAGTCCGGAGGTTCTGACCCTCTTGCGATTTCAGAATGCAGGGCTTGATTTAAAAAAAGGCTGAGGCATTGTTCTTGAAGGCAATGCAAAGATGTTGGATCGATGCAGGATGTTAAAGACCTGAAAAAAAAATATCCAAATGAGACTCTTCCTGTTTGTGTTTTGGATGAGACTCTCTGTAGCTCACCTCCTCCTCCGTGAAAGGCGGATAATTGCTCTGAGAAGTTATTTGTGAAGCCCACAGATATTGTAGTGACAAGCAGCAAAGAAGAGATCATCAACGGACTCAGTAATTGTGTCTTCGGGGCAGGGCTTGAGCAGAGTGTGATCAATATGACATATTGACCCATAAAACACGCCATGGCATAGCTCAGTAAGAGCACCACAGGGTCATTAGGGCCAGTGATACAAGGAACTTGTGCAGCACGGCTGAGTTAAGGCGACCTTGGGATTGTCTAATTTTTGAGTGCTTGATTTTGCAGCTCACACGACGCTCTTTAGCACGAGAGTCTACCTGTGGGCCTGCACAGAGCAGATGAAGGCACACACACAGTGGGGTATTTGGATCCAAGCCAGTCTGCCACTGTAACGTGAAGACGGTGTTTCTCTCACCTGAAGTGTACTTTGGGGCAAAGGACATCCAATGTCCACTGCTCCCGACCGCATTTCTGTCCCATGCTTTTTGCCAGCTGCCTCTTGTACGGCCTAATCTTTTCTTATTCTTAGTACAGCCGTTCAAACCCCAGAAATTGTATGTCTGTGGTGTCTGCTGCTTTATTTTGTCATTTGCAAACAGAAACAGGTAGGGTGAATTCGTTCACTTATGCCGCCCTCGTGCAGCATCCCGTCCACAGGCAGCTGAAGCGGCGTTTGTGCAGCTGAAGGCAGCGGGATTCCTGTATCGCTTCTGTTCTGCAGAGCTGCAGGAACAGGGAAGCGGGCAGAGCCCACAGCATGCAGGTTTCCAACTGCTCCCTTCTCGCAGCCTGGGGGGAAGTTGGGGATAAAGTACTTTATTGCATTTTGAACCGCCGCAAAACAAGTTGGACTTTCAGTCTGATTCACTACACGCGGTTTGATCATTCCCCATACAGATTTTATGCTGCCCTGACACCTACTGCACGCGTTTTGCAGAAGTACAAAACTCTCACTTTCTGATTTCTGTATTTATTAGTGGCAAAAATAAAACTAGAGCAACAAACGGTTCAGCAGAACAAAATTCTGTTCATGGGAGCTGTGAAGTGAAACACTTGCCAAAGCGCAAAGGAATCTGTAGTTTAAACACAGGTTGGAACTGGATGTAGTATAAAAACTGAAGGGATATACAGAGAGCAGAAAGCTGCCTCTCTGTGCTCGACAAGAAACGCTTAGGCAGAATTCTCTCTCCACTCTTGCAGGTTCATGATATCAAATTTCAAGCTCCAACTTTGGAAGAAAAGGAATCGTGGATAAAAGCTCTTAATGAAGGGATCAATAGAGGCAAAAACAAAGTATTTGATGAGGTAAGAGAAACAGTTTTCAACCTCAGTATTTCTGTGTCACTTCTCATTCACTGCTTTTTGAGCTAGGAAGAGAACTTGCCTGAGACCCCACGCTGAATGCCAGGCATGGTCAAAGGAAAGAGAAAGGCCATTCACAGATGGTATGCAGGGCACACCAAGCTGCATCCCCAGGGGCTACGAGCTTTTAGTCCCTTCAGTTCTCAGCCCCAGAAGCTAGAACATGCAGAGAGGCGTTGGCGCCCTTCTACCTCTTGCTGCTTTTCCCTCTCTTCTGGCAGGGTTAGATGCAGGGGCGGCAGGGTGAGTAGATGTGTGCCAGAGGCTCGGTCTGTGCTGCTAACAGCTGATGTCTCACGGGGAGGCCCATGGGACACCAGAGCTCACCAAAGTTGGTGGAAGATGGTCCACCACGGCTTCGGTGGGTTTTGGATCGGCCCCTCAGCGAATGCACTGGTGTTCCGCTGTCCTGGAGGCACGGAAGCAGCTGCAGCACCAAGCCAGTAAGGTCTCGTCTCCCCCCGATGTCATGATTCTCAGCACCAAGCAGCCTGGAAATGGAGGTGTTTGGTTAGGACATAGCCCAGTCTTCAAGACTGGAAAAATCTGCAGTGACTCAGCCCAGCAGCTATTCTGCCTGCAGTCCGGAGTCCAGTGGAAAGTTTTGCTGTGGCTTCTCAGCCCAGCTGCTCTCCTGCCTGCCTCTCAGCACCTGCACGCCCCAGTCCTCCTCTCCTCCTCATGTGCAGAGGCAAGGATGAAAATCACACATCCCGGAGCCTGACTAACCTTGCTCAGCTCCCCGTTCGTGTGTGATCAGCCCCAAACCAAACTGAAAGAGCAATATCAATTCTGCAGTTGTTTCTGCAACCAAAAGGGAGTGCACAAAACCATGGCCGTGGGAATCACACCGGAGCTGGGCTGGGTAGCTAGGAGACTAAGAAATCGGCAAGATGTGTTGAGCAAAGGAAACCAAAGCAGTGAGGAAAAGCTTTGAGTAAAGGCCCTCGGCTGGCTTGGATTCGCTGTTCCTCACTGAAAGGTGTAAAAGCCAAGTATCAGCCAGGGATTGGCACCCATTTTTCCTTTTAAATCCTTCTTTCACCCTCATCAGCTGTTCCTATCGGACAGCCTTGGGGTCCAAAGGGCAGCAAACCGCGTTGACCTTTCACTGTCCTCCGCACTGGCTCCGACCCTCAGCTGTGGCCGGCAGGACGTGGGAGAGCTGCGAAGAGAGGAGAGCTGCACGACAGCCCTTCCTGGCTGCCCACGCCTCAGCCGAGCTCTGACAGCCCTGCCACCACGCTGAGGACAACCTCAGAGTGCCTGGGCTGGCTTTAGAGGCTCTGCTGCCCATGGGATGTCTGTCCCCAGCCCCAGGCAGCGTGGGAGGGTGGCAGACACCGAGAAATACCTGTGACGGGGTTGGGTCCTCCCAGCCTGGGCTGCCCAGAGAGGTTGTGGAGTCTCCTTCCTTGGAGATGTCCTCAGAGATCTCCAGAAGCCATCTGGAGGTGGTCCTGGGCAACCTGCCCTGCTGATGGCCTCCAGAGGTACCCTCCAACCTCAACCACGCTGTGGTACCTTGCTGCCTGTGTGTGGGAGGCAGTGGATTTCTACTCCGCTGCCAGGAAATGAATTTGTTAATTCAGCTACAGATGCAATTAATCCAGGTCACCGCTCACACCTTCTATTCAGCTTCCTGCAGTCATTAGAGCCATACAAGGGGAGGTCTGTGATGAAGAACTGCTGATACAGTTCACCATCAGGTCACAGTTATTAATGGGCTTTCACCTCGGAGATGGCAACAGCAGGTTCAGTGCTGTGCTCTGCCACACGCAGGAGCTGTTCCAAGCCCAGGCTGTGGTGGGGACAACAAAGCCCGCTTGTGTCCTTCTCCGTCCTGCCCTCTTGGCAGAGGGAGGGGTAGCGATTACGGACCTGAAGGGTGGATGCTTTGATCTGGAGTGGCTTTTGGATAAACGCAGTTCTGCAGAGGATTGGTGCCTTAAATGTCCATCACGTACGTGTGGGGCATTGCAGGAAAACTGTAACTAAGGTCTGAGGCGAAGATTGTAACGGTGAAATATTCAGAAACCTAGATCCCAATGCTGGGTCCCTTCCTGCATGCCAACAACAGCTTTGTAGACAGATCATATGAAATGAATACCTCTCCTCTTTTCTCTCTCCCTCCCGTTCCCCCTTTTAAAGGTGAAAGTAGACGAGAGCCTTTCCTTGGACCACGTAACTCGGGACAGAGTGAAGATGACCCAAGGTCGCCGGCCACCCACGAGAAGCCACCTGAAGGAGGTAGGTGCCCTGCCCGTGTCCAGCAGGCTGCTCCGTCCGGCCACCAGCAAACCCCCAGGGAAAACCCGGGTGCCAACAGCCCAGAGAAAGCTCACAAGGGAAACGGCTTCCCCTGGGAAAGACAGCGCCAGCAGCTCTTTAACAAACCTCCAGGTTCCCATCGATCTGTAGCTGCTGCAACAGGTTACGATATATTTAGCTTTCCATAAGTCACGAGCCGCTGTGCTGTCTGGTGAGAGCCATTACGGTTTCACTTTGATCAGAAGAGACCGAAGCTCATCTATTTATTTCTATTTATTTTCTAAGAAGTGATGATTTTGTCGCCACAATGGTCTGACGGTACAAGAACTGCATGGTCTGTGGAGAGAAGCAGTGTTTTTTATTAAACTAACTGGAAAAAGCAGACAAGCTTTCAGGTTTACAAACCCTTCCTTAGGTCTGAACCAGAATGCATCATTCTCCCAGGCAGCTTTATAGACTGGCCTGTCTACCCGTAATTGATCTTCTGGATCTGTCACTTAAAAATAAGGAAAAAAAGAACGCCACAAAACAAACCGGCAGTTCGTTTCTATGGGAGAAGTTCTTATTCATGCGGGTTTCCTGTGATTTACGAATGAGCTTTTAGGGACAGACGGATATTTTAGCAGACCATTAATCGAAAGCAACAAAGGTTTGTAAATCAAACCTTCTTACTTCACACTTCTCTGACTTCTCTGAGGTCCGCACAGCCCTCAGATGACCCTGCTGCAGAAGATGAGATGCCCCAAGGATTTTAACTTTGCATAGAAATGGAGGGAGAGTGTCTCTTCTAGAGAAATGCATAGGAATGAATCCGAGGTGCCCATCTAGCCCTCCAGAAAACAGCAGAACAAAACCTGACAGAAGCCGCGGAAGCCTCCATGCGTCGATTCTTCGATGCTTAGAATGGGTTCAGTAAAGCAGGAAGCCAGCTCATTATTTTCATGAGATGCTCCAGATACCTGCAGGAGCTCTCACTTTCGGCCAAATCTGGGGGAAAACTGGCTTGCAAATTCAAAAGCAGGAACGAGGGGAAAGGGGGAGGAGTGAGCTTGCAGAAAGATGAGTATCACGGTTGCTGGCTGCAGCGCTGTGAAGGAAATGGGATGAGTTTCTTTCAGTGTCAAAGCAGGCCAGGTAAAGAGGGTCAGGGCCAAGCAGCCAGGATGCAGCTTGCCTCTCTCTGTGTGTCTTAAGGGCTGGAAAGGCAAGAGAAAATTTACCTAAGCTCTCGGCGCTGCAGGAGGCTGGCCTGAGCTGCGGCTGCACCTTTGTGCGGCGCTGGGCCCCCTCACACAGGAACTGCCATCGCACTTCTCCCTCCGGGGTGCCGAGCTCACGCCCTGCAGTGTGTTCACCGCGTCCACCCTTTTTAGGATATCCTCCCCCTGCTCAAGAGATTTGCACGCAGGCTGTGGTTTGAAGGTCTGATGGGTTGAGGCTTGGCCCCGGCGAGGCAGAGGTGAAAGCAGGCCGAAGGGAGCAAGAAGAAGGCAACGGTCTTACAACAGCATCCCTGCTCAAGCGGCCTCAAGGCACGCTGACCATCCAAAAATAGATTTGTTTTACGTGTTCAAGTGGAAATAGGGCAGTCCTGAAAGCAGCAGGGCTTTGGGGAAGCACGCTGTAAATGAAAAAGGAGATCCAGCTACGACAGGATGAAGAGTTCAGGCTGTGCAGAGCTGAGAGCGTAGCACCAAGGGGAAAACAGAGCAGTTAAGGTCATGGCGGAGCACGTTTTGAGATGGTCTGCTCAAAGGAAGTAGTAAAAAAAAATATATTCTGTGCTTCGGTCCTAATTCTTGACTGCTTGTGGCTATTGGCTTTGTTATTCTTGTGCAAGTCGCTGCGCTGTCGGGTGGAAAATAACTCAGCAGCGAAAACACTCATGAACATGTTGGTCTGGAGGAAAAGCGGGGCTGTGCAGGGGGACGGGGGTGCTCCATTTGATGCTTTCAATATTTGCTGCAGCCTACGTGATCCGACCCTGCTTCCTTCTTTGTTGGGTGAAGTGGTTGGGACTCCATGATTATCACAGCTCATTAAATTCTGGCCCAGCAGATCTCTCCAGCTTTCGATTAGATGAATGCAGCCGCTGTTAGAGGGTGGCTCAGGGTGGTGCTGCACGGAAGAAGCACGAGCTCCGTGGATTGCTGTCGAGCTGCAGAAGCTCTTGAGAGCACCGTTTCTGTAATCAGTCAGATTCTACTGGCAGTCTTGACAGATCTAAGTGTAAATAGGGGGTGGGTGTGTGACACAGTAATCCCCTGCCTTCCCCGTGCAGCGTAAGTTTTATGCTGCCAGTGTTTATCCCGCTGTATCCATAGCAATTCCTTGAAGTTAAAGGGTTGAGTGTGGGACTGATGGAATAGAAATTGAAGAAGTTCTCTCTCGTGTTTCAGGCTGCCAAGTCTACGTCAGATGGTATTCTGAGGCTAGATCTGGATATAGTAGACAACGGACCACCCAACTTTGACTCCACTATCAGCGAAAGTGACAATTTGCCACCTCAGAAAGAAACTCCAAAGCCACCTATGCCACCTACAAAACCCATGGGCACAAAAGAAAACCAAGATGCAGAGAATGGCATTTCTGACCAGGAACATAAAACGCCTCTGCCTCCAGATAAGAAGCTGAAGGAAGGCTTAGCGTCAAAGGACGATGTAAATGCCAAGGAAGAGGACTCCGTAAGCAGAGAGGAGAATGTGGAAGAATCCGACGCACCAGGTGAGGAGAACAGAGAGAAATTCGCTGAGCTCAGCAGCAAGGGCACATCAAAACCTCCAGTTCCTCTTCCTAAGAATGTGCCAGACAAGCTAAAAGTGTCTTGGGACCAACCAGCCTCTGAACTTGAAAACACAGAAGACTTGAAATCACCAGGAGACAGTAGCAAAGACAGCCTTGCTGAGACTGCTGCTGCAGATTGTACAAAGCCTCCTGTTCCTCCTCCTAAGATTCTGTCAGAAAAGATGATAGCCACCATGAACTCCAGCCACGGCGACCTGGAACCTGCGGGGTCGGAAGATCTCGGGTCTGGCAGCTCCAAGCCCCCGGTGAACGGCGTTGAAGGCAGCGAAGTAGCAGAGTCCACGTCCCCAACAGCTGAAACTAAAGAAGAAAACGGGACAACCTTGGCTGAGAAGGAACAGCAAAGTTCAGCGGAACAGAGACTGAGTTCCTTAGCTACAGAAACAGGCCAGGAGAGCGTAAAAGCAACTATTGAGAAGAAAACCTCCGTAGAAAACACTTCAGGCTTCAGACTTCGCAGTTCGTCTCTGGGAGACTTGCTGTCAGATTCCAAAAACGCACAGACGGCACTTCCAGGTCAAGGTTTCCCCAAGGGTTCCCCTCACTGCTTAGCTGAAATGGAGGAGAAAGTTGCGAGCGAAAGGGAAAAGGCAGAAAAACTTCTGCAGCAGGTTTTACGTGGAGGGCTGGAACAGGTCCAGGAGGGGAACGGACCCCCGGTGATGGCAGAGACATTACTCAACGAGGCCGTAGAACAACTTCGGCAAGCTACGCAGGTCTTGCAAGAAATTAAAGGTCTTGGAGAACTGAAAAAAGAAGCGGCACAGAAACAGAAAGAAAAGCAAAAGGATCTAGTGACTCTCTACAGGAGAAGTGCTCCATGACACACTCTTCAAAGAGACTTGGTTTTCAAATCAAAGCTAAATATTTGCCATTTATGATTTGTCCCGTTGCTAGGCCAGTGTTCAAAAGGTGGTGTTCTGCTGTGCATGCACCATGTTTATGGGACAGAATTGAGCTTTCAGTTATAGCCTCTTTCTTCATGCTGTACGTACCAGTCCGGTTCTAATCCTCGCATCACAGCAGAAGGTTACAGGACATTGAACAGCTTCAAAAATGTGAATGCTTTTTAGGGACTTGGTCCAAATTACTTTCAAATCAATGGATCAGGCCTTAAAAATCTCTGATAATCAAACCGAGTCACAATTTTGAAAGGAGTAGAATGGCTTCTCTAGCACAACCCCCCGTCTGTATTTACAAGCAGATACCAGATTACACTGGCACCTATCCGGTTTTCCCACTTCAATCATTTAAAGATAAATGCAGTCAGAGAATGTTTTGCTTTGTTTATACACTTGCTGGCAAGGTTTCCTGGAGCACCTGGCCCAGTG
Source organism: Nettapus auritus (assembly GCA_011076525.1). Classification (NCBI taxonomy): domain Eukaryota; kingdom Metazoa; phylum Chordata; class Aves; order Anseriformes; family Anatidae; genus Nettapus; species Nettapus auritus. The sequence goes on from CM021774.1 coordinate 18,639,667, forward strand.
ACGTCTAGGAATGTAAGGATAAATGGCTTAAACTGCTCCGAGGATGCTCGTAAAACCACATCCCCAGTCAGTGACCGCACGCAGAGGCAAGCAAAACTGGCCAGCTCCTGGCTACGAGGAGCGTCCTCAGATCTAGGCACTCTTCTGAGTCCAGCCAGGCAATGCTTATTTGGGTTAAGCCCTGTGTAAATGAATGCAATCATTGCCAGGCACGTCTTAATTGTTCCTGTTTAATTAACGGGGAAACTGAGGCAAAGATACAGAGCGGGTTACGCTTGGCCTTTGAAGAAGTGTGTTGCAGCAGCACAACATGCTTCTTTGTAAGGACCAAACCTGCCTGATAACCCTGAATCCCCACTTTGTAATTGGGAACGATTAGCCAGACCTTTTTGGAGCGTGTGTCCAGGAGATGCCCAGGTCTTCGCAGGGAGCCTGTCCTTAAGAAGCTCACTTGTTAAGGATGCGTGTTCCCTTTGCTGTTGACTCCCAGTAGTTGGGATGCTAACTAATGGAGCACGCATATCAGGCAGCCGCTCTGGATGAGACCCTCGTCCTATTTAGCAGGTTTCTACCTGCTGTGCCCTAGCCTGGTTTGGCACAGACAGCTGGAATTGGAGTACGGAGGGAAAGGCATTTTGTGCGCACAGCTTTGGGGCTGGTCCCTGTGGCTGAAGTATATGAAAATAAAAAAGCATCGCTATGTAAGGGGCTGAAGAAAGCACTGCAGGAGGCTCTGGCACAATTCCCACAGCTCCCCCAGCCACCTGCTGAAAGCAATCACCATTCCCATGGTTTCCAGTGATTAAAGTTGTGATAAAATCATGTCTGTGCAGCGCTGCTGTACAGTGCTGTACCTGAGCTGAGTCCCCTCTCCTGTTCCCTACAGTATTTGCTCTCGGGAGAATCGTATGACATCCTGAAGGGCTTCTCCTTTGCTTAAGCCAGACTCTGGAAGCAGAGAAAAGGAGGATCTTTCCAGACTGGTTTGAAGGAGTGACATGCTACCTTACCCTTTTTTTCTCTCATAGTCAGCACTTTTCTTCTGTTCTTCTTTGTATAACTCCCCAGGTTCCACAAGGCTGCAGTGGGCTGCAAACGCCTCCCTTTGCAGCAGCCCAGTGAAGCTTCATCTGCACCTCTTCTTAGGCTAGCCATGTGCTCTTCAGATCTGAGCAGAGAAATGTTGTCTTTGGGCTTCCAAATATCCTATTTTTCACCACCCAGAGCCATCAGGACAGGTAGTGAGTGACTAGAGCTGATGCTTCCATATCTTCTGATTTTAATTAAAGCAGCCAGGGTGGTCTGTCCCCCTCTCGGGACAGCTGTAGACAATGCATGGAGAATCAGTTCTTATTCTCTCACGTGGGAGGTTCTACGCAGTCAGACACTCAGGGCTCAGGTGCCACAAAAGCTTTGTGTTGAGACAAAAAGGTTCCCATGTCCTAAGCCCCCTGCCAGGCACCCGGCCTGGAGCAAACTCCGGATCTGTGTAATTTGCTGCTGTAGACTGAATGTGAACCGCGGGTCTTACTTGCCTTTCAGATATTTTTTAGGACAAGGGCTAATCATATAGACAATTCTCTGTGCCTATCTGCTATCTAAATGTATTTTTCTGCATGTGCACTTTTGTTTACCGAACACTGTGTGGTATGAATGTGAGCTGTCGGAACCTGGCGCCCACTGGAAGTCGAGGGACATCAGCTTCAGAGAGCAGGCAGGCGTTTGCAGGATGCGGGTCTGGAACAAGAGATAAAACCAGATGGGGGAAAGAAGTCCACGCTAACAGGAAGACGCACGAACCGGGGCAAGCTCCGGCTGCAGGTTCATTTCCCCAGGTGGAAGCCAGTCCTGACCTCCAGGATGGGCAAATCAAAGCCTGGAATTGAAAACTTAGGAGAATAGAGATAACTTATGGGAAGGTCAGTCCCCTAATGCATACACAAATGCTTCTGCTCTCACGGGTGTTTCTTGTGGCAGTGTGTTCTGTGGGTACTGTCCGGCAATGCGCTGATGAAGATACCGAGACGTCCCTGTTACAGCCAAACCTACAGGATGTGCTTATATTTACTGTATATTTTTATATAATACTGGATATTCTAATGAATAAATGTCTGACATTTTACTGAATAGCCATCAGTAGGAATCTTCACAGAAAAAAACAACAACCCTGTTTGTTAGGAAATGAGCACATGAAATCATTTTACAAGCTACAGCTAAGGACGGTTTTTGCTGTACTAGCAGAACTCACTAGATTTGTATTATTTCTTGTAAATAGGTGTAACTTAAGTGGAATCTCCATAGCACCCGGTAACTCTACTGCTGGAAACATTCCGTTGGAGACTTTTCAACTGTTTTTTTTCAAATAGGGTTAGCAGTTTCATCCTAAAATGTCTAGCCCAGCCATAAGCCTGATTCACCCGGACTTCACAGAAAACAAGGGATCACATTGCTTCTGCAGTTTTCCCACTTGTTCTTCTCATTCCAGTCATAAGCTGGGCTCTGCCTAGGAGTATGGGCTGCCAGGAGTGTGGGCTGCATGGTAGCTGCCTTCTGGAGTGCTTCTAGGTGCTCCCCTGCTAATGGCAGTGCTGGTCACAGGCAGAGGTGGGATCCTGGGCTGACAAGCCTTTGCTCTGACCTCCTGCAGCACCTCCCAGCTTCAGCGTACATCCTGCCACCATGCACTTTTTTTTTGTTTCTCCCTTTAACCATCTGATTTCTGGCTGCACCAAGGTTGCTTTCTTGTGCCTGGGAACCCCGAGGGCATGGAGCGCTGGGGTGTGAGTCCGGGTTTCAGGCTGTGCCCCCAGGTTACGTTTGTGCCAGGAAGGAAGTGAGCCTGCAAGCAAGCAAATGTGGCTGACTATCTGAAAAGCAGCTGCTGCAGCCAGAGGAAAGGCAGCACTTTTGTCTCCTGCTTGTAACAAGCTTTGAGATTTGGCAATAAACCCCCTTTTAAATATCAGCTGTTTAAGAGCCATTTGTCCTAAACAGGGGCAAAGCCGAGCCGCCAGGACTGGCACCCCAGGGGCTTTGCTGCGGAGGAGGGCGCGTTGCACCCCTGTGGTCAGGCTGGGGCGAGCTAGCTGCTGTGCTAACCACAAGCCCGGAGGAAGGAGAAGAAGCACTGGGGCTTGCGGGTGGCACACAGCTGGTGTTGCTGCACCCAGCCAAGTGCAGGCTCCGGCAGTGCTCTTGGGGCCGTCCGTAACGCCTTCGTGTGGATTGTGGCGTGTAGCAAATGTGAAACTCACCCAGCGGTCATCCCCTCGGCGGTGAGCAGCTGCAGAGCTTCGTTCCCCTGCGCAGATGCCAGTGAGCTCTGGGAAGACAGGAACTGGTATCACAGCGAGCGCTTCCCTTCTGTGAAACTGCGTGGAAGCTGGCCAGTGGGTTCCGAAGTTACAAGGAAGCAGGGAAAAGCATGCAAGCATGCATGCCATCCTATTGCACAAGCTCAGCTTCGCCTGGGTGAATGTACTTGGTAAACTCCAAAAGCCACTGCCGGGAAGGGGGCAGTTCCCCAAGGGAATTTCCAAGGTTGATTTCTACAGATATACTACAGAAAAAGGCAATTTCTCCTCTTCTGAGAAAGCAGACAACACATCGCATTTTGGCCTTACATTGATGTGTAAGGAAGGGCAGTGTCTAGCACTAAGTCAAGCCTGTGAAACATGATTGAAAAGCCCACGAAAATGAAAACATGCATAGTTTTGGGGCGTGAAACATTGCGTGACTGCGTTTAATTCAATGCACGGTCACAGTTTATTAATTAGACAAGACTGTTATTTCATCATCTGAAATAGAGACGGAGGGTCCTAGGCTTCATCCCGTGATGCTGCAGAGCTCAATAATTTGCAACTGAGCAAGAGCAGAAAGAGCTCCTCCAGTTCCAGGGTGCCAAAGGATTTACTACAGCATTGGCCGGTCTACTGTGGCGACTTATTATTCTTGCTATTAAAAAATACGTGTTTTATCTGAAACATGAATCATCGACAGCAAAGCTCTCCAAGATTTCCCCTTCCCGTTTAAGAGCTAGAAAATCTGCCAGCCCAGAACATATCCGCTGTGTTTAGAGAACAGAGATCCCTGTTTTGTTATGCTATGCGAGTTCACATACTTCGGAAAGCCAGTGCTTAATCTGTTCCAGGAAACTTAGTCACTGTGTTCTTCTAGTGCCTTACCTCATGGCTCTGCAACCCACAATATTCCTGCGAAAACAGCCGATGTGATGTTACAAAGCATCAACGATTTCTTTCTCGGCAGCAACCCTGCTGTCAGGGGCAGTGTGAGGAACTTGAAGCGATGTGTTTTCCATCCACTCCTCACCTCTTCGCAGTATCGGCCACAAGTCAGCCTGATAAATGTCCCCTCAGAGAGCAAGGGGGGCTGATCCTCGCACCTGCTGCTGCTCAGCGTTGGTCCCCTCTCCCTGACCTGCTGGGATGGTCAGTTCAGAGCTGGTAAAACTGTGTCTGAGGGCGCTGAAGCAATCCTTCCTTGTTTATGACAAAGCACTGGTGCTCACAGCTGTAGGTAAAAAGAAAACTTCAGTGGAATATTACAAACCCCGTTTGTAAGGAGCTGTGCCTGGAGGGATGGTTGGCTGCGGCGCATCACATCCACCGCGTCAAGGAAAAAATAGACGGGCTTAATTGGCAGCAAAGAAGATTGAAGAGTTTAGGAAGGTCTTCCAGGCACAGGGTGGGGATATTCTGGAGCGGGATGTGCAGGAGGACCTCCACCAGGAGGATTTCTTAAGGGCAGATACGCAGCGAGGGTGAGGCTATCTCCCCTCCTCTGCGCGGAGCGGCGGATGGAGCCACTGCCTGCGCTCCCTTCCAGCCATATGGACACTGGCAAAGCCTCAGCAAGCGTAGCGGCTGATAAACCCCACGGGCTGTTTGGTTCCTTAACCTCATTTGCCCTCTCCCTGGGGATCAGGTGGAACACGTGGAGCAGTGGGATGACAAACAGCGTGGTGCAGCTCACGCCGCCTTGCTCTCCCCACCTCTCCTCTCCTCTTCTCCAGGCTCCAGCTCTCTTCTCTCCCCTTTCCCTTCTCTGTCAGAGCAGCTCCTTCCTGGAAAGCTCAGCACTCTGACAGAAGCTCTCCGTAAGTTTTGGATATGTCTCTGCCAAGCAAACCTCCTTACTCCTCACCCCCTTTGGACAGTTTACGCATCCCCATGGTGATAAGTTTGTGCTCTGTCACATAGGCAGTTTTCAATGGATTTTTAAACGATTTGCTCCAAATAAATGAATGGAATTGAAATGCTGGGAAACAAAGCCAGAAACTAGCTCCATTTTTTTTTTCTCTTTTTTTTTTTTTTTTTTTTTTTTTGACTAAACATTATTGGCAATTCTTGTGTAGCATCCTCCAGCGTGAAGACCTTACGGTGTTCTGTGGCCATGAATGACTTCAGCCTTGTGTGGCCAGGACAGACAGTGGAGCTTCTCACCCTCCAGAATGAAAGGAAAGACACGTAGCATTGAAGTGCTGGGCTCCCAACCCATTTTCCTGTGCAGGATACTTTTATCGTTAATTAGTGTGGTACTGACATTTTGCAGCAAACATGAGACGACCTGAACAATGTTACCAGCCAAAGCCCTCTTAAAAATAAGAAACCAAAACCAAGACTGCAAGGGAAGAGGGCAGAGGTAGGAAGAGGGCAGGCAGTGGGAAGGTAGTGCTCAGTGCTCACCCTGCACAGGTAAGGATGTGGCATGTATGCAACATAAACAGATCCAGACCCTTCTTCCCTTTGGAACTACTCAGAAATTAGGAAAAATCTGAGTTTGTTACTGGCTTCCCCTTCCCCCTTACTTCATTCCCTCTCGGTGTCTAAATGGTTTTCAGATGCTCAGTACAATTTTAAAGGATATTCCTATTTTCCCCTCACGCCCACAAAAAACTCAAATGGTTTTGGAGGAGAAAATATTTTTGCTTTCCAATGAAACCTATCTTGCACAAAAATAAATGCTTCTTAATGCTAATCAGTTTTACACGTGAATTGTCACTGCTCACTGGGGTGTCTGTCACTGCAGTTGACAAAGCACTCGAAGATCTCCAGAAGTCCAGCGGATGCTGAAGCCAGCGTGACTCAGAGCCTCAGGGTGAAGAACCGAGCAAACAAACCTCCGAGTTCCTCTGCTGTTTCACTCGCAATCAAGAATTGCAGTTTTGAAATGCTGGCAAAATGCTCTGCGTTTGTTTAGCCCACATCACCATGACAGCACAGCGCTGCCCAGTGCCTAACGGGCTGCGTGTATTTGCAAGGAACGGTGGTGAAGGGGAAACGGAGCTCCAAGAACATGGCCACATGTCACGAGGGAGGTCGCAGCAGCTCCTGGCCACCTACCTCCAGCTGTGCGATCAGGGCCTCGCTGCCATCGCAGGCAAGAAATTCTCTGGCAAAACATTTTCAGGTGAAAGCAGCAACCCCAAGCTGTTAGCGGAGGATTCGGTATTTAGCAAAGCGTTTTAAAAATGTACAAAAAAATTTTGAAAAGTTGATTCCAAAGTGGGCAGTTTTGCTCTGCAGCATGAGAACACCATGGCAACACCTCCGCTAATTTATAGATAATTTTCTCAGAGTTTTTAAAAGGCTGAAACAGATATTGCATGTTTTGGTGGAGCTCATGTGATTGCTTCCTGTCTACTTAGGGAAGTTTTCCAAAAGTTTTCTGCCTTGATCTAAATAGGGGACGAGAATTTAAACCCTTGGTAAAGCTCAGAAGATGGCGAAGCTCTTTCAGTCTGGATCTAGGCAGACAGAGGAGGATTCCTGTGCGTTTCGCTCCTCCAAACAGGGCACTGGGATCAATCCTGTCCCCTCTGTGGCTCTTCCCTCCAAGGACCCGCGTTTCATCCTCCGATGGTGCAGTGACACCGTGGGCTGTGGTCCGGTTGTTTTGGCTCAAGGCAGCAGCAGCTGCACAGGTTTGGGGTTGGTTTTAACGGGTCTGCGATCGCCCGGAGAGAAAGTGCCATTTTCTAGGCCAAACGCAGGAAATTTACAGATGTCAGCAGCCCCTAAAACCTCTTTGGGATTCTGCTCTCATCCCTCTGACATGTTTACATTCAAGAGCGTCGCGTTCTTCTGGTAAACAGCTCGTTTGGAATCAAATCATTTTCAGTGCTGAGCACAAGAGATGTAAATGGGGGGGCTGGCAGCCAAAGCCACCGTCCCTATAGAACAGAGAGAGCACGAGCTGTTCTCCCAAGCGCTGCACGTTCCTGCTCAGAGGCAGAGGAAAACCTTCACGGCTGCCCCGCCGCAGGCAGCCACTGCCCCGTGGGCTGCGGGGCACGGCAGCGGAACAGGAGGAATTTTTTAGCCTCCGAATCAGGACCCCTGGAGGACTCTTCCCTTTCAGCACAGTGAATAACAGCAGGCATTTGTGTGCCTGCTGTTAGTAGGGATTTAGTAGGCATTTGTGTGTCTGCTCAACTCGTACTACCCGGGGTTCCCAAACCTTGCGACAAACGTGTTTAGGGCCCCATTAATGCTTCAGGAACAGCATCCAGGTCTGGAGATGTCCACAAGTCCTTTCTGCACCGAGGAGGGGATCCAGCCCTCTGGGTTTCGTCTGCAGTTCCCAGACTCAGCAATCGCTAGGGAACAACAGAAGCCAGCAGAGTTTAATGACATTATTTATCCGGAGCGGCTAGGTGCTCGACTGCCGAGCGCTGCGGCTGTAACTCAGCCGGGTTACGAGACATCTCCAGCAAGCAGGCGCTGGAGCAGGAGGTAATTGAGGGCTGGCTCCCGGAGGGAATTTTCCCTTAAAAGGGTAACAACATTGTCATGATGAAACCAGCTTGCTTCCACTGCCCGCAGAGCTTTTTGCAAACACGTCTGCTAGAGCTGGGGGCGGTGGCGGTTCTTACGGCAGACTGCTGGGAGCGGCAGGGCAGCGGCTGCTGCTCCACATGCTGCGGGATCTCTGGCCTGTCTCAGCCGTCCTCTGCCGTGAAGGGCAGCCCCGGAAGGTCACTCCGGTGCCACGTAACAAGAAGCCAGCTCCTGCCATCCGTTCAGGGAAAAGGGATACCTCAGCTAGGGTTGCGAGCGAAGAAACCAGCCTCACACAAAGCGCTCGCGCTTAAAATCCAAAAGATTTTCAGAGGGGCAGGCAGGATGCCAGCTGAAAGCATACCAAAGCCACACGGGAATTTTTCCAATTAAATATTTATTTCCACCAGAAAATAACCGAAACCCCAGCTTTGAACGTGAGAGCACTTCTGAACAAAGCTCTTCCGGGGGGTCAAGGCACACGGTGAGAGAGCAGAACCCTAGCGTGGGCTCTCCCCCAGGAGCAAGCTGCTGATAAAGGAGAGCCAAGTTTGGGGCCAAAACCTTGCTCAGAGCGGTGACTCGAACCTCAGCTTCCCGCAGCCCAGAGGAAACTGCCTTACCTCTAAAAAACTGCTGCTCCAGGCCTGAGAGCCTTCCTCGCCTTCCTCACAGCCCACCCCCCTGGAGCTGTGCTGTGTTCTCTTGTGCAGCGCAGAAGGAATGGGTTTTGGAAGGAATGATACGGGAAAGATGGGTTTGGGCCCAGCTGCAGTGCCAGTCACACGCTCCCACCTCACATCTAAAGCCTCCCTGTGCACATCTTGGGTGAGATTTTAAAAATCGGAGGTTTAAAAATCTGACTAAAATCTGACTAATGGAGCAGGGAGCAGAAAGTAAAACACCACCCCTTCCTCTGAGGACTAGCAGCCTACAGGACGCCAAGCAGCTGCCATCCTTGTTTCACAGCAGGGAGCCAAGGCATGGGGCAGAAGCCTTGGTTGCTGGCAAGATGAATTTCCCAGATAGCTGATCCTCACCAGCCACTGTCACTGGAATCGGGATCTGCTAGTGCTGAGCACCTGGAAGAGGCAGAGCAGCAGCAGCTCCCCGCAGGCACAGCTCAGGAGCTGCAGTACCTCTGCAGCCGTTCCTGGATCGATCGATGGAGAAGCAGCACTCTTCCTCTTAGCTGTAGGGGTAAAAAGCTTCACTTTCTGATCTGTCCTTCTCTGCAAAGAGAAGCTTCAAAGGGGGAAGGGGATAAACAGAAACTCATCCAGAGATAAACAGCAGAGAGCTGGAGAGGTACAGGTGTCTACAGGCACGGACTGGTTGCCATTTGGCTTTCCCTTTCAGTGAGCAATGCCATGAAAATGAATCAGGCTCTATTTCTGAGTCACAGCAGGCGAATGTAAACTTCCTCTCCGGGCGAGGAGAACCTGGGCAGGTGGAGGAAGAGCCGTGCGTGTCCTTATGTGCTGGGTAAACAGCGCGGGGAGTCCGTGGAGCTGCGCGAATCCTCCTGTGGGCTGAGATCTGTGGGCCTGTGCCAGAGGAAGACCTGTGGTGGAAACGTACGAGAAACACATGACAACATCTGCCTTCTGTTTCCTGCGCTGCGTGGATGATCGCTCTCTGCAGATAACCCTGTCCCTTCTCAGAGAGAAAGCTGGCCTTTGTGCTTTGCGAAGGCCTGCTGAGACCGGCTACAAATGGAGCCAGCTCATTCCGTATGTGCTCACACACCACGCCGCTCGAGCGATGTGATCTCACATCTCACCCGGGGTTGTTTGTTCTCTCATCCCTCCTTCCACCAGCCCAACGCGCTGAGAACAGGAGCAGGGCAGGCACTGGAGCGTGCCCTGGCCGTGAGCGGAGCGGAGCTGACGCCCAGCCGAGCTCCCCCACCTCCTCCCCGCTGATGACATTATTTTCCACGCTGCTCGTGCCCAGAAGCGAGGCAGCCCCTGGAACGCAGGAACTCACCAGAAACTCCAGCAGCAGACTTGAAAGGGAAGCCTGGTGGGCTGCGATAAAATAAAAGCCATCGGTCGGCGATTCGACATCCGCAGAGCTCCTCGCAAAGCACACGACTCCAGCTGCCGTCCCAGCCCCCTCGCCTCGCCTCCGACTCCGAGACCGTGAAATTGCTCGTTAGGCCTGGAACAAACTTGCGGTGCACTTGCATGTGGCTGGGGACAGAGACAGATGTTGTGGGCTCTGGAAGAAAATTGCTGAGAGAAAAGAAACACTCCCAGAGCTGCGCTGCTGCCTCCTGACAGCAAGCTCCTGGTTCCTGCTACACGCCGTGCCTTGCCATGGAGTCAGAAATGAAGGCACCGATGGCATCACAGCTCTGTCGACCACATTGGTTTTATTAAATGCACCTAAGATTTTTGTGTGTTGCTTAAAGTTTTGCATCGAGCCTTACGGGATGACACTGGAGAAGCTCGGGGTTGTGCCTCTGGCAGGAGGTTTCAGCACGTGAGGTTTGCTGGTTACAAAATCCCCCGTTTCAGCCGCTCTCTTCCTGATAAAAGCAGGGAGAAGATTGCCTTCCAGAGCCAGCCAGCCCTCAGAGGGCCAGGAAGCAGAGGAGCCTCCCTCTTTTACACACGCAGAAAGTGAGAATAAAAACATTGCCTGCAGGCACGTCAGCGAGGGGATTAGGAAGCAGTGTCCATCGGGGTTCGTTTAGAGGATGCAGCCACCCCCACCCCCCATAACCAACGCTTGCTCAGTTAAACCGTCGCATGCAGACCTGGTAGGGCCAGGATGGCGCTGGTCTCACCGTCAGGGAGGAATAATTCTTCCCTTGTGATCCTTCCCTGCTGCACTTGCTGTCCTTCGCTCTGTAGATGTTTTAAGAGATTATCAGTCCAATATTCCCGGCCTTGAAGGACCAGGCTGACCTCAGCTAGCGAGGGGAACAGTTCAAAACACCGGGATGAGCACTGGGACCTGATAATCGCTGCGAGATAGAGGTTGTCCCACCAGAAATCTCCCGGCTACCAGTCAAAAGCATCCCAGAAGTCATGCATCTCCCCTCCCTGCAGCACTTTTCCTGAGCTCTTCAGGTGTAAGTATCCCCTGAGCAGATTTGTTTGCTTCTCACACATTCCCGCAGGCTGGATGTGAGCTCAGCTCTCCACGAGCGCGAGGAGGAGGACCTGAGGTAGAAGATGCAGTGAAGTGGTGTCAGGGAAGGGCAGAGATAACAGGAGCGACCCGATTGCCGGGAACAGCCCCGGCGACGGCGTTAATTGAGTGTAAGCTGCACTTTCAGAGCTCCACAGAAGCTTAAGCCCGTTTATCTCTTCAAGGGATTTAAAGGCCTAAGAGCTTTGGAAAATGGCACTGATGGGACAGGAAAGTTCAGCTCACCGACTGCGGCTTCCAGGCGCTGTTAGCGTGGATGGAACCGTCTGTGTCAACCCCACACGGCGCCTTGCCTCACCTGCTCCTTCAAACCAAACAAATACAACCCCTTGCGTTTCTCTAGCACATGATTTCATCCTGATCCCGTAATACTGGATTCTTCCTGAGCCTGGAGACGGAGCAGATTGCTTTGTGATACAGCTTCCTGAGCCAGGAGCAACAGCTCTGCTGAAATACCTCCTTCTGCATCGCCTGAAAGGCCCTGCAGGGTAAGCAGAGTCTGGGAAGACAGGAAAAATGGAATTAGAGGCTTGTGGAATGGACACTGACAAAAAAAAATGAAGTGCTAAGCTCACTCAGAGGCCGTCTGTGTTGAATCCAGTCATCAGACGGTCTCTGTTTAACTAAATATTTGATTTCCGAATTGAGCCTGAATTATTACTGGCAGAGGTTTCAAGCTCCACAGGTCCCTCTAACAAGCTGCTCCTTCTTGGAAGCCCTGCGAGGAGATGAATACGGCCTTTGAGGAAAGCGATGGATCCTTTCGCAGGCTTCCCGAGCGGCTCTGTGCAGTCCCGTTAGGTTCCCAGTGTTTCTGAAAGCTTCGTACGTCTGACTGTTGGAAGCTACAGGGCTGGTGTTTGTTTGTGTGCACCGCTGGGATGCTCCCAGAGGATTTTTGGCTTTGCAGCATGTGCCTGCAGCAGAGTTATCAAAGAAAGCAGCAAAAATAACCTAGCCTACAGGACAACTAAAAGCTTGGCCCAGATAAATAACAAATCAGATGGAGGCACACATGAAGACACGCAGACAGAGCCCTAACATATATTCTATGCTGATGGGACGTGTCTGAAGGTGCAGTTTGCAAACCAGGACACGCAGTCAGTACATCGATTCAAGTCCGATCTGCTAAACCTTTTGATAAGCAACTGTTTCTGCATCAACATGTGCTGCTTTGTGGGCTGCGTTACGTGGTGAGCTGCAAATCTGACTGACTTGAATATCACCGTGTGTACGACTGAACCAGAGGGCAAACAGAGGCGCGTTTTCAAATGGCATGGATTTAAACGGCCTGACTCATGGTGTCGGAAAGCTGGAGATGGAAAATGATGCTTATCCTAAGCTAACACAAAAAAATCGAGCACAGAATGCTGTGTCAGAGAGCTCCGCTTCTAAGCAAGAAAGAGCATGAAGCCAGCTTAGATAAAATTATTCTTCAAGTGAAATCAAGTCAAAGATTAACACCTTTCTGGAGACAGGGGCAGTGTCAGGAATATATTGCAAAAAGAGCTCAAATTATCACCTCCCCCTGTCATCTGTTAGGGTACAGCGTTAGTGGGAAAATCTAAGAGCTCTTTTAGGTCTGTTAGCTAATAAACAGATCGCTGGGCATCGGTAATAAATCCTCGCAACATTCCGTACTTGGTGTCAGCAGAAAGCCTCCATCCCTTCCACACCTAACACAAACCTATTTAGTGAGGGTGGAAGGAACTGCCTACACTGCTTTTTTTCTGCCCGCTGCAAACACCCAAGCCCACAGATGCAGCCTTCCAGTACATCTGTGCTAATTCTCTTCCGAGATCAGCATTCAGCAGCAGAAAAACCGCAGGTGATCTATCCCGGCTGATTCAAGATCTGGAAGAGGTGCGGACAACGATGCTAAAGGTGGCAGGTTAAATTTGGACAGCTTTCCATCCATGGATCTCTTATCGTGTAAGGAAAGAATGGCAAGAGCCAGGGGTGCCACCCACGGCTAGCATGTCGCTGGGCCAGGCACGGAAGGTATATACAGGCAGGGATTATTGCCTGCCCTTTTCAGATCTGTTTCCCCAACCCTCAGGCACGAGGGTACCCAGCCCTTCGCAGTCATTCCTGCTGGCGCCACTCCAATTTGTCTAAGACACTTAAATATTCATCAAGAGAGAGCAAGCGTCCGTCTAGCCGGGAGCACGGCCTCCTCTCGAGGGAGACAGGACACCTGCCTTCTACCCTCCCTGCTCCATCAAATCATTAATTATTTAAAATAACAGGAAAGGGCAAGAAAAACTCTCTGCATGAGACGAGCTTGCAGCCTGCTGTTGACATCACCCCCTGGGGTCCTGTAGAGACCAGGGTTTCCATCTCCCCTCAGGCAGAGGCAAGGATCAAACCTCGGTTTTCCTTCTCCTCGGGGAGGATGCTTTACCCGAAGGGCTTCCCCTGTACCCAGATGGCCCTTATGTTTGCTTTTCCTACCAGAGAGGTGTTTGTTTTTTTAATTCAGTTTGAACAAAAGGAAAACAAATCACAAATCCAAAGCTCTAAGACCAGCAGCTAATCGCAGACCCCCACGCACAAGCTGTGATTGTTCAGGAGCTCGGGGTCCGCTGGGGCGAGGGGCAGCGCTCTCCATTTCACAGCTGCCAATGGTTCTTGCAGCAAAACAGCTGCATCAGTGCAGCGCTCGGCTGCACAGCCCTCGGCAGCACGCCTCCGATGAGATGGAAACCGATGGCTCAGCCCAGCGCTGAAGTTAGTCCTGGTGTCCCTGCACAGGGTGTAGCTGCGCCCACAGAAGGGTTTTTCTCTGTGAGCAGAGGTCTCTACGTCTCCGCATCCCTTTGGACAATGATTTGGCTTTGAGCCTGCCTCACTGCATCTCTCCACACTCCCTCTTGCAGCAGAAGGGTCCCCAGGACAGCGGTGACCCCCAGGACTGACCTGAAGCAGGGAGCAGCCCCAGCTGCAGCCCGGAGCTCATTGCTCGCAGCAAATCGCGGCAGGTAAACGGCGCTGGCACCCTCGTGTGGTCGCTGTGATTGTGTGCTCTCACCCCAAACCGGCGGTCCAGCAGGGCTGCAGAGCACAGGGAGATAGATGACTCCTCGAGGGATTCCTTCCGAGGAGGGGAGAGGAGCCCAGGACAAGGTCCTTGCAAGATCGCTTCTCCTATCCTGAGATGGGCCCTTGTGACCAGCTGCAGAGAAATCCCCCTTCAAGCAGCCCACTTCTCTTTGCTGTCTTGGCCACTGGAAAGCTATACACAGGAGAAGTCCTGCCTACTGTGATTTAAGTTCATGCTTCCCAGTCCTGCCCATTCTGGGTTTGCAGGACAGGTTATTCCTACCTCTCCACACCACATTCCCATAGATTTGAAGGAGTCAACAAGCTGCACCATTTCCTCAATCAAGCCAACACGTCACTCAAGGTGTTACTCCGTATTAAAGGCAAGACAGACTGCAAGCAAACACAAGAAAGCCTAGAAAATGTAAAGAGATGTCATTTAAGTAAAAAAACACAGGGTCAGAGTACTTCACAGCATCTACCCACACTCCTTGTACCTCCGAGCAGGCAGGGCCAGCAGGCAGGATTTAGCAGACATTGCCAGCAGATGACAGGGTGAAAGCTCCAACATGCAGCCCTCAGCTAGGTGATTTTAACTTTTTTCAGTGCTAAGTTGTTGGAAATGGGGGGTGAGAGGAAGGTAAAGAAGGAATCTGGGACACCTTTTGCAGGGCAGACAATATAAGAGATGATTTAACAAGGTCTGGGCAAAGCACACTGAACTGGGCAAGCTCTGAACCCTTTGAGTCTACCAGCGGGTTTCCAGGACGGGTCAGAGGCTGCCACCAGAGGCAGTTCCTGCAGTGCAGTCTTGCTTAGAAATGTCTGCTTTATGTAAACTGACAACTAGGACCTTGCTTCAGCAGCAGCTGTATCTCACCACTGATAGAGACCCCAAACAGCGAGTATCTTGCTCCTGAGGAACAGCCACCAGCTGCTCAGATGCATCCCAGAGAACACTGGTGTGCCACATTTACCCAAAAATTAGATCCGGCAAGAAAGCTGTGAGGGTCAGAACCACTTCAGAGACCTTATACAGGCTAAACTGAAATGCTTGTGGCACAAAGAGCATCTCCCACATAGCTTCAGGTGAGATGTGCTGCCAGAACCATCACTGCCTGGTGCTTGTGAAAAGGCAGCAGCATCTCTCCACCGTTTTTCATGGTGGTGGGACATCACTGACAGGACCAAGCACCCAGCTTTGTGATTTCTTGGTACCCAGCCACAAATCGGCTGCTTTGGGCCTGTTTTTTTTCCACTTAACTCAAACCTCCCCAAGACAGATCTGATCCTTTCCCAGCCTCAGCTCAAACAGTGCCCACTTGCTTCCTCCTAGAATTATCAAAATGGAAAACAAAATCAAAGACAGAACCAGAACAGATGCTGAAACCGGAGAACATTAATTAAAACCCTGGGTGAAGAGCACTTTTACCCCTTTCTACACCTGCGGCTGAGCCTTGGCCATGTGGTGAGAGCCCCCAAAAGTGCCAAACCCTGAACCTTGCTTTCAGGAAAAAGAAAGCAACCCACCTCATATTTCCCACAGAATAGAAACCCCTCTGCCCCTAAATCGGCTCGGAAACAGAATTTAACCACCCACAGCCTCAAAGTGAAGGCGCTGAACTGAACCACCCTGAGGAAACGAGCGGCTCCAGCTGAAGCAAGCACCCTGACTGAAGTGTTGGTAGCAGGATTTGCCCCTTGAAGTCACCCCAAAACTTGCTATTTTAGATATAAATAGATACAAATAAATAAAAAGCAAAGATTTAAGAAATGCTGCCTGCTGACCCAAGGCCACCCTTCCTCTCCCAGTCACGGCAAAGCGAATCGTATCGACCGGCTGGCCACTCCGCTTCTCAGTGCATCCCCCAACCCCACGGCTCGCTTGGCAAAGCAGCTTTATTCCATTTTATTTTCCTTTAACCACCGCTTAAGACAAACGCTCTGCGGCGGCGTGGCCCCGGCACTCGGCCCGCCCGTCAGGCGGCGGAGCCCCGGCACTCGGCCCGCCCGGGAGGCGGTGGAGGAGCGGCGGAGGGCGGCGAGGGGCCGAGGCATGGGGGATGAGCTGGCCTCCGAGGCCGACAGCCGTGAGTGGGGCCCCGGAGGGGCGGAGAAGGGAGAGCCGTGAGGGGGGGATCGAAGGCGGCGGCGACACCGGCCTCCCCGGGCCCGCTGCCGCCCTCCGGGGGGCGGCTGAGGTGGGAGGGAGGCTCACGGGGATCCCGGCGGGTGCCCCTCGCGGAGCCGCTGCCCCCCGTTCTGGCGATGGTTTTAGGAAAAAAATAAGCCCAGATCAAATTCCCCTCTGATATCGTCCCCCCCAAGCCTCCTGGGAATAAATAAATGCAGCTCCCTTCAGGAATAAGCTAGGTGGATGTGCAGGAATGGAGATTGCTTTTGCCCCCCCCCCCCCCCAAGCGCTCCTCAGGTGCTGCCGGTAATTCCAGTGCTCCCAGTTCGGCCTCTCAGCCTCCAGTCACCGGCTGTCCTGGGGCGTCTTTGTGTCCTGCAGCCTCTGGTGGAGCCCAGCAGATAATTTTAGCACGTTTCTGTGCATCCGTTTCTTCCCCTTTGCTGCCTTTTAAAATCCCTTACGTAATGAACTGCCTATGAACTGGTGCATTGCACCGAGTAGGAATCATTTAAATTGTTTTCAGTGTTGCTTGGGATAAATGAATCCGTATTCATTACCATAGGATATGAAATACCCCCAAATCCAAGCTCAAAAGAGTAAGAGAAACTGCTAAATACGTACCCAAATGTTTCTTTTCGGTGGGTGCACGCCACGTTGAGAAGCACACCTACATTTACAGGGCTCATTTCCACAGCGTGGGCGCCGAGGAGGAAGCTCAGACCGTCAAGGTGTTTCCCATATGTCTCTGAAAACAAACAAATTTCAGCTTCTACACCCTTAGCGATGAAAGGTTTGTTACTGCATCGTGGCAGGCAGATGAAAGAACAAGTCAGGTGGCGGTTCGGCTTCTCTTGGCAGGTCCGCTGGGGTTTTGTGTGCTCATAAAATACAGGAACACATTTCTGCCACCTGGAGAGATGTGGTATTTGCTTAACCGAGACCTGGAGTTTACTCTACAGAATGGAGATAAGCACATGGAAGTAGTGTGTAGACATTGGTATTAATAATTTGTGTAAACTCCACATTTTCCCAGGTTTTCTCTCAAATGAAGCTGGGACATGATGTTACACCTCTGCCGCCCCAGGAGTCCAAAGGAGGGATGCGTTTTTCCTGTGCCCTCCAGAGAGATATGGGGTAGTGCTATTTAGACAGAAAGTCTCTTGTTTATCCCCTGAATGTGATGGGACAGGGGCAATAAAATGTTTTGATGTTTTTTTATGGCTTGTGGCTAGTCTCTAGTTGATAACATTTTCTCAGTATTAATGAAGTGTTATACCTGTGGGTTTGCAGCCACATAGAATGAAGAGAAGATGTTCACAAGTGGATTATGCATCAGATAATGCTAAGGCAGAGGCTTATCCTTATCTAGATCAGCAGTGAAGCAAGTGGAATTAGATGGATTTACTCAGCTGAGAACCTGCCCGGCATCATTTGCCTTTCAGCATCCTCAGACTTCATCCATACAGATGAACTATCTGAGCAAAACCGTCCCTGCCTAGGCCGGCTCTTCGCATCTGCTGAGTCTTCTGGGGGTTGATTTTTGGTTCGGGCAGGCAGCCTGGTTGCTCCTGCAATCATCGGGCTGTGGGAACCTGTGGAGAGCAGAGCTGCTCGAGGCTTGTTTTGCCTGAGCGTAAGCAGAACGAATTTGGTGATGCTCTGCGTTTGCAGTGTGAATTTGGATTTGGTATTCGGTGCAGTACTCGTAGCTGTTCACCTACGAGGACCTTTTCACAGACAGGGACACCTTTCGTGTTACAGAGCAAAGGACAGAGGACAGTTGTGCTCACAGACTGACAATCCTGTAATGAATCAAGAAGTGCTTATAAAGACAAGGTTTGAAAGTGAGGATGTGGTGTGTGACAGCAGCAAAAGAGCGTGATTGAAGAGGCATGTATAGACTTATGTTTGGCTTAAAACCTGAACAGATTTGGTTGACGCAAGCATGAATTCTTCACCGGGGAGAAAACAACTGAAGGTTGCATTGATTCCCTGCTGTATGCAAGCTGCAGCCTGAGATCTGGAGAAGAATAGAAGGGAGCAGAGTATCTGTGCCAGCTCTCCAGCAGGATGTGACAGGCTGAGGGTCCTACTCAATCCCTTCTCTAAAGAATTCCCTAAAACCGTTAGGGCAGAGACTGAGTCTGACAAAGACTGGCAGCAGCCTTGCCAAAAACCTGGAGAGCCTCCCTGTCAGGCCGCAGCAGGCCCAGAATCGCGTCGCTCTCATTTCTTGGCAGGAAGGTTTGTTCGATCAAGGAGAAGATTGCTGAGGCAAAGCCCAGCATGGAGAGTAAACACCCTTAAATTGTGCCTAGCTGTGCAGGACCAATACTGCCATTTGTGTGGATTATGTGCAAGAACTGCCACAGTCTATTAAGAGATGCAACACTAATCACAGGCAGACTAGAGGTTGTGTGCTGCTCGGCTGATTCGGCTCGCAAGGCAGCAGGACCACGTGTAAGGACGTCTTTGTAGAGCAGCAGGGTGTAAACGGAGGGGTGGAGGGAAGGGTTTGTGCCTTCTGCTTGAGTCCTCACACCGGCTCTGGGCCTTGGCAGATGACAGACCTAATGGATCAAAAGGTTTGGGGGCTAGAATGAATCCTTGCAATCAGGAGATGCTGAATTAGAAGAGAAGCTGGTAGAACGGGGAGAGCAATGCTGTGGTACAGGGGTGCTCAGGGAAGGGGAGACAGTGGGAGAAGATGAATCCAGCAAGCATGCTAGCACTAATAGGGCTGAGTTTCTTGCTGGAAGAATATTTCTGCAGCCTTCCTTCCTTGAAGCCACTAGGGCTGGTGAGCTGAAGGGGAGGTTTGTTGGGGCATGCCGCTCCGTGCTCCGTGCCTGCTCTGTTTCAATGCCAGCTCTTCTGTCTCTGCCGCAGTGCTTCATTCAGAGAAGGAGTTCCACGATGCAGCAAAGCGTAATGACACGGCCAGGATGGAGGAGCTCATCAAGAGAGGGGTCGACATCAGAGCCAAAAACAACGTGAGTCCTAGGATTTCCCGCCTCCAAGCTGCGGAAAGTGCTGAGGGCGTGTTTCAGAACGGCAGCTCCGAAACACTACCCTCCTCATTAGCTGCTCAGTCGGCCAGAGCTTTAAAATACACTTCCCAGTGCCAAATAGGGCCTGTGGCAACTGAGCAGTTTCACAACACTCTGAAACTCAGAGCTCTGGCATTTGGGCCAGACTGGGAAGTTGCGAGCACTGGGGAAGGATAATAATTTATGGTTCCCACTGGAACCAGTGTGCCAGGTACACGTGGCTGCAGCGACTGCCTTTGATTTGGCTGCCTCTGTATGCCGAGGCTGTGGGACTGATCAGTTCCTGGTGCAGGTCTCCCAGAGTTGATCAGTAGGTTCCTGGAAATACGGGTTTGCACCAATCCATCCATCCACGGGCAACGATATTTCACACTCTGGTGCTGTCAGTGTGGTCCATAACTGCAGTTTCTGAGCAGAAGGTGACTAGCGGAGGTCACTACCCGATAGCAGAGCAAGAAAACGGCTGTGGCCAAAGAAAACAGTATAGTGCCTTGAATTCTGGCTCCCTGGATGGCGGAATTGGGTTTTCAGGGAGGGTGGTGGATACACGTGCATTCTGCACACATCAGCCTCACCTCTCTCCTTCCTTCTCTTCCAGACAGACCGAACTGCCCTGCACTGGGCCGCGGGAGCAGGGAACGTGGACGCTGTGCGACTGCTCCTGGACCACGACGTGCCGCTGGACGACGAAGACAGTGTATGAAGGCAGATCTCCCTTGCCTGTTCTTCAAACGTGTCCTGTGCTGGGGGAGTGCTGAGGACTGGGTGCTGGGTTACGGGTTGCACCTTAGTCCTGAGAGGGTGGCACAAGGCACTTTGGTACTTAAAAAGCTGTGGCCTCCCTGCAAAGAAGGTGCAGTGACTTTTTGGAGCGAGCTGGGTTTTAGGGTGCCTCTGTGTGTTGTATTTTGGCCTTTTCCTTGCATGCACAGTGATCAGGAAGTAGCCTGGGAGAGTGTGAGGCTTTATGTATAGCACGGGGATGCTTGGCTTCTTCTGGTCACGTTGGTGATGCTTGTAGGAAGGCCGCGACAGCCTGCAAGATCTCTCTTGCCTATAACCATTGACTAGGAAGTGGAAGATAAGAGGCAGGTCTCTGCTCTGCTTCTGAGACCATCGCTGTCAGGAACTGGAGAAACTGCGGGCTAAAAAAAGAGAGAAATAAAGTTATTTGGGAAGCCAGGGTGAGGATGGTGGTGGTCTGTAGTTTAGTTATCGGTATTTCTCTTCCCTTCTGCCCAGTTTGGAATGAATGCCCTCCTCCTGTCTGCATGGTTCGGCCACCTCCATGTCCTGCATATCCTCGTCAATGCTGGGGCAAAGATTAACTGTGTCAATAAGGTAAGAGAGTCACTGTACCTGGGTCCATCATGCAGAGCCAGAGAGAGAGGTTTACCTATTAGCTAAAGTAATCGTGTGTGACAGCATCTGCTGCGGGGGCTGCCGTCTGCACTTCTGCCTGGTACGGTGACCTTGGGTGAGGTCATCTTCACCTCCAAGCCTAGACTTATTCCTAAAACAGTTGTAGTAATTGTAGTCACGGGGATGTACAAGGCTTTTTCAGCTCACACTTCTGCAATGCTGACATGGAAGGTGTTGGAGAACTGGTAAATGGGTTTAGGAAATCAGCAGTCCATGCATTTTAAGAGAAAAGGAGCATTAATACTTCAGAGTCATAATTTACTGTCTGCAGCATGAACTAGTTTAGCCCTGGAGGTGCAGGGAGACATCACATGGATCTTTGCTAACCAGAATAGGTTGTTAAAAGAGCCTGTCCTGCAGCCTTTGGCTTGCTAAACAAACTGACCTTTATCTCCCCTCCAGAACGGCAGGAGCCTCCTGCACTGTGCGGCTCAGAGGGGACACGTCCGGGTGATGGAGTTCATCATGGAGGACCTGGAGGACGTGCACGTGGATAAGACAGACAAGGTGGGAAGGCTCTTCACGTGTTTATTTCACTAGATCTCATCTTGCTTTGCCGAGCTGAGCAGGAATGTTGCCCTTGCTTATAACC
Source organism: Nettapus auritus (assembly GCA_011076525.1). Classification (NCBI taxonomy): domain Eukaryota; kingdom Metazoa; phylum Chordata; class Aves; order Anseriformes; family Anatidae; genus Nettapus; species Nettapus auritus. Next base: position 18,660,871 of record CM021774.1, read on the forward strand.
AAGGGTAACCCCCTCCCAGCATGTTCCAGCATTGGCTGATCTGCTCCTGAAGACAATGTAGGAACACACAGGAGCTGGCACGCACTCATTTCTGCTCCCTGGCCCTCATGGTTCCTAGAATGATCTCCATTCTGATGCTTGGGGGCTAAATGAAGCAACACAAGATCTGCCTTTCCACAGCAGGGGTTCCGACTCACTTGGAGTCTCAGATATTAATTATCTTTTTTTATCCTTGGTTGCTCGTAAACTTTTAATCGTCCTCTATTTATGTGAAATTATCACTGAAAAGATCTCCTTTCCAGTGTTTTGTTAGAGTGCTTGGAGTTGTTAGCACCAGTGGGCAGTCTGGTCAGCTTATTTTGTTAGGTTTGCCTAAAGTAAATCAGAGTGAAAGTTAACAGCAGAATAAAAGGTAACTGTTTTTGAAGTGTAGCACTTTTCCCCCCTGTGGACATTAACCGTGCTGAGCAACGGGGTTATTGCCCAAGGCATTATTGTATTGCTTGCAGCAGGTGATGTGATCTTGTGCTTTCTGAGATTTGCTTGGACTGCATTTCTTTCTGTTTCTTTTCAAAGATGGACAAGACAGCGTTTCACCTGGCTGCAGAGTACGGGCAGCTGGAAGTGGTGGAGTTCCTGATTCACCAGGGTTGTTCTCACAACGCTAAAGACAAGGTATGAGCATAAAACCACACACAGGGGAATATAAAGTCCAAGGATGAGGGGATGTGAGAGTCAGGCATGGGATACCAAATGAGGCCAGTGCAAGCAGGTTGTCAGTGGTTGTACCTGGTTGTGGTATGTCAGGGCTTTTCTTCCCCATCCACCTGCAACCCATTTGCTCCTCAGTCCACGTTTCTCTCCAGGACTTTTCAGACAGATAAACGGCCAGCCAGGAGGACCATGCTCTGGTTTAAGGCAGCTGGGTTTCTTGCCTCCCTGCTGCTCCTGTTACAGGACTGTTTCAGCCTGTTACAGCCTCCTCTTCAGTCACCCCAGGTGCACTCTGTGCAAAACTGTGTTGTATGAACACTCGGTCCAGCGATACACATCTGTGTAAGAAATATATATATTTTTATATATGTAAGAAGTGGTGTTTGCTTTCAGGAAAAGAACACGGCATTGCATTTAGCTGCTAAAAATGGACATCTCTCAGTGCTGCAGAAGATTGTAGATATCGGGGTGGACCTGGATGAAAAGAACTTAGTAAGTGCATTTAAACAAATTGAAAATCACATCAGTATTGCTCTTTCTCTCTCTAGAAATACTCTCCTGCCATAGTCACCAGGCTAAATGATCAGTATTGAGGTTTAGAAGGCAGCTGATTTTATCTAAAATGCATGTTTGTAAATGGAGGCTGCACTTGCAGAGTAGCAGTGAAAAGCAACATCCTTCTTGGACCAATATCCAGTTCTGAAGTGTCTCATTTTCTTCTTACTGTACCTGCAGAGCTGCCTTATCACTCTATTATCTCCGTTTTTCTCCCTGACCCTTGTACATTCAAGTGCCTAAATGGTTCTTGAATGTGTTTTAAACTAAACGTGTGCTTTATAATATTGACTTAGCCAGTGAACATATGGTCCTTCTGTTTGAGATCTCTCTTCGATAGATCCGCTTCAAAAAAATCTGTGGCTAGAACACAGTTAATGACTTAGATGGCAAATATTGGCTTAGTAAAGCTAGTATTTATTCCACAGCACACTCCCAATTAAGTTTATCAGCAATTTTTTTTAGTCCTATTTGGGTACAGTCCTTGCAAAGTATGTTTGATTGCCACTAAGATCTGGAAGCAAAAGGAAACGACCTTCTTTGGTAACTGGTAGTATTTGTCACCCCCAGAATAGCTGCTCTCTGTATAAGAGCAACAACAAAACCAGATTAATCACTTAGGAATTCTGCTGGTTTCTGTTTTCTTGTAAAGAAATGAGCTCCCTCAGAAGGGAGAAGCAGTGGCTGAGAGCTAGGGGTTCCAGTTCTGCATTTGTCTGTCTCTGAGATATGCTGGGAAAATGGTTTGTCTTCAGTGCCCATGTGAAATCATTTTTCATTTGCTAATGGGCTGAGGGGAAGAAAAGGTGTTGAACATGATGTCTGTCTTGTGGCAATGAGCCAGCTGTTCCCAGTGGCGTAAGGACAGAGCAGCACTCTGACACGTCGGTGACAGATAATTATGTCTGTTGTTTCCCTGACTGTCAGTTGGACATCCCTGGCCCTCAGTGTTGGTATTTTAACATGTTGTGGGTTCAGAAGATGGGGTAGAGGCTTGCTGGTTCTTCTCCTATGCCTTGGCCTTGCCTACAGAAGGGCTGTGTCTCCTTTTTTGCCTCTCTCACCCTGCCTTGTTCCAGGAAGGACTGACAGCTTTGCACCTGGCTGCTGAGGGTGGGCACAGTGACTGCGTGAAGCTGCTCTTGGAAGCAGGTGCCGATGTCAATGCCCAAACCCAGGTGAGCTCTGTGGAGGTGACTCCTTTTCCAGATGGTTTCTCTTGCACGGCCACAGCACCTGCAGTGCCTGTGCAGCCGTGTGGGTGCTGCCAGCAGCTTGTGCGGGGTTAGCTTCAAGCTTTTAGTCACTTAAGTCTCCAGCAAGAGCCTCGTGGTCCCAGAGGCTAGTCCTACTCTGTAGATTCCCTTCCATTCATGTTGCCACCATGACAGGGCACCTGTAGAAATCTCAATATCTTAGCTTAGGAAAATTGTAGCTGGCAGAAATAGAGCAGGGAGTGCAGAGGAAAACCCACACAGCGTTGTATGAAGAGGTGGGTGAAGCTGCCCTGGGACCAGGGTGCTGTGGAGACGATCTCTATAAATTTGCCAGTTCTGGGGCATGGGGCTGGTGCAGGAGGGAAGCAGGGATATCTCTGCATGGTCCGTAACATCTGCAGCTTCTGAGAAGAAGCCCTAATGCCTGTCTCTTCTGATATGCCTCTCAGAAGAAAATGAACTGCCTTCATTATGCAGCACTGCACGGCTATGTGGAGATCGCCAGGATCCTCTTGGATGCGGGAGTCCACATAGATGCTGTTAACCATGTAAGTCCACCCCTTGCTCTCATCACTTCCCGATAGGCAAAGCCGGTTTGTGGAGTTCTACAAGAACACAAACCAACTCTGCAAGGACCAGTACTGCTGTGGGGGCTGTGCTTATGGGGAAATATCCCTAATTCCCCCCGAGTCCAGGCTTGCAGTTGTCTTTCTGTGGACAGTGTAGACACAGCACAGTCTTTCTGATGCCATGAGGTGAGCTCTTCCTAAGCACAGGTTCTTCTTTCCATAGCAAAACACGTCAGCGACCCACATGGCAGTACTGCAGAACTTCCCAGCGATGGTGAAACTCTTCATCGATGCGGAGTGTGACCTTGACATTCCAGATAACGTAAGCCTGCAGCTCCTGCTCTTTCGTCTTTGAAACGTGAATCCGTTTTGTGGAGGATTTGATCACCTTGGGGACAGGATTAAAGAGGAGTGCTTTAAAATGGGGAAAAGCTGGGAGCACAACTGAGGAAACATGAAGCCAGTGAAATGATTCTGAGTGTTGCAGTGAGGTCATCGCTTGATAGCCCTCAACACGTGGGCTGTGCCATGTCCCTGGGACCTGTGTACACAGACGTTGCATAGTCAGACTCTCTCCTCCGTGCTGGAATCAGATGGGAGAAATTTCAGGCCAAAAGATACTCTGCAAAATGTGTGGGGGACTGAGAATGGGAAGCAAACCCTGGAGGTAACTGGTTGTCTTGCCAGATTATAATTCTGTGAATGAGAGGCTTTGTTAACAAATTTGTAGCTGGTTTGTAATGTTTTGGTTAATATTCTTTTGTTTTTATGTGTGTGGGGTGATGTTCTCCCTTCTTGCCACCATAAAATTGCCACATACTGTGTTTGGTTTTAATTTTTTCCATTAAATAATCCCAAATTGCATACAGATTACAGTGCATCCAAATTAAACAGGCTGTATCCCCAGAACAAAGAATTGGCACAGATCCTTTCTTCCCTTGGCCAAGCTATCTGCCTACAGAAAATGTTTAAATAACAAAAAATAATATATTCCTATAAGTGACCCCAGGGATCTTTATGGCACTGAAGTGTTATCAGAGAGGCCTCTCAGTGCTGGTCCTAGTACAGGGACAAACCAGTTCTGCTCAGCCCGAGGAACCCAGCTCCAGTTCAACGCTGCAGTGTGTTTAGCCCTCAGCTGAAAAAGGGAGGGAGGGGAAAGGAAGGCAGAGCTGTGTTCTTCCAAAGCTTCCTTCTGGTGTTGTTCTGCCCTATCCTCCAGCCTCACACTTGTCTCCTCTGCAACGTAGCCCTTTCACCCTCCTTCTGCAGAGGCAGCAGACTTCGCTCCACATCGCGGCAGAGCACGGCAGGCAGGACATCGCCGAGATGATTCTCATTGCAGGAGTCAATCTGAAGCTGACAGACAAGGTAATTGTCGCTGTGGGTGGAACAGAGTTGTATGGAGGATAAGTAGGGATGGTCTTTACCGTCGTTTTTCCTGATTTTCAAGAAAGGCTAGTGATAATGTTAAAATCTGGGAATTTCCAGGTCTTGAAAAAGCACAGAGTAGGGTATGTTGATGTGTTTTCCAGTAAGGAGGTGACTGGTTGTTAGGAGGACAGAAAACAATTCACGCAATGAGCAAACTTTTTTCCCAAAGTTGCTCCAGTTCCTGCTACTTCTGCTTTTGCTATTGTGTACAGTAATACCAAAGATATCATGGAGTAATGATAAAGAATATACCTCAAGGATCACGGTGCATGTTTTAATAGGTTAAAAGTAGCTGGATGGTATAGATCTGGCACCAGTGTCCAGGGTTTCTGCCCCTGAAATAAGAAAAAGGAACTCCAGAGGAATCACACGTGTTGTGTGCAGCCTGAAAGCCCCCTCTGTGCCTGGAAAATGTTGAAGTGGGCTTGGGCAGAGATTAAGGCAGTGTCTGCCATTTGCACCTGCGTTAAGGCACATGGAGACTCAAATATTAATATATATCCATCAGATCATCCAAAATTGTGTTCATGTAAGGAGTGTAGTTACATTTTCATGGTCCCATCAGCTTCTCCTAAGAGACCGTTTCTAATCATGCATATCTGGATCCTATAAAGTTAATGAGGCTGCATCAATCACTTCAGCTTCACGTGTTGGCAAACCTGCTGTGCAGAAGGCTATAAAAGGCCTTGGATTGCAGCGCTGAGCTGGTCCTTTGAAGATCCCATGTTCCTGGGAGCCTGAAAGCACGCTGCAGGATGTGTCCCCAGCCACTGCTGCCAATCTGACAGCCCCCCATGGCAGCAGAGGAGATGCTGCAGAGCTTGGAAAATGACTCTTCGTGTCCTGCACACAGTAACTTGAAGCTAACTCACATCTGAGACGGTGTTTGCAGGTGGAGAATAGAGGTCCTTCATCGCAGCTAGGTACAGCGCTCAATGGGCTGTGCTGCCTGCTGTTACAGACTGCCAGGTGGGCATGGAGATTGAACCTCCTGAGTGTGCAAGGTCTTTTCCAGCTCATCTTTCCCCTTCTAATTGCAGCAAGGAAAAACATCTTTGGACGTTGCTGCCCGAGGCAATCACATCAACGTGGCAGACATGATTATCAAAGCCGATCGGTTTTACAAATGGGAAAAGGTGAGCAGCATGCACCACCATCTCCTGTGTTTTACAGGGTAGGTGTAGCTTGTCCTCTCCACTGAGATTCCACATTACCAACTGCAAAAGGACATCCTGTGACAGCCTGACCTCAACTTCCATTTTAGAAAAACAAAAGCCCTCATCCTGTCAACTGCATCTACTTAAGACTTTCTTTAATTTAAAAGAAAAAAAGTCTCTGTCGTTAAAAGCCTCAGGCTGTGCTGAAGGGAACAGATATTTTCAAAGATTCTTTGGCAGCTGTTCCAAAAGCCCTGTAGAAGAGGGTGTGGTATCATTATTTCATTTTCCCAGAAGGAGAAAATGAAGCACTGAGCAGGGAAATGCTTGGCCTGAGGTCACCGAGTGTGACCTTGGGAGTTTCAACAGTGGCAGGGAGATCAGCTCGCCTCTTATCTGTTGTGAGCTGAGTGATCATTTCTTGTTGGAGTCATACAACCAACTTCCTTCTCAAACTTCTCCCCACCTGGGGCTGTTCCTCTACATTTCCCTGTGTGGCACAGCAACGTGTCCAGCACGTAGGGTGCAGCTGCTCATCTGCCTTAAAACCCCATCTGAAACCCTACTCTAGATATAAATACTCTAGAGGGGAAGGAAAGAAGGTAGCACAGGCCCAGCTTCAGAAGTAACGCTGTGTATCAGGGCCTTGCACGGATTTCCCAGACAGCCCTAGGCAAAGTCATTTGGCCTGTTTGCAGTCTGGCATGTAAAGGAGGTGAGCGTGTGCCTGCCTTCCAGTTGGAGCAGGGAAGTTTAATTAAATGATTCTGCATACAAGTCCCTGATAAAAGGCACTGTAGAAATGCAAATTGTGATTCGAATGGGCTTCCACAGCAAAGCAGCTATTAACAGTATTTGTTAACACACACCATTAGAGTGAAAAAGACAATAGGAGAAATGTTTCGCACCAGAATGAACTCACAGCGACCTGCAGAGCTGAGGATGTGGGAGACAGCAGAATGACAGGTACGGAGGAGGGCTCGTTGATACCAGGAGGGCGCGTGCAGGTCTCAGTCCAGGAAGCACGATGGGCTGATTACCAGTAGCACTAACACAATAGAGCATTGCTGTCCCAGCTGCTGAGATAGTCAGCCAAAGAAAGGAGGCAGACCTACTACAGATTGACATGAGAACGAGATGCAGTTTATCTCCTCTGCTGCCAGCAGGAAAACTCAATTACAGCCTAAAAGCAGCAGGACACTCGGAGTCGCATCTTCTCACACAAAAGACCGTGATAAGAATTCTGCGATATCTCACACTGAAACTCCTGTTCTGGCTTTGCAGGACAACCTCAACAGTGACTCCGACTCCTGGGTGGCAAAGCACTTGACCTTTAAGCAAGACCACAGGGTGGAAACACAGCACATTCGCTCGGTAATGTGGAGATTAGCTACTAAATACCTCAAACCTGGTGAATGGAAGAAGCTGGCACATTTCTGGAAATTCACTGATGCGCACATTAGAGCCATTGAGCAACAATGGACAGGTATAAAACATCACCCAGGTATTTTCCATACTTCACTTGGACAGTGTTTCTAGGACATAAGCCTGCAGTACTAGCAAAGCATGAAGAAAACCATCTTGCTGTCATCTTTTTTCCTTTAGGGTGCTGAAGCAAGGCAGCAGCAGAATTCCCTTTAGAACTTAACAGATACCTTAGCAGGTTCAAAGTTTTAGAAACAGACCACAGGAAATCCTGTAGTTTGCACAATGTGAGCAAGGAACTATGCTCTGAAGGTGGAAGTTCTGTATTGACACGAAAGGTTGCCTGACAAGCCCAGATTTATCCATTGCCCACTCCATCAAGTTTAATATTAATCTACCAATCAGACCACAACCAGGAATTAAGCCAAAATGTACTTCAGAGCCTCATAGTAAAATCCAAAGAGTGGGGGTGCCCAAACTCAGCAACTCAGAAATCATCTCTGGAGCTAGGGGCTGTGAAGTGCAGGATTTAATTTTATGGCTTCATCTTGTCAGGTACTAAAAGCTACAGAGAGCATGGCCACAGGATGTTACTCATCTGGCTTCATGGTGTGATCACAGCAGGAGAAAATCCAATCAAGGGATTGTATGAAGGTCTTGTGGGCATTGGAAGAAGAGATTTGGCTGGTAATGCTTTTGTCTTCCTTTGAATAGTACACACTAAGCACTAGCTAAATTCTCTTGCTATTTTACAACATACAGAGAAAAACTTGAATAAAACTCATTCAGATGAGCTCTAAGGTACTCTGCCCTGTCCCACCCCCTTACTACCATTCCATAAATCATTTCCTTTTTCTTTTTTTTTTTGGATAAATTAACACATCCTTCCACAGCTTTATGCCTTCTGTGCAGCAGGATGCTTACTCAGGGAAGAACAACCAGTAAACAGATCAAAGTGTTATCCTTTAGTAAACCTACAGCACCACTGAATGGTGTTATAAGATATAACAAGATATAAGATATATATATATAACAAGATGTGTAAGATATACCCTCCCCTTAGAACTGAGAATGTTCTCTCCTTTTTTACAGAAAGCATTCGGAAAAAGGCAAACGCGGACTCTGCTTCTCCACGGAAGTGCACGGCCATGTAAAACTGAAGGGTAGTAGTGGTTCCTTCACTGATGGGTCATCAGTTGTCTTAAGAGCTACAAGATAAGCACTTGCTCTGTTACCTACCAGAAGGCAGCTGTAACCTAAGGGCTTCTTGTCATAAAAAGCTGGTGTCATTGCTGCTTCCTTCTTGGTCTGAAACTACAAGGATATCAGCAAACAGTAGCAGTCTAAAATGCCTCTTTAAAGAGAAGTGAGATTTTACTGGCTCTTCTCTGGGTTCTGATACTGTACTAAGAGCCAAGTCTCACTTGCCATAATGTGACCGAGTATCAGGATATACTGTAAGATTTTATTGTAACTTGTTTGCAGTGTATTTTTGTATATGAATTTTTAACTGCCAATTTTATAAGCTTTTGTTTATGGGAGTGTTCTTTACATACCTTTTTTTTTTTCCCCCTTTTTTTTTTTTTGTCTAGCACGCGTATCTTAGGTTTCTAACTTTCCTCTTAACTTGGGAGTTTGTTCAGAAAAGTCAAGGCAACTACTTGATCCTTAAGGACTGTGATCTTTAAAGAGAAGAACAGTAATATTTTTTATAAATCAAGTGAGTAATTTCCTTAATCCCTAGGTTAACACGTGAAAGTCTCCTTTACCTTAGAACACAGATAGTTCCACTCATCTAAGAGTGAGAGAGAGAAGAATGAACTTGTTAAGACTACCTGAAGGCTGATATTCTTGTCCACAGCACCGCAGCATGGATTTCACTGTTTCAACTCAAAGAGGTTATCATTGGTTATTTTACACAGCCTATGATAAGGACATAAGATTTTCAAACACCAATTTCTTTTAGGTTTTGTATTTTTAGTGTTTCAAGGGAAAAATACCTGTATTTCAATAAATCAAAATCCTAAGGTTAAATTTGTACATTGTATCTTAGTCTTTATTAAATATTTTGACTAATTCTTACTCAAAGCTAACTCAGTGTAACCTTATAACTAAAACTGTTCAATACAAGAGGCAAATTCAAACAGAAGGTACCTTTAAAAGTGTTTTGTTTTGTTTTTTAAAGTATCTGTGGAGGCAAACCAGGACTGTAGTAAGCTATACTGCTGTTCTCTTGTAGTCAAAAGAAGAGGCACTTGCTGAACTTCAAGTTTTATTGAAAACCATTTTTAAACAGCTAGCAAGAAAGTTAAAAATTTATTTCAAATAGAAATAAACTAACTTGCAACACAACATATAAAGCAAATAAGTGATGGCAACATTGGCACTGTAACATCTTTTAAACCAAATACTCAACAAAAATACATGTCAGCTTGTAAGGACACAACCTGCATGTGGCAATATATACAATTGAGTGAAAATATAAAAAGAAATACTGTTCTGTTCAAGAACATGATAGTGAAGACTTTGGTAGCAAAAATGTCTTTGTTTTTAAAACTGCAGCCTTCAGAGATACTTTCTTGAATTCAAAGACTTAAAATTAAACGGATGTTCCATTACATTGTTGGAAGTTTATTGTCCGCGGGTAACTCACTGACTATTGATCCTGTTGGAATCACACAGTGATAATCGGCTAACACAAGAAAAAAGGCAGAGTGGGAACAGATGATTGTACACAGGAAGACCACCAAACCCGATTCCTCATTTTCACTGGCAGTCAGAAACCTACTCTTCTTCTTGCTCGCTGCTGTTATGAAGACTGATCTTTTGGACTTCCAGTTCTTCTGCGCTGACCATTGAGGGATCAATGGCTGCATACCGGGTACCACGGAACTGCAGTAAGTGGATCTGTAAGACACAGAAAATAACGCTGAAACCTGTATAGAGGCACGACTGTGGTAAGAGAAACATTCCTTCCGAGTAACTTTTCTATGAGAATGTAATCATGGACTGGAGTAAAGAGTACAAGAGTTCAGGCTAGAGGAAATAGGCAGCAGACAAGCCCCCAAAGCCAACCTTTGATGAAGTGGCTGCTCTCAGACCTGCTCTTTGGTATCAGTGATCTAGGAGATCGAGTGAACAGAGCTCAGGCAGGTTAAGAAATAAAAGCAAGCAATACACGCTGGTAAACTGGGTTTGAATGCAGACACTCACTTGAATGTATAGGTTGACCTCAGCACTCCTGCAGAGATACGGGAAATTGCCTCCTGTTTTGAGATGAGCTCTTCTGGCATTAGGATAAAGCTTATACATTTCTTCTTTTGCTTCAGTCGAAAGTGCACTCTGGTCAAACACCTATGTAACAAGTCACAACAGTTAATTCTGAATCCAGTCAGATCTTGCTCATTCACTCAGACTGGATATACCCTGCTCCCAGAAGGAGCTGTCAACTTATCCAGAATAGTTTTAATGAAACAGAAAATGAGCAGACAAGTTAGGCATCAACAACTAGAAAGCTAACACTGATACGTAAACGTGGCTGTGTTATTGCACAGAACATCCAATAATTTAACACAAACATCATTGTTGTCCAGTCAGTAGCAGGTTTATCTAAGTACATAATTAGATGCTGCAAATATTTATTAAGTTGCTAACACAATAACCTCGTCCCACCCTCCAAGAGGAGGAAACAGTGATAAAGAAAAGACTGAACTGAGATAAACTTACATCCATAATAGTCACAGGGACGTCTCGAATTTTATGAGGTTCTACGTAGGAGTTCTGGCAGTTGAGGGTAAGTCTTGAAGCGAGCTCGCTCTGGCCCAGACTCTCCAGCTTTCAGTAGAGACAAATATTGGTTAACAACATACTTCAGTGCAGGAAGTTAACGCGATAGTAATAACAGAGCCAAAGAGAAGTCAGCTCCTTAGTTCTAAGGGAAACACGACTGCTCTTCAGGCAAAAGTTATAGTTACAATTTAATATCTTGCTGCTTGAAACAAATGCTTAAAACATGTTTAGTTAGTTGCTCCTGCCTCCACAACATAGCCTACAGATATATCCCAGCACATTTTCCCTCATCCATCTGTTTCTTAAACTCCTCTCTTGCAATCTACACAAACAGGACAGTAAGGGAGACAGTCACACTGCCAGTTGAATTGCAAGGCTGTGACAGCCGACACCTGCTAAGGATCTGTCCCTTGCTGTTCACTTCTGGGGAAGTGAAGGAAGCAGCCGAAATCTGTACAACCTCCACTGTCTGCTAAGCGAATCTTTCAGAGATCGACATCACAGCCATTGAAGTACACAGACACCTACCCTGTCCACCATGAAATCAATGCCATCAGCCATTTCAGGATCTACGGGACCAGAGGCAAAATTCCCAAGGACAATTTTTTTCAGCATAAAAGCAGGCATCAGCCAAAAGCTAAAACAGAAAAAAGATGCAATCTTCAAGCACCCAAGACTCCAGAATTAAGATGCTTTGTTGTAAGCGCTCCCTCTTCTCGCACAGACTTTGTGCTTGAATTTCAAGTGAAATTGTAAAGAAGCTTTGAGAGCACAGAGATGGAAAACCTTAGAGCTAGGTGCTTGGAATGCTCTGGAAAGCTGCTAATCTTGTACTGGAAAAGTGTATTTTAAACACGGTGAATAACACTTTCTTCACTCAAGGTTTTTGCTAGAGATCTGGCAGATTTTTTTAAATCTGACTACGTGTTCTCAAATGGTCACAGGAAAGATACATACAAGACTAGTCTGTCAAATTCCATACTCCCAATTGTGAAAATTTCTTATTTCCTTTGTGATGTGACTTTAAAAGTCACACTATTCCAGCCCCTCACTTCTCTCGTCACAAGTCACACGGGCTGGAAACAGGTCAGAAACATGTCCAACCAGATCAGCGTGACATTTCATCACAAAAAAAAAACATTAATGCCACCCATCTCATTGCCTCAGTCTTCCTTACCTGTTTGCTGTCCACGTCTGGTTGAAGATGGAAGTGTCACTAAAGGAATTACATAGGATCAGGGAGTGAACTCTGGGAGATTTGTGTGTGTACTCAGCAAATTTTTGAGCCAAAAAGCCTCCCAGAGAAGCTCCAAAAAGGTGAACCTAATTCAATTAGGAAAAAACAACACAAAAACAGATGTTACATTTGTGAAAAATGACCCTTAAGCATGTTATTTCTATACAAGAAGTCATTCAAGTTTTATTTTTCCTCACAGCTAGTTTTTTAAAGGAAAAAAAACCTCTTCTGTATAGGTTCTGTAATGTATAGGGATATGATAAGCACAGAAAAAAGGAAGTATTTCCAGATCACAGCTCAGATTTCTGTGCGCTTATCACGCTTAAGTAAAAAGTGAACATTTCACTTCGTCTTCAGGAGCTCTTCCAACCCAAGGTATTTTATTGGGGTATTCTGTAAAACATGAGTTATAAAAGCTAACTTAACCAGGGTCTCATGAAAAACTGAAGTTAACCTGTACAGTTTAATAGGCCTACAGCAGAAGTGAACATAGACGAAATTTGCAAGGGTATTGACCTTCAAAAATAAACTAGTTTCAAAAGCAAACTTGCCCCACAGCCTATCTATAGGCTGGTTTTGCATCATCTGCTATACATTTGCTCTTAAATGAGACTTCTGAACATCAGGTTTTTAAGGCAACTACACATATATTTCTCCGTCTCCAGGCACTCACTTTATCCAGCTGAAGGTGGTCCAACAGTTTTCTGAATCCATCACAGAACTCAAGGTGATCCCAGTACACTGGATACTGCAACTAAAACAACACGAAGTTAGAACAAACCCGTTTCTGGTCAGTATCCGTCAGCTGTCTGCATGAAACGCACCAATTCTCACATTAAAGGTTTCAAGACAGCAACCTGTGTCTCGTACCATGAGGATCAAGCTCCTCAGCAAGGTCCCTACGGCCAGAAGGAAGAATTACCCCTCACTCGGACAAAAACACACAACAGAAAGTTTGGCAGAGCAAGTTCGGAGGGGAAAGTGCAGCTTCGCTTCATTCTGTAATCAAGGGGAAAAGGGAAAAGATGCCGGAATGATTTTTAAGTGATTTTGTGGCATGGAAAGTTGGCAGATACAGACACTGGTAATTGCTGCAGGAGACAGAGCAGCACTCAGAGACATACCACGTAGCAGAAAAAATTATTGTACAAACCCATTGTTTCAGTTCAGCTTTGGAGCTGAAGATAAGCCACAAAAGAGTGGGCTGTTGGGATTTTTAAGGAGTGATTTCGCATTTGCAGCTATTCAGGCCGAGAACCAGGTTATTAATCATCCCTAAGGCAAATACAGAAGCCCTGAGCTAACCCACACACTTGTCTCACGGCTAACAAAGATTCAGCTGGAGGCAAGGATGACTCTTGTCCACGGCACACAAGGTAAAGATCAGACCGAGAACTTAGTCATGTGTATGCACAAGGCTTTGGATAAACGGTTCTGTGAACATACAGCCAATTTTAGCCTCGATCTGCACACTGCATATTCTGGATTACAACCTAGCATCATGTTTTGGGGGGATTCTCCTGTCAAAACTAAGTTAATATAACTGGAGGTTGGATAATGAATATCAACACATACAACTATGCTGATCTTGGACAGAGGACTGCGAATACTCACAGCGATAACTCTGTAACCCCAGCCAGTCAGTGCCAAAATCTGCTGGAAAAACACGTCTGCAGTTCCGCTCACGGGAGGAAGAAAGATGAGGGGGCACCGAATGCTCCTGGGTCCCGCATCGTACAGCGACCAGACTTTACTGTCATCGTCGTCTACTATTATCTGGAGGGAGAGAGGAAAAACACAAGGCTGAAAGGAGTTTCTTCGGCCAGCTTCCAGGATTGCTTCTAGCTAAATCTGTCATCCTGGCTAACACCACGCTGTGCCGATCCGTGGCATCTCATGGGATGCACCCTTCTGCAGAAAACTGGAATATAACACGTGCTGGGACCAGTGAGCTGTGTTGGGCTGACAGTGATTGACTGCAGGTCAGAATTTAGACTGGAAAAAAAAATAAATCTCTTCCTTTCTGAGGAAAATGGTTTGGAAAGGTACGTCCTGATCTGGAAGCATGGGAACAGCAAGGCTGTGCCCCAAAGGATCGAGTTCATACATCACTCCGCAGGCAGAAAAATGTGCTTGGCAGGAGAGAAACTGTGCCACAGCCCAGCAGAGACCCGCGAGGTCGGTTCTCAGGACCAAGCACAACAGCCTCAGGCTGGGAGCACCAGCACTGCTGCAGGGGCAGCTTTTTAACCACTGACACCTGCAGACACTGGGCAAAAGAATTACAGGTCTGGATGCATGCAAGTCTATTTAATTAAGCAGCTAGCCCTGCAGATTATTGCTCTGAAACAGTTATATCCCACGGCCAGAGGCGGCCACACAACTCCAAAGCAGCACGGCAAAGCTTGACCCGGGAAAAAACGGGAGCACCTCGGGGGTGTGTGGAGCCCCTGGGACAGGCAGAGGGCTGCAGCAGCCTATCCACACACCAGCTGCTCGTACAGGTCCCGCCACACGCCAGGAGCAACAAGTCCTAGCACAATTATCATCCGCAGAAGTACAGGAACTGGGTCAAGGTCTTCTTTTCCGGCAGTGCTGGGGCCTGCCTCACTTCTACCCAGCCTGTTTACCAACGAGCCGCTCTGTACATTTAGCGTGCTGGTTCAACCTTCCCCAACCCTGCGAAAGCACACGGCTCGCACCGGATCGACGAGCACAAACCTCTGGGGGAAGCCTGCGTCACGCAGCAGGAGTCCATCTCCTCTGCGTCAACATTTTGCAACTTTCTGAGCAGCGACCCACAAGCACAGCTCGCTCCCCCGTCGCGGCGGTTAAGGCGCTCAGGGAGCTGGAGACCGGTCTCACAAATCACATTTGCTCGATTAACAAAGCTGCTTGCAATAAAGCCGGTATTTCAGGCTCTGGGAACATGCAAGACATCACATGATGCTGCTGTTTTGCAGTCTTCACAAAAAATAAATAAAGACTGCTCAGAGGCACCGTTCCTTTCCTCGAGCCCAGACAACGATCCAGGAGGTTTGAAAACTGTTGCGTTTGATTTCTAGCCACGTACCGGGTAGTTTAACTGCAGCACAAAAACAACGCTCAGTGCTGCGCACCCAGACAGCGGCACGGGTAAACGCTGACTTGGCAGGGCCTCGTTTTTGGTTTAATTTCCTTCTTCGGGTCAATCAAAGTCACCTACGGTTTACAAAAAGGGCAAAACCTGCATTTATCTTAAACGAGGGACAGAAATTCCCTCGAGTTTAGCAGAACCAGGGTGTCCTCTGCCGATGACTTTTAGTAGGACTTCGGTAAGACGGCAAGTGGTGGATTTTGAGGATATTCCTATATGCTGGTACAGCACCCAGCCGGATTCAACCTGAATTTGTGCTCCCCTCCTTCATTTTAGGCTCAGCACATCACCCACGAGCATTTACACGGCCGCAGCTCCAGGCCTCCTCCGTGGAAGAGCCCCGAATTCCCCCCCTTTGTGGGGAAATCACGGCCTCTCCATCACTTCTCACCCAAGGCTGCCTCCCGCCCTGTAAAAATCCCCTCTTGGCCACGCTGTGATGAAGAACCACTTCTGCATTTGAAAAAACACTATTCATTTGAAGTAATACTCCAATTTTCCTCCAAAAAGGACTACTGGATGACCTTCAGGTTGAACGTTTCTCCGAGCTGAAGCGTCCTACGCCCAAGTGAGGACTCACCCTGTGGCCACAAACCCAAGCGGGGGCTCAGAGGCAGAGCTGAAGACTTGCCTTAGGAACGTTGTTTTCTGTGCCGTACTTCCCAAATCTGACGAGAGCAGGAAGGGCAACGGAGCTGTGCTTTTTCTGCTGCTTTCAGGAGGAACATCTCAACCTGTTTCTAAGCAAACAGCTCTGGCTCTGCTTCCTTCAATCTGGCAGCAGCACACTGAGGGGCAGTAACGATGGCTGGTCGTTCTCGGCAGTGCACGTGCTCTGCCTAAGCCTCTGGGAGGATAATGCCAGCAAACGTTCTTTCCCTCTCCACCCTGAAACCAGAACTAGTTTACTTCTACCTTCTCTAAACCCCACGTTCATCACCGTGGCATCACTTTACTTTTGACTAGGCTAAATCACTCGAGAGGGAAAGGAATCCCCTGGTCTGAAGGTCACCACGAGCCCCGCCAACAGCAGCTTCGGCTTACACACGCTCATTTCTGAAATGCTGAGCAGCCGGCAGCAGCTGAAGGCAGCAGCACCACACAGCCCCCACGGGGGCAGCAGCAGCAGCTCGTACTCTTTGCAACCACATCCTCCGGTTCCTCTCGTTCACCGCGTCTCACCTCTGCTGCCAGCACCTTCCCAAACCATCCTTAGGGAACTGAAGCAGCCGGCAGTCAGCTGAGCCCGGGGTCGCTGCTGCCAGTTACTGTATAACCACAGCCTCGGCGAGCCTTATCTACAAAGGGATGGCAGAGAGCGAGGCCGGGGCAGGAGCTACGTGGCCGTGCAGGTCCCCGTGCCCTTTGCACGCAGAGAAAAGCACGAGCACTGCACGCCCCGAGCTTTGGTGAGAGGAAGCGGAGAAATCTGAGTGAGAAGGGAAAGCGGTCGCACAGCGTGATTAAGCAGAAGCCATCCAAAGGACAAGAAGCAGCAGCAGCTTGGCCTTTTGCCACTACAGCTGAGGCGTCTTCCCCCTCTGAGGAGCCCTGCCTGCCAAGGAGCTGCCTTCAGGTGCTCTGCTTCAGCCTGAAGCCCAGGTGTAGGAGCCGCGGAGGTGGATCTTGCAGCAGGACAGCGAGCAAGAGCACAGTGCCACGCACGAGCCGTTTACAGGGGAACGTACCTTTTTGAGAGGAACCGTGCTTCTGAACCAGTTATAGTCGGGAGAGACTTTTATCTCTCCCATGATGGTTAGAAAAACCTCAGCTTAGGCAGCCTGAAACAAAAAAAAAAGACAACGTTTAAAATGGAGAACAGGGGTTTACCTCCAGCACCACGCAAGGCTGTGCCACGCACACACAGTAATTGCAGGGTGAGCCTGCTCCCATCAGTTCTTACACTCCCCTGACTCTCAGCAACTTCACTTATACTCGGTTTTCATCACAAACCACGTAACCGTGCTCCCAGGAGGCTGCCCCGTACCGCTCTCATTAGGAAATGACGAGGCTTTTGTAACAGAGCTCTCCCAGGCAGCGCTTGTAGAGAAAGGCAGTTCTGTTGCAGGCTGCAAGAGGCTTAAAAAGCTAGAGCCTATTTTTGCTTTGAGCTTAACTCAATAAAGCATCCAAATTTATATCTGATGGAATTCAGTCGGCAGTTTAGACTTGAATTATTTCATGAAGCTACTGAGTATCGAGGCCGTGCTCTTCAGCCTGAGGACAAGTGACCCCGTGGAGCCCCGAGGCGCGCTGGGAACAGCAGCTGACCGAGGCTCTGCACAAGTCCCGAGGTTTTAAACCTACCCAAGCAGAAGCCAGCTCTTGTCAGGAGCTAGGAACAACGATATCCTTGGGGCACGCCAATTAACACAAGACTAACCGATCTTGGAATCGGCTCCACACAGAAACCCACTCATTTACTCTGAAATACTCACTCGAGTCAGAACGTACAACAGCAAATTATGAAAATTTCTCATTAATACTCCATTAAATTGTAATAAACAACTTCAGTGACTTCTGGATTCCACTTTTTAAAGCAGCACGGGACCATTAGCTTCCATTTACACAACAGATGGTATCAAACAGCTCCGAAGCTTGCCGACCTCACAGCCCTGCCCTCAAAGCCACTCGCCTCAGGAGGTTGTTGTCGTGCACTCGCATGCCCTGAGCACAACACAACAAAGCAACTTCTGATCTCGTTACTTTAGGGTTGCCAAACATAAATCAATAGGTTTTGTTTCTTAGGTCCTGACAAAAAGGAGCTCAGTGTTCTGAAAGTCACTCAAATGAATTTCGTCTTGCAGGAAAGCTGCCAGCACGTGGGGTTAGCTAACTTCTGGGGTTACAGCCGGATTAACAGGTATTTTCCACTTCTTCATCTTTCAGTCTTCATTTGCTTTCAGTCTTCACTTCCCAGGTAGAGGAAACCTGAACTTTAAAAGAGAAAGCACCTCCTAAGATGCACATCCCACATACAGCTGGGTGACGCACCTTTTGTGCCTCACTGGGGTTACGGAGGTTGGAAATTCAGCTGCACGGCCCTCGTTTCAGTTTTCAGTGGCTTCATTTCAGTACTTCCATCAACTGTTCTGCTATTTGTCACAGCCTGGCAGCACAGCGGAGGTAAAAACACCTTTTGCCCCACAAACACATACTCCTGGACGACGGGGGGACAGCTGGACGTTACGGAAAGGAAGCAGCACGTCAGTCTGGCAATTCCTCTCCGTAGCCATGCATCAGTTTTCAAAAAGCTGCTCAGCACAACAGGGTACAGCAGATTGCAGCAAGTGTCTTCAACCAGCATGATCTACACCCATCCACCTGCTGCCATCGCCTCTTCTTCTGCCACCTCCAGCTCTCGGTCAGTCGTTAGATGGGGTAAGGACCGGGCAGGATCCAGCTGAACTTCGCCCTGCTGCTGCACCAGGGTTGGCCCCAAGCGGAACGAAAAGACCAAGCCTGGCACCCCACGTCCCTGCTGCCTTGGGGAAGCTGTCCACCACCAGCACCTGGGCTGATTCCAGCTCCTTTCTCACACAAGTGCATCGGCAGCTGCCACTGCTGAGCTCTGCCCCTCTGAGAGGAGAGCAAAGGGGGTTATTTGGCTACAGGAGCTTCCTCTGCAGCAGGATTTGCTGCAGCCAGCGACCAAACTATTTGTTTCTTGGACGCAGAATCGCGGCAGTGGGTTTGTGCACGAGTGTCAGCACGGACCAGGGGCTCCTCCAGCTGCAGAGGAGCCGAACCACGGACAAACAGGGGGAAACGCGGCAGAAAACAGCACCTCAACCCCAAACATCGCTCCAGAAAACCCCGAACTCGCCCCAAAACGTAACGCACCCCCCACACGCCAGCCTCGCGGCCCGTCCCCTGCAGCCCCAGTCAAACCAAAGGTCCCGCCGCGGACCCCCAGCCCTTGGCAGGGCCCTCACCGGCCCGGTGGGGGTGGCGGGAGCGGAGCCTTCCTCCTCCCTTCTTCCTCCTCTTCCTCCTCCACCGCCGCCGAGCGCGGCCCCGCCGCCACTTCCGGGTGCCGCTTCCGCGCCGGTCACGTGACGGCCGCTGGGGGCGGGGCTGCCGCCATCGCTGCCGAGGAGGAAGAAGCGGAGCCGTTGTTGGAGGGGGACACCGCGGAGGGTCACGTGGTGCCATGGCGGGCCGCGGATTGGTTGATGGTCTGTGAGGGGGGAGCCGCCATGATGGGCTCTCAGGGGAGATGAGGGCTTCATAAGGGCCTTGGGGGGTGTTTGTGAACCACAAAAATCACACATTTCGTCCATTAAATAAAGAAAAAAGCGTGACAGCCCTTGGTTAAGCTTTCCTACTGTCTGTGCACCTCTCACTCTGACCTGTCCCTGCCACCCAGTGGGTGCTGGGGCTGCTCAGGGGGCGAAGGGCTGTGTTTGTAAGGGGAGCTCTTATTAAGTATGTCTTACTCAGCTCCCTTCGACTGAGCCTGATGTAGCGCTGCTTGTTCTCATACAAAATCTGGTTCTTTCTGTCTGTCAAAATGGGTTTTAAAAAAGCTAGATGAGCTAAAAAGAAAGGAAGCGGTCCTAAAGGATTTTCAAAGGATAAACCTCAGCAAAAATGGTAGTGGGGTGCCGATAAGAGTAATATGGTAAATTGATTTTAAATAAATAATTTATAAATTATAATAAATTGAGTTTAAATAAGAGGTTATTGGCGTAATAGCACTGCTCATCTTTCATGTATAAAGACATTTAAGCAGGTAAAGCTATGAGCTGAGGAAATTGTCCATTCAAATCATCCTTCCTAAGTAGCATTTTACTGATCTATTTTCAGCACTTTCAGGTGTTTTCAAGTACAGGAGGGACTCAGAGGGGCTGGCTGAGGTCACCATCCTGTTGCTGTTAGTGGTCCGAACGCACAATGAACCAGGTAACAAAGTTTTATTCGAAGCAGCATGCTGGAACTGATACCTGCTGGAGGCAACACTCCTCCGCATGATTTGTGATTGCAAGACAAACAGCTTTTATCAGTGCATTTCAGCGTGTCCTTGAGCCTAACCTGCTGTTCCTGCCTAGCTCCCTGAAAAAGCTCTGGAAACGAAACACAGTGCTGGATTTAATACAGATTAAAATCGGAACGTCAGCTGCCTGGCGGTAGGTGGTAGTGTTAAACCTGTATTTTACGAGGATTAAAAAACATCCAGGCTTCAGCAGAAGTTAAAAATGGCATTCAGCAATCATCCTGGATGCAGTCGTGCAGCGTGTCGTGGATTATCTGCTGTTAGAGCAGCCTTTGGCATTTGCTTAAAGGCAACTCAAGTTAATTGCTGTCAGGTAATGTATTCCTGTCTCCGAGTCATTACTAAAATTAACAGTTGGGATCAATTAGTTCCATTTAATCAGTACTTGATGAAGAGGAGTTGGAAGCGAGTTGAAAGACCTACACAAGCCTGTCAGGTGTATTCACCATGAACTATGCCTAAAGGATGTGTTAGAGATTTACACTTCTGAAATTTACAGGGAGCATTTTTGTTGCATTGCATTTAAGATTTGGAACCAAATAAATAAATAAAAGGTTAATATTACAGAAGTTTCGTCTTGCATTGCATGAAAAAAATGATGTCCAGTCCCACCTCCTAACGGGGTTTTGGTTGGAAAAATCCTACATAGAATGTGTATTTGGGAGTAACATCGTGTAAAAAAGAAAACTTGTCAGGGGAAAAAAAAAAAAAAAAAAAGAGTTGGATTATTTCTCTAAAATCGGAAGTTCGGAATCGCCTGAAATTAATGTTTGGAGGGGAGGCGCCCGGACTACATCTCCCATGATGCACCGCGGCAGGGGGGCCTCCGGGCCATTCACCCCTCCGCAGGACTACATTTCCCAGAAGTCCCCTCGCGGGTTTGTGCCCGGCGTTACGCGCGGCGCCCCGCGCGCTGCCTGCTGGGAGCGGTAGTCCTCCGGGGTGGGGGCGCGGTGACGCCAGCCGGTCGGCGGCGCGGCTGCCGTCAGCGAGGCGGCGCCGGGCGAAGGCGGCGGCGGCGGGGGGGGGGGGGAGGGGGTGTTTACGGGGCGGGCGGCAGCGGCGCCGCCAGCCAGGGCCAGGCCTCGGCGGGGGGGAGCGGCAGGGCCGGGCCGGGCCAGGCCGGGCTAGGCCAGGCCGGGCCTTACCTCAGCAGAATGTCCGCCTGCCACTGCTGCGCCGCGGCCGCGCGGCTGCTGGGCTCTGCGCGGAGAGGTAACCCCTTCCTCAGCCTCCCCTTCCTCCCCTTCCTCCTCTTCCTCTCAGCTCGGGCCTCCTCACTGGGGCTCCCTGGAGACCAGCCCGGCCGCCATCAGAGCCCTCTGCCCCTATTTCGGGTGGTTTTTCCCTCATGAATCCCTTCCCTGCCGCGCTGTAGGGAAAGGGGCTGTCGTTGGGGTGTTTCTGTGGGGTGGTAGAGCAGAGTTCGCGTCAAAAAAAGGGGGTTTTCGGTGCCTGTCGCGCTGTGGGGCTGCTAAATCCAGCTGCTTGGATTTTTTTCAGTCTGAACTTGAAGCGTTTCTCACAAAAACTTGCGCTCAGTCGGCAAAAAATAGTTGCGACCAACTTAATAGACGAGTGAGGCTAGGTACAGGGTGGGCACGGAGGGGGGCTTGCTGCTCTCTTCCTAGTTCTGTCCTTTTCATCTTGTTTTTGTGCGTCGTGAGCATTGACAAGCTGTACACCACCTCAGTGAATGCAGACCGCCCCAAAGTTGTGGGGGAAATCTTTACTGCTGCCATCTCTGCAATAAGTTTTTGAAGGATCGTACCCTCAGGAGTGGCCTGATAAGTCAGGGGAGACGATTTATTGCTCTCACGACGTGAAGTAACTCCGTGCAGGTGCCTTTATCTCTGACATCACCCGTGCTGAAAGGGTCTGGACAAGTCCTTTCAGTTCCAACCCACCCGGCCTCGTGCAAACCCACCGAAACAGCTCGCTTTAAAACAGGCAACAGACAGAATTTATTTAGGAACTATTTTTTGTTTGTGTCGTTTCTTTTTCTCGATAACTAACAGATTTCGTATTTTTTAGTCAGACCTAAGATTTAAAAGGGACGTTTACAAGAACAAATGAGACTAAAACACTGTTACGGGACAATAAGATTTTGCATGAGTTTTCTGTAGAATTTATTTAAAACATTATTTTGGTGCATTTTGGTTGTATCTTGTGATATTGCTGATGGGTCTGATGGTGGAGTGTCCCCTCAGAGGGGAGACTTCTCTCTTGTCAGTCTCCCTCTGATATCGTTGGGCAAAAGATTCTCTCAAAACATTTGAGGTTTGGCCCAGAAGTCAGTATTTCTTCCCTCGCCTGTCAATTAAAGGTTGAAATTGTATAAAGAAGCTTCGCATTTTATCATAACCTGCTAACCTGAACGCCATAGACACAAGCCACCGCTGCTACCAAAACTCGTAGGTTCGGTGCGTGTTCTTTAAGCCGTGTTTCAAAAAAAAACCAGCCAAGCCCTGACTGCAGCCGGTGTGTTTGAGGAGATACTGCCGTGCCAGCCAGCTGTCCTGCTCGCACACTCCCAGCACCTATCAGTCGCTGGAAGTTGCCAGGCGTTTGGGCTGGAATCGCTTTCAAAAATTTGCCTCTGGGCTCAGTTATGCAAGCGAGTCGTTGCGATAGCTTTCTTCCTACTTCTTTAGTTGTACAATGAAGTTCTCTCCAAAAAAAAATAAGTCACACCTAGGTGGGCCGAACCTGAAAGCCACGTCCCAGTGCCTAAAGCTGATGTAGCAGTGATATTTTTTTCTTCTGGCTTAGCCCATCCGTACCCTCTGGAGTTCAGCAGATGTGGCAGGGTGAGTTTAACGCTGTTCTCTAAAGGCTGACCCACTAAAGCTTTCGTAAGAGGAACGGGAGAGAGCTTAAGAGCAGCACACACGTTGCTGACTAGCCTCTGCTGCCAGCAGCCTGTCAAACGCTGGAGGTGAAGTCGCACAACTGCAGCCTTCGGATCGATAGTGGCACAGTAGCTAACGTGGCACCTACCAGCCCGGACGCTTGTGTAGCTTCGTAGGTCATCTGATAAAAGTTTTCAGGGTGTTTTCTGTGTCACTCAATTAAAATTGGCCATCTTTGATCCTCGTACAGTGCTTAGTAGTAAAATGTTTGGTGAGTCTTTATTAGGGCTCTGTTCTTTTTCCATAGGCCGAATCTCTCCTTGCAGCAGGAGAGTTGGGATGTTGTTTTTCACTCAGGGAAGTATTTCTTTTTTTGTCCTTTTTAATTTAAAGGCCCTGTCCCACTTCCCTTTAGCAGCAGTAAAACAAACCTCTGTAAAGGCACCGTTTCTGAGGACTAAACCCCCGAGACAGGGAATTACTGCAAAACAATATAATATTTTGAATGCTCACCACAGTGTGTTCTGTCCTGACAAGTAAATTTAGCACTCCTGATCCTCGGAGCTCCCTGTGCCTATTCAGTCAACAAAACCCAACTGCTTGTTGAAGTGAAGCAGTACTTTAAGATTACTTCTGGCATGTAGCAATCCGTGTGTTTCCGTAGATTCTTCTATGTTGTAATCTAAGGTGTTTACCCGTGTGGTGTGGCACTCGGCAGAGATTAAGATTGGACAATATGCTGATCATTAGACCTCCCTGACTAATTTCCAGACGCAAGTAATAACCACAAATCATCCCTAAGTTCAGGTATCTTAAGCAACACATATCGTAACAAATAACTTCACGTCTCAACTGACTCTGTGTTTCTGGCTATGACGTGACAGAAGTCTGAGGGAGTTCTCACAGTAAATTTAGGCTTGTCTGTAGAGCTTTGCTTCGTTATTTCTTTTTTATTTATCATATTCTAGGTTAGTCCTACCTCTTCCAGTGCAAATTAACCGTATTTCTCTTGCAATTTTTATTGTTCTAATTCTTTTTAGAAGACTTTTTGGGGCTTTCTGTAGAATTCTGGCACTTTCAAACAGATTAATAAACAAGTCTGAACAAGTTTTTAAGTATCATCTTTGCTATATTGCTCTTCTGGTGGTAGGAAGCAAAGAGCTCCTGTCGAATGCATAAAACAAGTAAGAACCGTGGCAGTTTGAATGAAAGAAAGATAAAAGGTACGGATTCCAGGCTCGTCTGTTTACGCTGAGAGATGTTGCAATCACAGGCATGACATCTGTTGATTCGCATCATACCTAGCCATGAAATGTAATCCTACACGCCCGTTAGTTTCTCAATTAGGCTTTATTCCTGTTGGCAACGAGCTGTTTCAACAAAGGTAAGGTTCTGCTGAGTTTACTTGTGCCTGTCTGTACAGGGTCTGTGCGTGCCAAATGCAATTCTGCCTTTTAATTTTCCTCAGAACAACTTTTTTTATCAGGCATTGCTTCAGATTCCTGGAAATTAGTTTTCAGTAGAGTTCGCAGAGACGTGGATTTATTTGGGATAATGGGAATTTGGGTGTTCAGAGTTCTGCTGCCGAAACTTGTGAGCTCTATTCCGTGTAAAAAAAGCAACTTGCATGTTTTCATTTGTTTGTAGGTATCACTTGCGGTCGTACACGCGTCCCTGTTTTAGGAAAGCTCGGGACTTTTGAAACTTGTTCCCTCAAACGAATTCCTCTTAGAAACTTTTCAGAAACACCAGCGTATTTTGCTTCAAAGGATGGCGCAAGCAAGGATAGCTCTGGAGAAGGAAGCAAGGTAATCACCGTGCATTCACGTTTTTCAGTGTTTTGATTTAATGTTTCTTAAATGGTTTTAGCAGATCTATTTAAAATTAAAATTATTTAAAATTAGCATTTTGGAATGTTGCTAACACTTGGCACTTCCAGTCCTTCAATTTGCTGCAGTTGACAGCAAAGGAAAAAATGTAAGCTTGTTAGCAAACTATAGAAATGTCCCATCATGCTTTTCCCAGTTTTATTAATCCTTTTACCTACCCTAAGGGTACCATTTGAACTTTGTGGGATGTTATAAATTCACAACAGTTTTCAGGAGCTCAGGAAAGAGTAGTAATCAGAACTGTTCTCCTGCAAGTCTGCTATCCCCAGATAGGCTTTTAAAAGTGAGTACAGTTTTAAATGTTGTCTTTAATACAACTACTGCATCAGTGTTGACAGGTTTGTGAGGACACCACCTTTATTCTTGCTGGTAAACTTTAATCTCTTTCCATTCTAGTCTTTCTCTGTAGTTATAGTTAATCAACAGCTTCTTCAGATAAATGATTACCTGAGAATAAAATTGCTCTTCAGTCAGCAAATAAATTTTGAGAGTGCAGGTGATAACTTCTGCCTTCATAGGGCACGTCGTCACATCTGAGGCACCTTCCAAAGAATTTTAGTCTTTTGTGCTTGAGAAATAAGTGGGCAAGTAAGGTTAAAAAAATGGGGAAGCGTCTTCGAAGAGGGAAGAAATCTTTTATGTTTCCTGAAATAGTCGCTTTTTGCTACTAGTCAAGGTATAAAGGCACAGAACAAATAGAGATTCAAAAAATGTTAACCGTAGACCCCACTAAATAGCATAAGGTGGAGAAAGACAAGTAGGGCTCTGTCAGGGAACTCTGCCTTAGAAATCAGAAGAGAATTTTTCCAAACGATGTCTGAGATGCTTCTTTTATAGGTCATATCTGCCCCACAGCCATCTGCCAGCACGGCTACATCTGTCAAGGACACGCGGAGAGTTGTGACATGAGGCACACTTGGAATAAACACAGTTGTGATAATGAAATGACTCTCCATGAGTATGATTTGTTTTCTGCTGCGGGGTTAAAATAGGCTATGTCGGAATGTACTAATAAAACATTCCTGACACGCTTTAGCTCGTTAGCTCCAGTGCCAATCAGTTTTAATGTAAATATGGGATGCCTCTTCTAGGAGCATCCAGAATTGGTAGAACTGGGAAATGGAGATGTGTAGACGCTTCAGGGTGTTGTGGTGTTGTCCTGACAACAGTAATTTTGTCGTTCGGGTATTACAACATGCACATTACTGGCTTGCTAAATGCCTAACGTAACAGCTCCACCGTTCGGAGCTAATTGTCTGGAAATCTTTTTTTAGAAGTCCGTCGGTGAGGGGGGTGGTAAGAAGTCCAGCTCTGGAAGTTCTGGGAAAGGAGGGAACCAGCTGCGCTGCCCGAAGTGTGGCGACTTGTGCACACACGTGGAGACCTTTGTCTGTAAGTTCTGATGGATACTTCATAAACAGCCTCACGTGTAATTCTGTTAATGAGCTAACATAGTCCTGATAGCTAAGTTTTCTTAAAAACACATTCTATAATTATTTGAAGTTCTACATAGACCAAAAAAGCCAATCTGGCCGCATCGATGTAAGCATTTACTGCCTGCGTTGATACGTTTGTGTCATTTCCTATGATAAGGTGGAGCAGAACATGGTAGAATTTGGATAGCAACTGTGAATATGCATTTTATAATGGCTTGTTACATTTTATGCAGGGGAAGAGATACTCACGTAAACACTACTGCTTTACTAATGCATTTTTCTATTACACACGTCAATGTTTGTAATGTTTCCTTTGCCTGCTAAATAGTAAGACTAATCCTGCACGTACTGTAACCAAAGTGCTTACCCAGCAGAGGAATTACTGTGTGGCAGATGGCTTCCTCTGATGGTTTATTTATGGCAAAATCAGATTCATAATATATTCCAAACAGGAAACAAAGCCCAAACAGAAAACACAAAATATATCAGGTGCCTGATGTCCAGCAGCGGTAGCAACCTTTTGTTGAAGTACAGCCCAAATTAATGCCAGTTACGCATTTATGCACCTTAAGGTTTTATCAGACTCGGTGTCATTTCTCCATATTTCAGTGCTAATGAGAGCAGCCTAGAACATAGCTGTCAGGAGGCAAATGTCCCCTGTCGGTGGGGCTCAGGGAGGAAGTATCAGGTCATAATCAGGCTTGTGCAGAGAAGCTTAAGACCAGGACAGCATAAGCTTGGTAAATGGCTGTTAATATCCTAGTTGGTGAAAATGGGCAGATGTGCTTTTATTCACTGCTACCTGTACGAAACGTACTATTAAAATGGTTGGGCACCATGAATCACAAGGCAAATCTATGGTAACAGTATGCTTAAATCAAAGTAGACAGAGTCATTCTGAAACTGTCTCACTTCAGCAAGTGGAGAGAACGCATCAGTGGAGGTCGTGCGTTTGTCTGCAAATACCATTCAAGCATTTCCTTGGAGCAGAACAGTCACTGTTCCTTTACAGCAGAGATTTATGAGTATATTTGCATTAGCACTAGGAATCTTTAGGCATGCCTGAAAACTTTCCTATGAAGAAGACTTATTCATAATAATATTATGGGAAAAAATACCAGGTAAATGCAGTCTCAGCTTCAAAAGTAGCAATATGTCACTAGAATCATGGCATTAGAACAGCACAGGTACCACTGAAGCTGGTCAAATTTATCAGAATCTTGAAAGTCAAAGTATGAAGAAGTCTCCTAGTGAAAATTGAACGTATCTGCTTCTGTCATCCTTGCGTGTTCTGCTCTGAGACTTCAGGATTTTACAGCCTTTATTTAAAGTCTGTTCAAACTAAGCGCAGTGAAACTAACAGAGTAGAGTGGACTTTCTCACTCTATTAATTGTTAACTTAAAATCTTTGTTTTCAATTTTATTTTCCTGATTTGCTTTAATTTCTCAGAAATTCCTGAGTCATAGTCAAGTTTTCTCTGGATGTGTTTCGTTCTGGCTTAGTCTGTTACTTGGAGTACACAGCTTCCCAGCCAAATCGAAGAATATAAAGCAGCTGGAAAACAAAAGGGCTGTGTTCTAACTCTCTTAAAATATATATATATTAAAAAAATAATAATAAGGAAAAATTAAGTTCCAAAATGAACGGGTTGTAAGTTCTATTACACATGTTGCAACGTGATTTTCAGTTAAACCTTTGTTGCTCACTTAGCAAAAATGATGAATTCATCCAGTTCTGGTTTGAATTACAGAACTGTGGAGCCCCACATGTTCAAAGCCAAAGGAAAATAATGAATTAGCATTTGTTTTAATTTTAAATAATAGAGTTTTAGTCACTTTGAGAGGAGTAGTGAAATAAAATATGGAATAAAAACCACATTTATTAGTGAATTAGTTTGCAGTTAACCATCAAGTGGACAAATCTCGCACAAATGATTTTTTTTGCTATGGTTTTCCAGTAATTAATTACTGAGGAAGAATGAAACATGTTAATAAACACACCTTTGGCACATTCTTGCAGCAGTTCCTGCCTTGTTTTGGTTTCCGGAACCATGCGAGGTGTTCTGTGATCGGTGAAATAAGATGTGAGCCTCAGATGCAGTGAAATCCAATAGCTTTAGAAGCCTTAACGAGGCGCTGCTTTTGCTGTCTCCAGCTGATGCCATTAGCTCTCATCCTCAAGAGCAAAACTTGCCTGCTACTGCAGGTACTTACCAGGCTACAGGCTTCCCTGCTCTTTTTTCCTGATGTCATTTTACCTCATCAGTTTGGTAGGCCATTGTCACAGCCCTACAAGCGTTTTCAGGATTAATCCTCCTCTTGTTTTGACTTCCTGTGCGTGTTGTAGAAGCCCAGCATTTCTCTTGGGCAAGGTCAGCTTGTGGGGACTTCAGAAATCTCTTTACAAACACAGCCTCGGGTGTGCTAACAGTAACATTGTCTGTTCTACAACCTCTTCTGTGATTTTTCTTTGGGGTAGAGCTAATAAAGCTGTGGATGCCACCATATTATGTGCTACAGTATTAAAATAATCAGTTATTTATTCTGCCATAAGGTGTATTCAGTATTAAAAAAGTAAAACGCTGATGCCAGCTATATGGAAGGCAAAACCAAGCTATAAATAAGCAGCTGGTTTATTGCTAGAGGCTGTTAGTAACTCAGCTGCTGCAATACTCCACAAGCCATTTACTAAAAGCTTTTTAAGAGTTCAGAAGTTCTGACATAGCAATTCTTCCTGTGGTTGTTTTGCTACGTTTCCTTTACTATGAATTTAATGCATTTTCTAATATATTTAGTTCTTGTTGCACTCAATTTCTATGTAACAGAATATAGCAACGTTGTTAGAAAAGATCTATTTCAGACTATAAACTTAATTTTCTTTAGTTTAGATTATTTCAACTTGGCTTTTCCCAAAGACATAAAGTAGCGCAAATTCTATTTTATGGGTTTTGAAACCCGTCTTTACAATCCTTGCTTCTTGAGAAGCGATTCACAAAGCCAGCAGCAGGAGCGTTTGGATTTTGAAACAAATGTGTTCTTGACAATAAAATGCATAAGCAAAGGATCTTGGAAATTCTCCGAATCCTGATCACCTGCTGCATACCGTAGCTGTCTCTTGTTGGGGTGTGATGCTGCGCTCCGTGTCTCTGGAGCATCACGTAGCCAGAGGGATGCAGAGACCAGGAGCTGCCCTGGCTGTCTTTCCGTGAACCTGCTGCATGCTGCCTTTGAGATTTATGTCGTAGATTGCTTTCCCACCCCTTATTCTGTCCCTAAGCACAACGTTTTTGCCTGCTAGTTTGAGCTATTAACACTTCTGCAGAGTTAGAAGCCCTCATTAATTTAGCATCGCTTTGAGGTGAAGAGTTTCCTCTACCAGGTTTAGTGCTCCTGACAAAGTACAAAATAGTTTTGCTTTCCAGTCCCTTGTAGGGTACCTGTCCTGCGTTGTGACTTCAGGCAAATTGCATTCCTTCTGTCAGCGAGTACTGAGTCATTTCTCTTACCATTTTGTTCACTTTTTCTGCAGCTTCCACCCGTTTTGTGAAGTGTGAGAAGTGTCACCATTTTTTTGTTGTACTGTCAGAGGCAGACACAAAAAAGAGCATCATTAAAGAGCCTGAGTCAGCTGCAGAAGCTGTGAAATTGGCATTCCAGCAGAAGCCACCTCCTCCACCGAAAAAGGTACGGTTCTTCATGCCACCCTGATGTTCCCTTGCATTACATCACGTTGGAAGACTTCTTAATCTGCATCGTGTGCAATGGTCTGCTGTGACAGAGCAACAATAAAGGCGATTAGTTCAAGATTAAACCTTTTAGAGCTTTGTGATGCAGCAGAGCACTGGTAAAGGAATAAACAGATCCCATAAAAGTAGTTGGGCTCGTCTTCCTCTGGATTTGTCTTGTGACTGAGGTGCAATACCTTAATTTTGGCCTTGTGACCCTGAGGCAACCTCAGTCCTTGCCAACCGTGGTATCTTTAATTTCCTGCTCTGACCTCATTTTCCTCATGCTAACATTGGCAGCTTCTTTCTATAGCTGCAAAACCTTTTGTGTGGCCTTGTTCTGGGTGAGAACTGTGGCTAGATGGTGTGTGGCTGCAACCTGTCTACTGCTGCCTCCACATGAAGTCACTGGGTTTCCTTCTTCCAGAAGGAGGAGAGGGAGCTCACTGTGTTCTGCAGTTCCTAGTGGACTGCAGTGCTTTCTAAAGCTACACATGGCTCCTGGATAGGCCTCTCGTAAGAACTTAAATATACCTGAAATTTGTTTCACCCAAATTTGCAAAAGAAAGGACAGTGGTTTCAAATATTAGTAGAAGAGAACTCGCAGACACAATGTAGTTATGTAAATCCAACCTTTTCCAGTAACCTTATCAACAGGAATCTATTTTGCATTTTAAATGTTGGTTTTCTATTTCTCTGCTCTGTAACATTCTCCAGGTTTTGTTACAGACTGAAATAAAATCAAGTCAGAACTGTTTAGTCCAGCTTTGGGGGTTAGAGCTTTTGCTTATGTCCTGTGTGTTTTATCCCAAAATCACAGGGTTCAGCTTTGCTTAGTTATCAAGATTTCAGAATTTGTGTCAGAATCTTTGCACACCTTCACAAAATAAAGCAACACTCAAGTTTCATTTTTGAATGTCCTGTAAAGTCTTAGCTTTGTCACAATTTACTACTTTTTCTTGCTATGAGGTTGTTCAGAAATGTTACTAATACTGAGTCATCTTTCAGATTTATAACTACCTCGACAAATATGTTGTTGGTCAGTGTTTTGCCAAGAAGGTGCTTTCGGTAGCTGTGTATAATCATTACAAGAGGATCTACAATAATATTCCAGCTAACCTGAGACAGCAGGCTGAAGTTGAAAAGCAGACTTCTTTAACACCGAGAGGTTTGTCTGATGTTTGGTATTCTGGTCAAAAAAACCCCTTTCAGTTCCCTAATTTATATTTTTGGATCTCTAATAGTAGTAGTTGATCTGTCATCCGTATAGATTTAATTTTAATTCAATAATGTTTTGCAAATGAGGTGATGGAGCTCCCTAAAATGATGTTTGATAGACTTGAACCTTATTAGGTAAAACCCAACACTTTCAGAAACCACTATATATGCAGATTCACTGCATTCTGAGAGTATAGCTCAAAAGTGGACCAGTCTGTGTTCACTGCCCGACCAAAGCAAAGTGGGATAAGCACGTACTGCATCAGTAAGTTAAGAAACATACGGACACTTCTACCTTGCCACTAGATATTCTGTAACTGAGATGATTTAAAAATTTCTATTAAATTTGAATTTCACTGCGTGTGAACTTCAGTGATTTATTTAAACAGTAATCCAGAAGGTTTATGATGCCATGGCTGTTGTCTACCTATTCCATAGGGTAAACGATAAAATATATAACATTTTTTACTGGCACATGTTAGGAGGTGTTTAAGTTTATAACGTGAGCCTCCTGATTTTTTCTTTCTAATCTCCTTTACTGCTTAATGGCTTAATCTGCAAGCAGCAATGCAGATCACAAAGGCAATATTTTGCATGATGAATTTGATGAATAGCTACCTTTCTAAACTTGCCTGTTGTTGGCAGCATCTGCTGGTCACCATAGTATTGTTCGATATCTAGCAGGTGTAGTTTGAGCTTCTCTTGGCAGTACTTTTGCTCCTGAGTAAGTGTGCAGCTATGTTGATCTAATGTATTTTTAGAAGAAGGATTAAGTTACTGTCTCCGATTCAAAGTGTACCTTGATTTTTTTTTCCTTAAGGTGTTTTGTTCTGTATTCCAATTAATAGTACGCTAAGCAAACAAATCTTGTTCTTTTTTGAATTTACTTAAAGAAACATTTAGCGCGATGGTTAAACTGTTCTGGTAGCGGTAGGAGAGCAGTCCTGTACCTGGCACAGGAAAGTTCCTGGTCCTCCACAGCGGATAAAATGGTGTGCACCCAAAGAGCCTGGCAGGGAATGTTTATAACTGAACGTATCTCAAAGTATTATCGATCTTATTTAGTAACGCTCAGCTATAAATGCGTGAGTTTAAGGAAGTCTTTTCAAAACGAAGTTGTGTTATAGCATTTTTCCTCCTATAAATGCAAACAAAAATCTAATTAGAGTTAATAGTCTGTAAACGTTTTAAGTAGTAGATAGCTGGCTGTCATTTTACAAGCATGCAAGTTGACTTTGGGGCTAATTTGACAGCAATAAAAACTAATTAACGCGGGGATTTTGTGTTAGAAATACCTTCTTACACAGTGATGAAATGTATTCAGAAGAGGGCAAGAGGTGGAGAATTTATAAGCTTTTATAAACTTACTTTTTATTACTGTTTTCATCCTCTCTCTTAGAATTAGAAATCAGAAGACGGGAGGATGAGTACAGATTTACAAGTAAGTGAACTCTCTCCTCGTGTCCTCCTCTGCAATATGTACTCTTGTGGTGTTAATGTAGAGTAGTGTGTAGTGACCATTGGTCAGAAATGCTGAGTAAAAAATCCTTTTGCTTTTCTCCTGTAATTAAATTTAACTGGTGGCATTGAGCATCTTGACTGAGGCGACTAGGACCTGGCTTTATCTCATTGTAGGCAGAGAGCAGGTAGAATGTGAAGTTAGTTACCTTTTATAAAGTTGGTTAAATAATCACCTGTCCATTAGAATCATCCTCAATAGAACAAGTGAAAGTTGAGATTTTTTTTTAAACTTAATCCCTGATGTGATTATATCAATGCCATACAAAATACATCGTGAGGTAGATAATAGGGAAGTTCTGTAACTGTTTTCTGCAGAGTATCTACACTTTTAAAGAGCACCCTCACCTGGAACCTCAGTACCATTTCTTTGTCCAGGTGATGTCAAACACTTATTTTTGCTCCACCAAAACTCTTGCTGGTTATTGAACTTTGTCCTTAGTCTGGAGTTTGTAATCCCAGTTACACCTCTTCAGAACAGTTTCCTTAATCTTCAAAATTCTACTCTTCAAGCCAACTAAAACTGTAGTGCTATGGAAAAAAGAAAATTCAGCTCAAATTCCTTATCCACGTATGAACACAAAACCTGTAACAACTGAACTAAGAGAAGTTTTTAAGCCTTGAGAGTAGACCTGTGCATTGGTTTTGTAACTGTTACAGTCAGTTCTTTTATTTTCTCGACACAGAGGTCAATGGTTTGCATTTATTTCTATGTTTAAAAAAAAAAATAAAAATACCTGCAATGAAAATGAGTCAATTTTTGTAAGTACTGAAAATTTCTCTAGCAGTTTTTTAAAATAATCCACTGTATCATTAGAAATTCTCTCCATATATGTAGATACACACTTCTGCAAAAATATGGTTGGAACTCATTTTTTTTTATAAGAGCTGCAGCAAATTTCTGTTGCAGCCCTAGCTCTAAGTTTTTGTACAAATAGGTGGAATTTTAAGTTCACAAAAAAAAAAGGTAAAGCTTTTATTATGCATTTAAGGTAAAGACAAGCCTTGTCAGTGCTTCAACGCTACTACTATTGTTCTTTTCAGAGCTGCTGCAGATTGCTGGGATTAGTCCACATGGTAATGCTTTAGGAGCATCAATGCAGCAACAAATGAACCAGCAAATACCTCAGGAAAAACGGGGAGGAGAAGTACTCGATTCGCCCAATGATGACATAAAACTTGAAAAAAGTAATATTTTGCTGCTTGGACCAACTGGATCAGGTATACAGCTGCGTCATCTTACACATCTAATTTTTCTTAGAATTGAGTGATTTTTTTTATTTTTTTCCCTATTCTGTGACTATTTTAGTTTGGTCTTTGTAAAACTAAACTGTAAATTCCAAACCGGGATTTTATGCTTTCATGTCACTGTGTCAAGCTGAGCTAAACGGCCTTAAAAAGGAAGGAAGTCTGGTTATATTGTTTATGGATTTTTTTTTTTTTTTGTGCCTTTAAATACTGACTGATTAAAAGATGTAAGTTTTCCCTAAGCTGAAATACAACGCATCTAAAGTTTGTCTGCTTTTTAGATGGCAAGCTGAGATGCTGTGGTTAGGAAGTGATGTTTCACACCTGGGACAGATCACTTACAGGTGGTTAAAAGAAATGATATCCGTGTGTTCATAGGAAATGGAAATGTTTGTGCTGTTGTGATGGCAGAGGATTTGGGAGAATATTCACTAAATGGTACTAGAATTATGTTTCTCCCCAACTTCAAAGCAGGAGCAATGGGTCATTGCACTGCACCCTTCGTGCAAAGGACCATGTATTGACTTAATCTTTAATATATTCAAGTAAATGGATTTTCTTTTGCGTATTGTACGACATTTATCTGTGGTACAGTGAGCGTTTCAAGCTGCCTCATATACAGCATTGGTCTTAATCAAAAATACAGCTTGCTGACACAAGCACTGTTTGTGAAAACTGGCTGCATTGGAAAATTTTCTTATTGTATGAACATGCTGATATCATTTTAAATCTCTGATGACAGTAATAATGATCCTGTGGTAAATACTTAGCTTTGTGTGCTCTGAAGAACTATATGGCAGTTACAACATGCACTTCTTGTTTTACCAGGTAAAACCTTGCTGGCTCAGACTCTAGCTAAATGCCTAGATGTACCTTTTGCCATCTGTGACTGTACTACCTTGACTCAAGCTGGCTACGTTGGAGAAGACATTGAATCTGTCATTGCAAAACTGCTGCAGGATGCCAACTACAACGTAGAAAAAGCTCAGCAAGGTAAACCTTTAAATTTCCTGAAGTTCACGAATGGATTGTTAACCTTAGGCGTTCTAAACCTGGCGATAACCAGTATTTCTGTAACTTACGTTTTTTGTGTCACATCCCTGAATTTTACCACTTTGAAATCAGAAATAATAAACCTGAAAAGAGCTCTAAGTATATCTTGCAGTTCTTGCTCTTGTCCCGAGCTTTGTTTAGATATTCAGGTCATACATTTTTGCAACCTGAAATAGGAAGGTAGAACAGATTGCCATCTTAAACTGTGTTCTTCCCTGTGCGTAAACTTTTGCCTCTTAAAAAGTAGAACGTTCCTTCAATCCGTTTTCTGTAACTGCAGGAATTGTTTTTCTGGACGAAGTAGATAAGATTGGCAGCGTTCCCGGCATTCATCAGTTACGGGATGTCGGAGGAGAAGGCGTTCAACAAGTAAGTATTTCCATGGAGTGGCTTTATGTAGTTCATCGAGTCTGCTATGTGAGGTAGCATGAGACTGTAGAGTTACATTTCTTCAGTTTCTTAACTATTAACCTCTGAAACTCTCACCTTTCCTGTTTACTTCATTCCAAAAAAAAAAAAGCCAAAAGCAACTCAGGGCTGTATTGTGGAAAAGTTTTGGTTTAAAATATCTTTGCAGTATCAGGTAGCAAGTTGCGTAACAGAGGCAAGAATAGATAACAGTTCACGTTTTTGACAAAACCCTCAAAGCAGTTCATTGCTCTGTGCGACTCATCATTTGGATGGGAGTTGCATTAAAAGATTTTGGTCTATCCTGACAACTGATTTCTTTAGACATTTACAATTAGTATAAAGACAGAAGGAATTAAAAATTGAAGGAAAACCTGTAAAGATATATGCAGTATCGTATGTGTTCTTGTATGGTACTGCACTTCTTTTATTAAAAACATTATTTGTTTATTCTCTCCTCCTTAGGGCCTGTTAAAATTACTAGAAGGCACAATAGTAAACGTTCCAGAAAAGAATTCCCGTAAGCTACGTGGAGAAACGGTGCAGGTGGACACAACAAACATCCTCTTTGTAGCCTCTGGTGCTTTCAATGGTCTCGACAGAATTATCAGCAGGAGGAAAAATGAAAAAGTGAGTATATCAGGCTGCGTTTGAACTGAAATTGTAATCCTGAGTGCTGTTCACGCAGTACTCACTCCTGAAGGTCTTGCTGTACTTGTAAATCCACTAAGTCTGTGTGTAGAGCAGTGGTTTTCTTTCTGTTATCTGAGGACCTGAGGTCAAGGAGCCTAAAAAAGGTAGCAAAGAGCAAACCTGTTAGTAGGCTGAAGCCAGCTAGCAGTGGTCTCTGCTTCCACAGAGAAATTTTTAGCATATGCAAATAGAAGAAGGTTCAAAACTGTTGGTAGTGCACTTACTGTGTCGTCCTTAAGTGGTCGCTTCTTAAACTTTTGCAATGCCCTATTTTTCTTAAAAACGGAATAAGAGACAGTTCTAGCAGCGATAAGAGGAGTTCTTTCAGGTGGAGTGTGCCAAGTATGGAACTGAGAAAACCTTTGTGTATCAGTAGAAAAAAGATTTTACTTTTTTAATAGATACGTGAATATCTTGAGTAAATGGTGTTAAAAGCTCCCATCTTACGAAAATACCTAGTCATGCATTTTTTGTTTTGTATACTGATAATTTGGGAACAGTCCTATAAGCTTCAGCTTTCTGACAAAGTGTGTACCTAGTTTCTAACTGGAGGAGTGACATAAATCCAAATTACTGTTTATAAAAATGGACGTATCATGTAGGCATTTTTGCATGCATCTGTGTTGCTTCTGTAGAGCATTTTTTAGTGTCGCTTTTACTTGAAAACTTCTTAAGACATGTTACTAACCTTACTTTTATTGTCTAACATTAAAAGTAATTTCTTAAGCTTAGATTAATATGTAATGACTCCATTTTTTTTTTATACACCTGCATCATGATTTAGTTACATAAAGAAAACTTTATGTAATCACAACGTGTTTGTGTTGCAGTACCTAGGGTTTGGGACACCATCTAATATCGGAAAAGGCAGAAGGGCTGCAGCAGCAGCTGATCTGGCTAATATCAGTGGAGAGTCCAATACGCACGAAGACATAGAAGAAAAGGATCGCTTGCTGCGTCACGTGGAAGCCAGAGATCTCATTGAATTTGGCATGATTCCTGAGTTCGTGGGACGTTTGCCTGTTGTGGTTCCTCTGCACAGCCTTGATGAGAAAACCCTCGTACGGATTCTTACTGAGCCACGAAATGCTGTGGTCCCCCAGTACCAGGCGTTATTCAGCATGGACAAGGTTTGCACTTTTGACAGCTTTTCAATACTCTTGTTTATAAAATACAGTATTAAAAAGCAGCCTCACTCTAAAGATACTGTGTTTTGTGGCTGTTCACTACTTCATTCTTAACATGCTATTGAGTTATAAGTGAAATAATTAACTAAACTTACTATTTTTCTGTATGTAGTGTGAATTAAATGTAACTGAAGATGCATTGAAGGCTATAGCCAGACTGGCCCTGGACAGAAAAACTGGTGCAAGAGGTCTGCGATCTATAATGGTAAGTAAATCAAGTTTCTTATTGAGTACATGGTTTAATCTTGAGTAAATTAAACTACCCATATTCATATATGTGGCCCTAATCATAACAGTTTACAGATAAAGCCTTACTTGGCTTGGGGTCTTGCATAGATACAATAAATCTCTTCCTAGCAATGTGTGTATTCAGCTTTCTTCCTTCAAGAAAAACCTCTGGCCTTGAGAATCACTTGCTAACTGTATTTGTTTTTTGAAGATGAAGAAGATGGCATGCAGAAATATTTTTTTCTTCTGTTTTTCTGTGTTTTTTTTTTTTTGTAGGAAAAGCTGTTGCTGGAGCCCATGTTCGAGGTGCCCAATTCTGACATCGTATGCGTGGAAGTGGACAAAGATGTTGTAGAAGGCAAAAAAGAGCCAGGATACATTAGGTAAAACCATAATGGCAGTATCAGAACAGACGAATAACACAGTTAGGGATCCTGATTTTTGCCATAGGAACGAGTTTATAAACACACAATCTAAATAGGATCCAGTATTTGTATACTGTACACAGTTGACTTAGTGCCTATTCTGTCCTCCAGACTTGGGGTTTGTATTTCTTTAGTTTTTAAATAGAAATGAAAAAATAAACATACGTGAAGTTACTTTAAACCTTGTGCGTGTGTGTATATACCTGTAGAAATAAAGTAAATGATCAGCATCAAAAGGTAACAGTAAAAATCTGAAGTTTTAAATGTGGCTGTGCTGAAGTTTCACAAGCAGAATCTTTCCTTCTAGCTTCTACCACTCTGAGGTAATTTTTTATGCAAGCTCCAGGCTGCAGCAGTTTTCTCCTCCATTACTCTTACAGCAGTGGAGAGCCAAAAAGCAGCATCTATTGATTTGCTGAGCACTCGTTAAAATAATCAATGTGGTAATGATTGTAATATGGTAATGATGTGGTAGAGCACTGAAAGCACTGGGCTAGTCTACGTTTAAAGGAAAAGAAATAATTTTAGTGAACAGGCAGTGGAGTTGAGAGGGAATGGGTCAGGTTTAGAAAAAAAGAGGAATATTTAGAAACTTCAGCTTGGTTTCCACCTCTGCTAGAAACTTTTGAGTGACTTTGTCCACTGAGATGCATGCTCTGCATTTATCTGTGTCTTGATGAAGCTTGGTTCAGTGCACCTCATTTCTCAAAGGGAGGGGTGGAAGCCGAAGGTGTTAGTCTTACAGTGATGGTTGCTTTCTGTTATTTTGCAGAGCGCCAGCACTTGTGTTTGCTGGAAAATTAAAATTTACAGACTAAATTTACAGATAATTTAACTGAATTTATTAACTCTTTGATTACTTTTTCAGTAATGAGACTGCATGCTAGTAGTTTAAGTGTGCATAGCACCATTTTCAGATCAGAATGTCATTAAGCAGATGGCATGCTTGTCAGAACATTTTTCATCGTGGCACTTCACAGGTGGAATATTTACCACAAGCTATGGAAACTGTCTCCGTTTTTCCCCCCCCTCAATTTATAAAGTATCTGATCAGTTCGTTTTAATTATAGGGCTCCCACTAAAGATTCATCTGAAGAGGAATATGACTCTGGAGTTGAGGAAGAAGGCTGGCCTCGACAAGCAGATGCTGCAAACCATTAAATACTGTCAGAATGCTCTCCTGCATAAAGCGCACTTGGTTATTTCCTTAGGATTTGCCTCTGGCTTCACAAATCTGATACTAACAGCATTGGATCTATCTCGGATATGATACGTGATGAGGAACCTTATTAGATAAATCAGATCGTGTATTTTACTGTGACACCACATTGATTTATTTGATGGACATTGTGTGGACTTGACTGGCATAATGTTCAAATATAAATTGTATATTACATTTGTTCGATTAAAATGTATAGCAAATATAGCAACACCTGAATTGCTTTTTCTAAAAACTAAACAGCAATGCAGGTACTACCAATAGTTAGATTTTACAATAATGTTACTCTACAAATGGGAAAACAAGTTTAATAATTAGTAGAGGGTGAATAAACTATTAGCTCCTCACGTGACTCGCACGGGGTTGTGTTCAGGTCAGTGTTAGATTCCTGCTGGTGTTTGAAAGCCAGCGGGTGCTGGAGTGACTTGTTACATGTGGCGTGGGAGGAAGCCCTTGCAACAGGATTTTGAAAAAAAAAAACTAGGGGACACTTTATGGACACTGCTGGGAGATTTTGCTAAATGTAACACGAGCTTGTTACGTTAATTTGGATGCGATATCAAATACATCCTATTGCTCACCTCTCCATTAGGAGTAAGTTTTAGTCACCTGGAGAACCGTGAAAGAAGGTGAAGACAACAATTCGCTCATTTTTTTCCAGAAGGGTAAATAAGATTTCCAGGAATTGGTAAGCCATCTGAGTTTGGAAGAGAACTTGGCATAAATTTTTAAATATTAATGTTCTAATATAGTACATTTTGTTTAACATATTGGAACTATCATGCATCAATTTTTTGGTGCCAGGTATTTGCCCAACCTATCTTATAATGTTGAGATGAAAGAAGTAAATGTATAATATTTTTGATGTAATCGGTAGTGATTGTTCACATGACAGTGCTTTTAAGTTATATGCTCAAATGCTAGTACTGCATCTTGTGGTTTTGTCTTTGATTTTTAGTCTCACAGCAAGCAATCCTCCCTCTTCTGTTTCACATCAAAATAAATTCAATCCTTTAGGAAAGTCTTTGTAAAAAAACAAAACACTAAAGGACCTGTGTGTTTTTTATTTGTTCCAGGAATTAAAATTGTTGCTTACAACTTGGTTTTGTCCTTCAGTGATACACGGATTTAGGTTTTTACTGGGCCCTTTTTAAATTTTAATTCACGCTACTTAAATAAAACTTGCACCATTCTTTTCCACCTAGTAGCTATTTTGGGTAAGGAAGGGTACTGCAGATGTTGGCCCTATTTTTTGTTAATTTTTGGTATGTAAATTTTAAGTGATGGTCCTGTAATTCTTGTGTTCTTACACAGAAAGCAGTTTTAGCAGCAGAATCCTGTTAGGATTTCACATTTTTTTCTGGTTAAATGACCCATTAATGGTTCAGAAAAAGCTGCTTTTAGAATTGAGGAAGTTTCTAAGAGATGCTTAGTCACCTCAAATCGATATCTACGGTGATCTGCCTGTAACTTCATCCTCATCCTCCTTTTTGTAGAGTGAAGAACGTAACCGACTGCTTTTAACTCCAAATTCTTTAATCCTTTTTTAAGTGGAGCTGTGGGGGGGAAGAAACATTTTAGGCAAAACTGTTGAACAACTTAGTTTTGGAAGTTGTTTCGCCTTCTGTAACCAAGACCTGTTTTTAAGGAAACAAATGCTGTGTACCTACAGTTTGTACTTCACTGCTGGCGTTTGAATAAAACAAAGTGGAATACGAGAGAGCGAGACTTGTCCTCCGTGGGCGACGCTGGGCTGGACAGGCGTGGTGGTTACCCGCGTGTGTATGGGGGCTGTTTCTGGATGGTGTTTTAAGCTTTTTGTTGATTTTCAAGGGATGTTTTGTTCCAGATTTTCGCTTTTTTGGTTTAAACTGATGCAGATGCATGGAGAAAGGTGATGCTGGGGGGCTCTAACACTTTAACACGTTATAAAAAGCTGTCGAAAAGCCGAGGAGCCCCATCTCGGCCTCGGCACGCAGCCAGGGCCTTCCAGCTTGGGGGGCTTCGCCCCTGTCCCTGCTCCTCCGTGGGGCCCGGCTGCGGGGGGCCCGATCCCCGCTGCCGCCTTAGCCACGCCCACCATGGCGATAACCCCGCCCACGCCGCACAAACCCCGCCCACAATACCGGTAACCACGCCCACACAAACACAAACCCCGCCCACAATACCGCTAACCACTCCCGTACCGCACTAGCCCCGCCTACCACCGCGGAGGCCCCGCCCATCCCTCCCTCCCCTCCCTCTCCCAAGATGGCGGCCCCGCCGCCGCCGCCATTCCCTGGCCGCTTCACTCCGCCGCCGTTCCGCTCCTTCCCCCCGGGGCCTTTCCCCCCGCCTCCCTCCGCTCCCTTCCCCGGCCGCCCGGCTCCCCCTTTCGCTGCGGCTCCCCCGCCGTTCCTCCTGCCTCCCGAAGCCTCTCCCTACTTCCCGGCTCCCCGCCCCACCGCCGCCCCGCCGCTCTTCCCCCCGTGGCCATCAACCGAGCGGCCCCCGGCCGGCCGCGGGGCTCCTCCGGGCGATGCGGAGGCGGAGGAGGAGGCTCAGCAGCGGCTGCGGGACGAGCAGTGGCTGACGCAGTTCCTGGCCCGACGCCGGGCTCCCCAAGTCGCTGCTTCTCTTCCTCCCGTGCCCCCCGGTGCCAGCCCCGAGGCCGGGCGGCGGCTGGCGGTGAAGGCGCTGGGGCTGGTGGCTCGCCTGGCCGCCGCCTGCCGGGCCCTGAAGCGGCTGGAGGCCGAGGGGGACGAGGAAGGATGGGGAGAGGCGCAAGCGGAAGCCGAGGCGGCGAGGTCGGAGCTGCGGGAGGCCGTGAGGCCGCTGAGGGAACCCGGCTACCTGCGGGAGCTGGGGAGGAAGGCCGAGAAGGCGAGGAAGAGGAGGCAGCGCCTCCAAAGGAGGAAGCAAGAGGCCAAGGCGGCCAAGGAGGAGGAGGCCGCACGAGCTGCCGAGAGGGAGGCCGAGATCGACCGGTGGAGGGCTAAGTGCATCCAGGAGGTGGAGGAGAAGAACCGGGTACGGCCTCCAGCGTCGTGTGGCCTCATCCTGCCGTCCCCTCGCACCCCACGGGTGCTGCACCAGCTTCACGCCAGCCTTCGGCCTCCGTGGCTGCTGATGGCCCAGGAGGTTCAGCGGCGCTCACAGCCCTTGGTGGCTTCTGGAGAGGCCCCGGCAGACATCTCGGCTGTGCCACATCCGTGTCCTGGCCTGGCGGGTGCGGGTTGAGCGAGCTCAGGTGCACGTCGAGGTCTTCGTTTGTGGTCCTGAGCTCGCAGCCTCCCTGTGTCTCAGCGGTGCCTGTGCGCCCTCAGCTACCCAGCAGCGGTCAGCAGGGTCTGGTGCCTCGGCCTTGCCACCTGCTTTGTCCCTACAAAGCTCGCTCGCAAGGTTTTCCATCTCGTGGGGAAGTAAAACAGCTCCAAAGCAAAAAAACAAATCAGCCAACCAACAGAACTCTCAAACTAGGCTCGATGTGAAGTGTTGCAGGCACCTGTTTGTTGGTTGCTGGTCAAAGATTCGCCCCTGTAGGGGTGCTGTGCCCATTGCTCGGGAGGTGCAGAGCAGCTGTTGTGAAAGGTTTCGCCTTCAGACTCTGCCATGTTAATGGTCTCTAACTGCACAGCTGTAAAACCGGGGTGGTTTCTATTTATTGTGCATTTTTGCTAATTTTCTGAAGCTAAAGATTGTTGGGCTTCACAAATTCAACAGCCATTCTGGCCCAAATTTACAAGTGGCTCAGCATTTATGTATTTTTTCCTGAAGCCTATTAGGTTTTGTCTTTTTGGTAAAAGATCAGATGGTTGACTTGCTGTGTTACTAGGAAGCTATTTTGATCTCCAGGGCTTTGCTCATCTTTTTAAAACTACCTTTTCTTGTCTATGTGGGATATTTCATGCATTGTTTTTTTCCTTTCCTTTGCAGGAGCGGGAACTTAAGGCTGCTGCAGACAGCGTCTTGTCTGAGGTCAGGAAGAAGCAAGCAGACACGAAGAGAATGATGGACATCCTGCGTGCCTTAGAAAAGCTTCGGAAACTGAGAAAAGAGGCTGCTGGCAGAAAAGGTTAATTAGGAGAATTTTTCCAAACTTTTCTAGTTGGGCTTGCAGGAAATAATGTGAGGTGGAAGGTGCAGTTTGGAAAAGCTGTTTCTTAATCAATGGGTTTAGTTATGTTGTTATGTGAGAATAGCTATAAAATGCTGAACAGCAAGTCGGATGCAGTGGCTGCATGCCTACATTTCCAAGCTCCTCCTTATCAGAAAATTCTGTCGAGGTAATCATTGGCAAGGTTAGGCTTAAGCTTCTCTGACGTTTGGCCAGCTCCGCTCTTTAGTCTGTTAACAGAGCCTCTTCTCAATCTGAAAATTTTAAATTAATTCTTTTTCTCTTTAGGTGTTTGTCCGCCTCCCTCAGCAGACGAAGCATTTGAGAGTCAGGTAGAAAGTCTCAAAACGTTGCTAAAAAACCGGACAGAGCTGTACGAAGCTGAGGAGAGAGCGTTAAGAGTTATGTTGGAGGGAGAACAGGAGGAAGAACGGAAGAGGGAAATGGAGAAGAAACAGAAGAAGGAAAGGGAAAAACTTCTACAGCAGAAACGTGAAATTGATTCCAAGCTGTTTGGGGATCCAGGTAGATGCTGCGTGCTGTACATCACTGTGTTGTTTTTTCATCTCTTAGGCGCTGGGTTTAAATTATAGGAGCAAAAAATATCTGAAAAAGAAGTCATCTGCTGGAGTAATTTATGCTTAGAGGAAAAGATGGGATAAACGTAGAGAAAGAGTTTAACTGCTTTTAACAAATGTGATGCAAGAAGAACTGTTTAGCTCTTCAGCATAGGCTGCAATATTTCTCAAGCTGACTCCATAACATTTTGCAAGAGGTTGTAGATGAGCTGAAGTAGGAATAAACAGAGTAGATTGAAGACTTCCTGCACCCAGTGGATGCTGTAGTTTGGTGATTCAGTAAGCGAGATTTGGGTAATTTGTAAAGATTCAGTGTCCATATGTACCCCTTATTTGGAGGATGGAGGCAGGAAAAAGTTTTGCTAGTCCTGACTTTACTCTGACAGCTCTGGTAAGGATGAAGAGATGTGCAAAGCATCTAAATAATCCTTAACATGCTGTGTAGGTAAAGACCCCAAGTTAGGTTGGGGAGTAACAAATGAGCTGGCAAATTTGAGGCTTCTAAGACTTCCTAGAATCTAAGGTGTCTCTGGTTTATTGAATAATTTCTATGTCTGTGTTTTAACAGATGAATTTCCTCTTGCCCATCTACTGCAACCCTTCAGAGAATATTACTTACAAGCCGAGCATTCTGTAGCAGCTCTGATCCAGATCAGGTAGAAATAAAATCTTTATTTTAGTATCTAACATGACCAGTACTGTTTGTTGAGACTGTAAAATTATAAAATTATAGTTCCTTTTGGTTCATTAACTTCTAATTACGATTATTTGACAAATTCTTTTTTTTTTTCTTTTATTTTTTGGTTAAGTATCTAACTTCTAGCTCGATAAAGTTGTAGCCAGCAGACACTCTTGTGAAGCAGCGTGCACTTCCATGCCTAACCATTGCCTTTACTGTAACAATATATTAACATTTTCACATTTATGCTTTGAAA
Organism: Nettapus auritus; assembly: GCA_011076525.1. NCBI lineage: Eukaryota > Metazoa > Chordata > Aves > Anseriformes > Anatidae > Nettapus > Nettapus auritus. The sequence goes on from CM021774.1 coordinate 18,705,808, forward strand.
CAAATGTTTCAGAGCACGGTTTACAGTTGTTTTGTGTATTGAACAAATATGTATGTAGGTATATAATCGTACTGCTCCTCTCAAACAAGACTTTCTCTCTTAAAGGCACGAATGGGATCAGTACTTGGTGCCAGCCGATCACCCCGAAGGAAGCTGCATCCCTCCAGGATGGGTTCTTCCAAGTCTCCCCACAAACGACACTTGGGCCACTGCTGTCAGATAATTCAGAAATAAATTATTTTAACACTGAGGGAATGTTTCATTCTAGTTGGGTGTGTAAATGTGAGAGGATCCCAAGAGGAGGGCTCATCCTTGAGTCCTATTTCTGGTGGCCAGATACTGGAATATCTTGAAGAAAACTGTAAGAAATGTTTTTGTTTTCTGACTCTGGAGGGAAATAGCTGAGCAAGTCCAAAGCTGTCAGGCCTCTTGTGGCACAGAATTACAATCCTGCTGTGACTTTTTGTTAACAAATCTCTATCTTAATAAAGTAACATTGCTGACGAGGTTATTTGTGCCAGTATTCACATGCTATTTTTAGTGACTTTTATCTTTATAAGCCTAAATCAAGATGTTGAAATCTCCAGAAATAATTTTTTTTTTTTAAAAAAAAGATTATTAGTAACATGTTTTTCTTCTTAAATGAAGCATGTCAAGCATTGCTTTCAAAATAGTTTCTGTATTTTTGTGCGTAGAAACGAACATATTACAAGTTTAAACAAATTCTAAGTACAAACAAGACATACGTTTTTTAAAGCTTGATTAAAGCAGCTGTTGACATTTTGCTTTTGTGGACTAAAACTGGTACCACAACATGGAAAATATTACCTGTTGTGTTGAAATAAGTCAGCCAGCTGTGATTATATATAAATCTGATAAATAAGCCTGCTGGAAAAAAAAATACAATCTGAAGTTTAACCTACTTTAATTATTTTTGCCTGTATAGCTATTTTCTATAGGGACAGATCATTTATGTAACATTTGATTAAAAATGCAGCTCTGTTTTCTAAGTTTTTTTCTGTTTTGTTTTATTTTTTTCTTTTTTGTATACAGAATAAACAGAGAAAATTGGATTATTTATTTAATTTTTTTTTTTGCTTGAAGTGTTTTTGCTCCTAGGGAGAGATTTGTTCTAGTACTTGGCATTGAAAATAACCCAAGCTATGCACAGAGTTGCTGGCAAAAGGTATGTGTGAAGGAACTTCTCCCTCCTACAAGGTGACACAGGCTTATGGTTTCAAAGCCTTCCATGTCCTGGACAATTTGCTTAAAACAGCGATGGCCCATATGGTTTTGGGGCTTTGCTTGTCTACGCAGATTGTTGTGGCATCTTTCCAGTGTTGCAGTCGTATTCTCACTTAGCCCTAATGTGTGGGAATGGATTCAGTTTTTCCAGTTCCTTACCTCTTAGCATCACAGCATTGTGTAATTCCTGGAGGAGGCAACACATAATTGCCTATTCTGAGCTGATAAATTCAGAGCTTAACTTTGGGCTTCTATGTAATGTCAGTGGCTGAAGCTTTGCATTGATTTCTGTTAATAAGAGAGCACTAACTAGTAATTTTTGATAGAGCTATGATTTATTTAAGTGCAGAAGTTTGTGGTTCTTGCTCCAGTGTATATTGATTGCCAACCTATAGCACCACAAAATACAGATCACCATGAAGTCCTCTAAAGATTTGGGTTCTGATTTGCATGTCCATACTTCTCCCCTTCCCTACCGTGACTTCCAGCTTCATGTTGCTCCAAGACCTTCATGGGTAGCCCAGGTCCTGGGGGTTTTGCTTGACAAAAAAGCGAAAGTTCAAACAGCATAGAAACTGTTACAGGACCAACACTTTCAATTCAAGAAGCTAAGTGACCAGAGGATGCTCTGCTTAAATAGTTAGGCTCCTTATCCCATCAACATGTCTGGTGAGGCAGGCTAACTGCCTAAGCTGCTGTAATCTTGAAGCTGTCAAAGTCAGGTGTCTGACTGTGCAACAATTTAAAGACCTGAGCAGTGGATAAGCAGGCAGTGTAAAGGCAACCCTCTTCTCCCTGCCGTGTGAGACAAGCTACGTGATTGCATCCAACGGTAAGGATAACTCTATATGATTGATAAAAATAAGAATTGAAAATGCTAGCAAATTGGTAAGGTATACATCAGTCTTACAAGCTTGCTGCGGTTTATTCTGCATATTTGCTCTTGTCTAATGATGTCTGCATTAAAATGATTTATATTTTAAGAGAGAAAGAATTTGAAGCCACAGCTGGAAGAGGAGTGATTGAAATCTCAAACAAACTTGTAAAATACATGGGAGATGGGCCATTGATTCTTAAAAAAAAAAAGGAAAGGAAAAACAAACTTTGTGTACTCAGATTCACTTTTAAGGTTCAGATTTGTCTGAGTATAGTAAGGTATTTCCTACTACTATACGTGCAACAACAAGTATCCCACAAGAGGAGGGGTTTGTTATGAGTTTCCAGGACTCATTTGCATCCTGTTCCTTCCCTGGTCTCAGTGCAGTTTGGGTTTCTTGTTCTTGTAAGGCTCACCCTGTCCTCATGGGTGCCTGCTCCTTTGCCAGCCTGCCTTTGATGTAAATCGGGCAAGGCTGGCGCGAAACAGCGGAGGTCAGAGCCCTGGCAGAAGCTGCTTTCTGGTATGAGCCGCGTATACTAGTGACCCCTGCCTGCTCTTGTCTAGGAGCATTTCCACAGTCAGTGTTCCTCACCCTGATGGACTTTTTTCCCCCTTTTTTTCTTTAAGCAGCTGGTTTGGGAGTTAATATCGGTAGGAGCCTTTCCCAGTGCCCACTGTTAGCATAGTACCGAAGCAGGCGAGGGCAGCAGGGGCCTGTTCTGTTCCCTGCAGGGCTTCAGTGAGGGCTTAACCACGTTAACACTGCATCCTACAACACAGCTTTTTCTCTGTAAATGAGCCTGGGTCTTCTGGAGACCGTACCAGGTGCTGGACAGCAAGATACCCCTCTCCTTTCACCTGAGCACAGCTGGCAGTGCCAGATGCTGCACAGCTGTCAGGACGTATGGTTTTGCACCAAACCAGGCCGCCCGTGGCAGGCAGGGGCCACGCCGTGACGTTAACAATCTGGGGAAAATGGGGACAACGTGGCTTCGATGACAGATGTTTCCCTGCCTTCCCTTCGTCAGCACTTGCACGGATTGTCACTGGGGCTGAGCCCTCTCAGGCTGGGCAGCAGATGGCTCCCGGCACGTTGCACGGCGCGGGCTCGCGGCAGCACACGTGCGGGGCCGGCAAAGCTGGTTAGGGGCTCCGGGGATTTGGGGCTCCTGGCGTCAGCAGCTGGGTGACGGCTCCGTGGAGTTGTGATCAGAGCAACAAGTGGTGCCAAGCAATTGTGCATGTCGATGTCGCTCTTCATTCAAAGCAGTTTGTCTCATTCCTTTCTGAAGGTAAGGAGCTGCCTTTCTCAAATGCCTTTTCCCATTTTCCTTATTTTTACATAAAATTAACAGGCAGCTTTTTTGTTCCGTATACATTCTGCCGCTTATTTTCTTCTTGTGGAGTGTTTATCTTCATCGTCACAGAGGCCGTTCCTTTCTAAAAGGGGAAAAAAAAAAAAGTAAAGACACTTCTGTGGATACAGATGTCACGCAAAGTGTTTGCCTTATGACCAGCATGGCTGGTGAGGACTGGGACAAACAGGCTGCAGATTCCAGAAGTCGGACGAAGACTTACCATCACATCAGGTTTTTGCCAGTCGACGTTATAGAAAGGAAACTATTTTGTGCGCTGTCATCGCTGGGGACTTGGGACTTCATGCAACAAGTAGTGGCTTATTTTTTACTAAACTGAGTCATTTATGCAGGACCGATGGCTACACAATTGCTGTAATATTTTCCATGCCACCATTCCCAGTTCATCAGAAATTTTTCTCTCCCCAGCCATTCCTAATCCTAAAACACATCACGGTGCTTAAAATGAGCAGCTGGTTCTTAGAAGCTAATCTCCCCTTAAAATGGCTCGTTCAGCATCCCTCTAACACCCCATGGCTTGCACCAGCGTGAACCTTGGCAAAAGCCACTGAAGCAGAAGATAGGAATAAAGGTAGGAAATAGGAATAATGGTAGAAAATAGGAATAAAGCACAGGTGCTTCTGTAGCTCTGTGCTGGGGAGAACAATGGACACCAGCCCAGTAACACAGCGACATGGTGATGGTTCCCCCAGCATGGCAGCTCCATGTGATGGCTTGGCGTGGTGCGGTGGCCACGTGTCATCTCTGCCACCCAGCCCAGGTCACTGGGAGGTGATCTCCTCCTCCTCCTCCTTAGGAGGAGCTGGCAGGAGCTCTACAGGAGCTTCTGTAGAGTGGTTTCTGCCCTACAGCTGGGAAAAGGGCTCAGTGCCTTGCCTGGGGAAGCAATGGGGCATACATGGGGCTGGCAAAGAGGTGGAAGCAGAGGAGAAAAATGCTCAGGATCTCTGCTGAATGAAGCCATAAGCTTGGCTGGGAGACTCAAGCTCCAAATGGCAAAGGATAGTATGGAGAAATCTTCCTGCTATCTAGGAATTAAGACTTTGCAAATCTGGGCATTGCGCACAGCTGAGTTTTTCCTCTCTCCAAAAGATCACTTAACACAGCTCAGTTTTCTCTCCTTCCCCCCAGATTTGCTGGGGTTACCTCACTCCCTCACAGGTACCAGTCCTTCTGTTGACATTTGTATTCCACCCCCTTTTAAGCGGCTAGAAATCAGGCAGTGATAATGAGCTACCTGGACGGAGTCCCCTTCCGGACAACCAAGAGCCTCGAAGAACACCTCGCAGGACAAAACACCTTTATTGACGCGCCAACCATAGACCTTCCTGACTGCACTGACATCCTCGTGAGCACCATGGTGGGTTGGCCTCTTCCACGTCCCCTTCTGGTGGGATGCTGATGGGGATGCTTGTCTTGGGGAAGGGGAGGAAGGAAAACCCCCAAGCTGGTGTTCTCCCCATTGGTTGTTGTTCAGTAGGAGCATGAGGAGGTGAGGACTGTGAGTTTTTTGGGGGGAAGAAGGGCTTTGGTTGGGTTTGGCTTCCTTAATCCCATCCAAGCCTGAGGATGGGATGGATGGAGAGTCTTTCCTCGATAGGAAGTTTGGTTTGTGCTTGAAAAGGGCCCTGTGCTGGGAGTGTTTTGTGGTCTGTAATCATCACAATCTCATTTATTTATAATATTTAATAAATATCTACTAATATATCTATCGTAGATGTGACCGGGCAATGCTACCTGTGCTGGTAACGTGTTTTCTGTGATATTTTGTGATCTTCCTCATCAGCCATTCCTACACTGCTGCTGAACACGCCCCTGCTGTTATAGCAGCTTTGTCACTGGCACGCTACTGCAACACAAAATGGAGCTCTAAAGGGTTGGAAGCCTCCCCTCGCCCCCTGACCTCTGTTCGGCTGTGCCTCGAGCAGTCTCACCCGTAGATGGGGTCAGAGCACCGTGCTGGGGCAACCCAGGCCTTCTGTTTCCTGCAGCTTGTGGTGCTCCAGCACAAAAACAAACAAACAAACAAAAAAAAAAAAACCCACAATTTTTGAGATTTTTTTGATTTCTTTTGGGATTTCTCAAATCCCAAGGAGCAGGCAGGTGGTGGTCAGCAGGCTGAGGTGTCGCCGAGCTGTGTCCACCCCCCCAGCCCCACCTCAGGGGGAGGCCATGGGGACATGTCCGTCTGTCCTTCTGGAGGCAGGCAGTGGTGGGCTGGGACCATGCTCTCCACATGGTGTTTTCCTCAGGGAGGTTGGCTGGGGCCAGGCACAGCAGTGGCGGCAGCATTCCTGGGCCATGAATGTGCCTGCCAGGGCTGGAGGAGGCCTTGTTTGGAGAGCGCTGAGGCACACATGGCTTGCTTGTTCCCAGAAAGTGCTCCCATGTGAGGCTTGGACAGGTTCAAAGCCGGGCGATATGGACACGACCCCTCTGCCCTGCATAAAAACCCCTCTCCACAGGATTTTAAATATGACTAGAAGCAGTAATAACACTGCAGCTGGATGTTTTCCAAGTGAAAATGTTGAGGCTTCCCAATAGGGATGAGGCTGGCACTGCCCAGCCCTGCAGCCCTAGTGCCCGTTGCCATCCCCAGTGGGGTCCAATCCTGGAACGACACAACCTGTGTGAAATATGGGGCTTGCCCCATGCCCACAGAACCGTGGCGGTGTTTCGGGTGTGCTCGCTCACTGCTCCTTGCTCTCCCACAGCACGACTTCTCGCTGGAACGAAAGGTGCTCTACTGGCTGGAGGCTGCCTCTCATCACCAAACCTCCCGGCACTGTCTCACCACCGACACCGTCCCCACGGCCCCGCCGTGCTGGCTGCTGCTTGTGGACCCTGCTGAGGGCAGGGAGATGGCCGGGGGCAGAGCACGGGACAATGCGGTGCGGCGCTGCATCAGCCTCAACGCCGCCGACCAGGGCAGAGGCAGAGCCTCTGACACGGAGAGCGAGGCCACGCGCCCGGAGGAGGACGGGTACTTGGAAGATGATGAGTATTCCTCCACCTCCTGGGAAGAAAATGACAGGGATGAGAATGTTTTCAGGAGGAGAAACCAGCATGTCTTTCAGCAGATCCGACCGAAGACATCGCCCGGCTTGCTGGAGCCTCCTCCGGAGAATGGCTACAAGGCAGTGAGCCCGGACACAGGCAAGCAGAGGCGGTCCTTGGTTTTGTTCAACAACATGAAGAACGAGCTGGAAGCAGCCAGGAGGAAGCTGGCTGCATTGGTGCATCCTTTAAACAGAGCCATGGCTGACAGTGGAGGGGTCCCAGAGCCACCAGCGCTCCCCCAGCGCTCCCGAAACAACAGGAACCTCAAGTACGGGCCGGCAGCAGCCGTATCCTGTGTGGGAGGCTTGGTGCCAGCCCCACCTCCAGGACCGGCCGCCCCCATGCCCCCCATCCGCAAGCACAAGCCCACGGTCCCGGTGAGCTGCTCCGCGCTTGTGGCCCTGCACTTGGTGCCCGGGTAGGGGATAGGTGGAGGGAGGGGGTGAAGCGCCCAGTCCTAGGCTCTGGGCAGCGAAACAGAACCGAAACTGGGCTTCAAAAACACTACATCAAGAAGAAACTTGTGCCGGGTTGTCCTGAGAGCTAAGAGAAGGGTTTTGTCTGCTGGGTCTGGGGACAGGCAGGGGTTCTCCTGATGGCCATCTCACATGGGTGCCATAGAGGTGGCCCCATCCCAGTTGTCCAACACGATGTCCTGTCTTATTTTGCAGTCCCTCAGCCCCTACACCTGCCTGCCCCCAGCGCGGCCGCTGGCATCCCGCAAAACCAAGCCAGATTCGGCGGCCGACCTGCTCGCAGCGCTGAGCCAGGAGGAGCGCGACCTCATCGAGCCCGTCATCGCCTTGGGCTACCCAGCCCGCAAAGCCATCCTCACCCTCCAAAAGACCGGGAGGCAAAGCCTGGGGCAGGTTGGTGGAGCCAGCATGGCTGAAACGGTGCGGGGTGCTTTGGGGGAAAAAAATCATCTTCCCATGGCGAGAGATTCATCTTTCCTGCTTCTGCTCAGAGTGGACTCTCCATGGCCTCGTTCTCCTTTGGGGAAAATGAGGCCATTTATTGCACTTTGGTGTCAGAGCAGGGTTTTCTGTTAGCTGGCAGGCCTGTAGTTGAGCTGTAGAAAATTTGCAGCGAGTGATGCTCAGCTTCTCAGCAAGTGATAGCGGCTGGGTGCCGCCATCCTCCCCATCTGGTGTGCGGAGCACAGCGTTCTTCTGAAGAGCAGATCCTGCCCCCGTATATGGGAACTTTTTGCACATTGTTTTTTCTCAGCTGTTAGCTCTGTGTGACGATTTCCATACAAACACCCTGGGGATTTGCTTGGTTGCTCTCCAAAGCCCGAGATACCCATTGCTGGAGCAACCAGTGGCTCCACACTGGCGTCGTGTTCGGGTCACCGAGCGCAACTGCCATGCTTTTGTGAGAAACCTGCTGTCCTAACCTGAAATTTAGTTTGGATAATTAATGTATAACCTCTTCCTACCCTGGTATCTGGTTCCTGCCCTGCCTGTACCTCCAATTCCTGAGTCTCTGCCGGGCTGAGGAGCATCAATGAGCATCACTGGTGGGTGTCCCTGGGACCTGCCCGTGCACAGGGCTGTGTGGGCCAGCTCTATCAGCTGCTCATGCCACTGGTTGGCATATGAAGCTGCTCTGCTGTTGGGTTTGATCCACAGTAAAGGTTTCTGTGTAGGCAGGCAGAGGGAAATGGGAGAGCACAGCCCACGGACATTGTGGAGGGCCATCAAGCGTGTCTTGTAGCAGCGTCTGTCTTTCTGGTGAAGGAGCAGTGCCTCTTAAAAACACTGCAGTCTGCTCCCTTCTGTGTGAAAACACGGACTCCCACTCTCTCGGAGAGGTGATTGGTGCACCAAAATACCAGGTCTACCTTATATCCTGGTCTCTCCACCAGAAGTTCCCATCTTTCCCATTTATACCCAGCACAGCTGAGATGAAACACAAGGCCTAGCTGTTCAGGCGACCGTTGTGAGCACAGAACTACCAAATTAGGCCAAGATCTTCCTGGAAAATATGTTTCAAGTTAAAAACAAGGGCTGTGGACGCTCTTCATTGCTTGCTGGTGTCACACGGGGTTTCAGTGTGTGACGATGACAGCTTCAAACATGAAGATTGACTGTGGCACCAGATGGTAGCCAAAAATTGTTCTGTTTCTTTGCAGTGTCAAGCAAAGCTGGCAGAGCCCACCCTGGGGGAGCCAGCAAACTTTTCTAAGTCTGCTGCCTTAGCAAGGTGATGCCTCCTCAGTTTTGGTGGAAAAGCTTCTCTAAAAGACTCTGCCAGTCTTAGGGTCTCCCTGACATGCCAGAGGTTCATCTCCTGGGGTAGGGAGTCACAGATAAGGGCTGAACCCTACGAGAGCAGAGGGCAAAAGGGCACCATCGGTGCAAGGAGCTTCAGCTCCTGCCTGGGGAGAGCCTCAGCCTGTGCATGTCCCCAGATGGCTGGGCTCTTAGGGAATCCATAAAACAGCAAAACCCCAACTCTGCTGCCTTCCCAAAGCACACACCTGCCCCTTTCCTCCTCTGCAAGGATTGTCTGTCTTTCCCCAAGTGATAATCAAGATCGTCAGTGCTTCCTACAAGCCTTTCATCTGCTGACCCCTTTGTCTGTGGCTCCCCGGGGCTTGCTGCTGCTTGTAGAAGCTGTGTCCTCGGTGGAGGCTCAGTGCTGGAGGGGTGGCACCAAATGTTTGCACAGCCCTGGCCATGTTTCCCCATTCCTTCACCATGAAATTGCCACTGGGGAAATGTTTGGTGCTCGGGCATGGGAGGCTAACCCCTGCTTGAGGCTTCGGCTTCACGTCCAGGTGGGTTATAAGGAGCCTCCTTGAGACACCGCCACAAGCTGCTGCTGCAAGGTGGCAATGTTATGGGCGTGCAGAAGCTCAGTGCAGCTCTGCATGCCCATCGGATGTTCCCCATCACATTCCTGTGCTGAAAAACCAAGCACTGAGCTTGCTGGCTCTCGACCATGCTCCTCCTAGGGCAAGGAGAGCCTCCTCCTGCTTCCCCAGCGAGCCATCAGCCCCGTGCTGAACCCGGGAGGTGAGCAGGTCGAAGTATTTAAAAACCTGTTTTTGTTTAGTCTTGAGGATATATATGTATTTTCTTTAATGATAAAAATCGTGGAGCTGACAGCGGGACAGATTTCGTGCACGGCTGGAGCAGCGTGTCAGATTGCCAAGCCTGGCTGCATTCTGCTCTGAACATGGGGAGCAGCTCTCCCTGTAACAGGGCAAAAAAATGCAGTGATGGTCTGTTTTTTTAATTAGTAAGGTAATGAGGAAAATCAAACCAGGTTATGAATGCCAATGACCAGCAAATAACTTGTGTTTTGAGTTGAAAAGCCACTCTTTAAGGCTTACATTATTAAAAACTCTTACTCTGCTGCAGGGGAACTAGCTGTTTAGCCAAGCTATATAAGCGCAACATTTGAGGGACTTTTTTTGGCCTTTTTGTGTGTTTTATGTTTTTTTACTGCATCCTCCTCCTTGGCTATGGCACAGCTGAAGAGGGTGGAGGTCTGGGAGATATGAATCAGCCTCTCCTTGGATGAAGCAGACACGGTTTTGGGGAGACCCCTGGGCTCCTCACCATTTCTCCAAGCAGCCATTTCCATATATATATTTTTTTCCACTATTGTATAGCTCATTTATTATTGTCTGTCGCATATGTTTTTGGACAGTGAATGATTCTCGTGGTATTCCAAGGATACCGCTGGGAATTGTGCTGTCAGCACTCCAAGAACAATGAGGAAAGCCAAAAATAACTGTTTGCTTTCAGTAATGACAGCACACAGGCCTCCCCTGGGGCTGGGGGGGGGGGGGTTCGTACGGGTCCCACGGGGGCCCAGGCCTGGGAGCATCAAAGAGAAGCTGGGGTTAGGGATCAGCGTGCACCTGGCATTTCACCCTGATGGGCTCTGCTTAATGAAAAAAAATATATATTAAAAAAAAAAACACAGCTTTCAGATGGTTGCTCTGTGTTCCGGATGGTTCAGATGTTTGCTCTGCCCCCGCGTCGCTCTGTTCCCACCCTGGGAGCAGCGCGGTGGCTGCCGGGTTTAACCCTCCTCGTCTTCTCCTCCAGTTCCTGGGCTACCTCCGGGCCTGCGACCGGCTGCTGAAGCAGGGCTACGAGGAAGGGCAGGTGGAGGAGGCCATGGAAATGTTCCAGTACTCGGAGAAAAAGGTCAGAGCGGTGCGGTGCCCAGCCTTTTGTCCCACCCGCCTGCCTCCTGTGCAGCCTCCTGGGGTCGGGGCCCCATGCTCAGCCATCAGTGAACCCACACATGCTGCAGCCCGGGCTCAAACCCCCAGGATGATGTTGCATGGCCATAAGGGCTCGCAGATTATTGTCTCCCTCCTTGTTCTTGCCCTGCTGTGTGAGCATGATGCTCGCTCAGCCCCGGTGTGAATCCCATCCCCAGGCATACCACCGTCTGTGCTCACTCCCTGCCTCCTGGCTGCCCATCGGCGTGTCCCAGGTGCAGGACCACGCGTCCTGTGCTCTGTTCTCCATCAGCAATCCCATTTTGGCTGCTGGCAGTTAAGGATGGAAGCACCTGAACAGTGCAGAGCCGGGTGGAGGGACTGTCTGAGCTGTGCTGGCGCTGTCGGACGTGATGCCAGCCATCACAGCACGTGGCGTAGCCCTGCTTGCCTCTGACGAGGGGTTCAGCACCAGGATGGTGCTGATTCTCAGAGCTGGGAGGCTGTGGCTTGCTGAGGACAGGGCCCGGGTGAGGTGTTGCGGTGAGACCCAGGCTGAGCAAGGGGGGAAGCAGAAGAAATGAATTGCAGGCTGCTTTCCTCAGCCTGGTGTGGTGGTTCTACAACTCAAACACGCGGCTGGAATTCATATTAAACTTTATAAGGAACAAGTGAGGTTAGAGGCCGACTTCATTAACTGTTTCTTATTTTTAAAGTTGCCTAAAGAAAGACTTTTTAAAACTAGCACTTGGCCTGCTCCCTTGGTCTGGCCTGACAGCGGGAGCTGCGGTGCCCTTCAGCGGTAACACAGCCCTGCGGGATTATCTGTCCCTGCCGCACCGTGCCCGCTGAAATGGTGCACTGAAGGCATCCTGATGATAAAATCACCCCTTTCTCTTCCTCCCCCTTTCCAGGCAGCTGAATTCCTGCACTTGTTAGCTCAGTTCAACGACATGGGTTTCCAGCAGAATGAAATCAAAGAAGTCCTCCTGCTTTGCGGCAACCAGAGGGACAAGGCGCTGGAAGAGCTCATGATGAAGAGGCAGTGAAGGCGCTCAGCACCGATGGGCAGCTCCGGCCAGGATGCCCAGCACTCATCCTGCTGCTCTGTCCCCAGCAAGCAGCAATGCACCAGCGTGGGTTCTCATCTCGTCCGGGGACATCCATCACGCGCCAGTTTGTCACTGCGCCGAGGCAAAGGCTTCGCATCGGCAGTGTTTATCTCCTCACCCACACACATCCACCCTCGAGCGACTCTGCTGTTTAGATTAGGGGGGGATGAGATCCAAGCTGCCTTTCTCTTAGACTGTGCGAAAGCAGAAAGTGAGCCTTCTCCCTGCACCTGGGGAAGGCGCAGCTTCCGCGGCTTGTTTCGGCAGCGCCGTGTTTACAAATAGAGCCACGCGCGGTGATATAAATCATCAGGAGAGGGTGTTTTCATAAAAGCTGAGTGCTTTCGCAGGAACACCACTTCTTCCTTTCTTGGGAAGATTCTCAGCTGACTTAATGACGTTTGGATATTGTAATTGAAACCTAGCTGGATCCACTCAGTGTCTCCTTCTGAACGAGAAACTTGAGAAAAGCGCACAGCTCGGTGAAGGGTTTGGAAGGAAAACAGGCTGCCGTTGTTCTAGGTAACTAATACACTGCTTTTACCCAGCACAATGAAAAACGGCTTGTGCAAGGCTTCATGCTCAGGAAACTTCATGAAATCTGAGCAGGGAGATGAAGGACTGGCTCAGCTCTGCCTTTCATTAGGCAAATTCAGGGGATGCTTCCCTAAATTGTGGAGACAGTGTCTCAAAATTAGGTTAAGCACAAACATCGGGATCAGGAAAATCTGGATGCCTGGGGGAGTTTTTGTGTGTAACTAAATACAGGGGCTGGGAGCTTCAGCTCACCATACAGGATGTGTCTCGTGTTTTGGCAGCGTAACGATGGGTAGTGTTTTCATGTAACAGTACATTATTTTCCTGTGAATTAGATACAGATGTAATTTCTTTGAGTAAAGATGCTTGAAGGGGTTCTTATAAAAAAGTATTGGTGTCTTTTCCTATGAAAATGCCAACTGGCACAATGTAGCGGAGACAATTCTTATTAATTAGTTGCAAAGTGTTTACCACTTTTCCACTGTGTCCTTCCAAGTGATCTCCTTGCCCAATGCATTAAAATGCATTAATCAAATTAAAACAACGTGTCCCTGCTCCACTCTTCTTTGGGTAGCTCTCAAAACAATGGCACACAGGTGTAGCCCTCCACGAATGCCTCCATCCTTGCCCAGTGCAAGAGCAGAGGGGACACTTTGCATCCAGATTTTGGGGGAACTGACCTGGCCGTACCCAAGGATGGGCGTTTTTTATGACTGCAACATCATTAAGGTAAGTGAAAAGCAAAGTGAGGCACCTCCTTGTGTGGCCCCAGGAGATATTCTGCAAGGAAAAGGTTGGGGAAATTGGTTGATGGAGCATGGGGTGGTGATTCCATCCCATCCCATCCCATCCCATCCCATCCCATCCCATCCCATCCCATCCTATTCCATCCATCCATGGAGGTTGGCTGTGTCTTGCTTTCCTTGCAGCAGGTGGGAGCTCCCATCCCCGCTTTTCCTGCAGGAGCCTTTGCTTTGGTTATACAAGCTTTTATTTTCAATAGGGCCCTTATAAGGCAAGTCCATTCTACAGACGGCTTTTCATTACGTTCGTCCCTGCCAAGATGATGTCACCTTCAACAGAAACTTGCAAAAGGTTAAGCTGTGATTAGATAGATCACTCCGGCTCCGGCTGCAAGCTTTGGCGGAGTAAACACCATTAAGATTCGGAGGGGCAGATAACGGCGGTGTGCTCGTGCCAGCACCGCATAACATCGAGTGCTAAATCCTGGTGCAGCAAAGCAGATCTGCAGCATCGTGCCCACTCACTGTGCAAAGGCTGAACAGCCTCTCACGCTGGCTCATGATTTTTTCCCCCCCTACTTGCAGAGGTACAAGCAGCATCTTTTTTCTCCCTCTAAAAATCGCCTCATGTTACGTTCTGTACCGCGGTCTGGGTGGATGGATGCAAGCAAGTTACTCATCTCTGGGGAACGTCCATGCCCCGCTCCCCAGTGCCTGCCAAGGCTTGCCTTTTCCATCAGGTGCTACACTTAAAAAGATCTTTTCCCTTTGAAAACCTGCAAACTGTTGGAAAAACAGTGCACGAAGGTGGGGGAGAAGTTGCATGGCTTGGTTGTTCTGGAGCTGGAAGGAATGGGAGAGGCTGCCAAGTTAAACTGTCTTGGGTTAGTCACAGAAGCTGCCATAAATATTTGAGTAACAGAAATTATTTTAACTTTATTTTAATGGAGGCCTTAAGCCCCTTGTTCAGCTTAACATGGTTTAAAGCAGCATGCTCCCATGCGCTGCTTCCAGTTGGGAGAAGACAGCATGAAATGTTAATTGGCTTCATCTAGGAAGGGAGCGCAGATTGGACTCGATGGGATTTATGCTAGCAGTGCGCTCAGCAGCTCTTCCGAATTCCTCACGGGGTAACACACGAGGTTACAAAAAACAAAACCAAGGGGAAGGAGGGGGAAGGCAGCCTTGTTGGAGCCAGCGTGGGGCTGGGCAGCTGGTGCTGATGGCTGGGAGGTGGGAGGTGAAGTGGGGTCCTTGGTGCTGTGCCCAGGAGTGCCACCAGTGTCCCCCAGCTCCCCTGGTCCACCGTCAGACCTGCGCCTCCACAGGGACCTGGGGCTGAGCTCGTTGTGTCCCCAAACCAAGCAGGGTGATGGGCTGGTCTGGGGGCAGAGGGCAAATGGAAGCAGGAGCTTGAAGTGGTTTAAATATGGACATGGATGCAAGCTTGGGTTTTCTTGTTTATTTTGGTGATGTTGTTTTTTTTCTCAAATGCAGTCTGTTTCGAAAATGCTGAGAACTTGGCCAGGGCCAGCAGTGTGAGCGGCGGAGACGTCCCAGCTGGTGTGCCCTGACCCCCAGGGGAGGGGAGCAGGGGCAGCCTGGTGCACAGGAGCTGAGATGGGCGATATTTGGGGTCTGCTGCCAGCCCCACTCCTCATCCCCATCCCGCCTGAGGGACAGCAGCATGAGGCATTTGCCAAGGGGAGCGAGGGCAACCCTTCTCTGGACATCCCCAGAGCAAAACCACGAGCTGGCAGGGGGGCTGACAGCCTCCAGTATTTTGGGATCGTGGCTGGCTGGGATGGCTCAGCTGGTTACGGAGCTCCACTGGCCGAGGACATCTGGGAACTTGTCTTCCCTTTCCTTTTCACACCCTCAATATCTCTGAGGTTTGCCATATTCTGGCTGGCTGGCTGGCACCCTCGAGGACACTACGGATGCTTCCCACAGAGGTGCCCATTCACCCTGGAGCACGGCCTGCCCCCGTGCAGACTTTTGGAGAGAGATCCCCAATTCTGAGGTCTCTTGCCTCCATCCCCCCATGTCCCTTTGTCCCTGTGTCCTGGGTGCAGGCAGTGCCTCCCTGAGGAGCTCAGGGATGCCTGGGAACCGTGGCTCTGAGCAGAGCTGCAGCTGAAAAAGCATTCAGTGTGTGGTCGGGTAGCAAGGGGACAGGAGGGGCGCTGACGTGGGTCCCCCCTTAGGAGGTATTTCCCTTTCTGAAGGGAAAAAAAAAAAAAAAAAAGCCACGAGAGAACAGTAATGAAAAACACAGGGCTTTTTACAGCTTTCCCTTTAATTCCAGGATGTAAAGACTAATTTCCCAGCAGAGCAGAGAGCAGGTGGGATGCTGCGCACCTTCAGAGTGGGGCCAAAATCGGTAAACCTAACGTCTGCACCTCTCCAGAGTCCGTCCTCTGCAGGGGCCACAGAGCCCTGCACGCCGTTGGCTCACGTCTGGTGGGACTTGGTGCACGGCTGCTGTGACATCCTGCAGCCCCTTCCCCTCTGGCAGGGCCAGTGTCACCTCCAGGTCCAACGTGACACCTACATGGACCCAGGCACAGCTCTGCAGAGGAGGAGAGGAGCCCAGAGGCAAGGCCAGGTGCGGGGTGAGCATCCCGAGGTGGGACGGGGCCGCCTACGTGGCGATGTCGTGGTCGCGCCGTGGCAGCCGCAGGAGAAAGGTCTGCAGGGAGCCGCTGCGTGGGAAACCTGCCCGCTCCTTCTTGAACCTCCAGGTCTCCTCTTCCACCGAGTAGAGGAGCGTCAGCATCTTGTTCACCGTGTAGACCGTGTCGCCCTTGATGAGGGCGGTGAAGAGAGCTCCTTTGCTGTTCAGGAACTGCCCGGGCAGAGCCGTCCACTGCCTCGAGGTCAGGTTGTAGCAGTCGATGACGCAGCGCAAGAAGTCGTCTGAGGGGCCGTTGCGCATGACGTAGAGGTTGTCGCGGTGGGCCACCATGCAGTGCCCGTAGCTCAGGTGCCGCTTGAGCTCGGTGACGGGAAGCCAGGCATCCTGCTGGCTCTCGTACTCGTAGATGACGGTGGTATCCAGCGGCTTCCACAGGCAGACGAAGATCTGCCCCAGGGCTTGGGCGCAGGGCGCGGCCGAGCTCGGCTGCGGCAGGTCGGAGACGAAGGTCCAGGTGTTGGAGGACACCTCGTAGCGCTCCACGGACTTCAGCGAGATCTTGTCGTACTCGCCGCCGATGGCGTAGAGGCAGCCCTCGTGGCCCACCAGCCTGACGTCATAGCGCAGCTGGTGCGGGCTGGGGAACTCGCTCCAGGTGTTGGTGTCCGCGTCGTAGCAGAAGCTGCTCTCCACCACCTGCTTGCTGGCCCCGTAGACGCCCCCCACGATGTAGATCTTGTTGTCCATGGTCGCCATGCCGGCTAGGAACGTGCTGGCGCTCAGCGGCAGGCAGGAGAGGGTCCTCCACGTGTTGGCCTCCTCGTCCAGGTAGCAGATGGTCCTGGAGAGGTCCTCCAGGAACTCGAAGGTGGGAGTGTGGGCTCCCACGGCCACAAAGGAGCTGGGCAGGAGGGCCTCCACGTAGGCCAGCAGGTCGGCGGAGAGGCAGTCCAGGTAGTCCTCCAGCTCAGCGTAGCTGTCCCTGATGTAGAGCGCGGCGCGGTGGAAGAGGTCCAGGAGGCCGAAGATGGCCGCGGCTTGGTACAGCAGGATGCAGTTGTCGGAGTTGATGGTGTTGATCAGGTACTTGGCCAAGGGCTTCACCTGCAGGAAGGCGGCGCATTCGACCGCCTGGAAGGTCTCCTCACCGCCCAGCACCGGCCGCTCACCCGCCAGCACCCGCAGCATGGCGAGGAACCCGGCGGCGCTCAGCTCCCCCAGCACGATCTCCTCCTGAGTGCTCTCCTTCATGCCCGAGCGGAACAGGGCACGGAAATACTCGCTGCTCTCCACCAGCAGGGTCTTCTCCACCGAGAACAGCTGCCCCTCCACACGGATACGCACGCTGGCCGGTGCCCGAGCGCCGTCCTCCTCCGGGGTCATCCTTGCCCAGCTCTCGGGGGGCAGGGGACAGCCCCCGATGCTCCTCCTCGCCGTGCCCCGGGCCTCCTCCACCCTTGGGCGTCTTTGCCGTGCTGCCGCCGCTCGCTTGTAATATAAATCCCGTCGGCTAAAGATAGCCCGGCTCGTGATCGGCCCCGCGGGCAGCCAGCGGCCCCTTTCAAAGGCATCCGCAGCGCTCGCCGCCCACCCAAAAGGCAGGGGGGTCTCCAGTGGGGGCCGTGGGTCATGGTGGGGCTGCTGGTGCTTTCAGGCATCCTCCCCGTGAGGCCCCAGGGGGCTGCTTCCCACCGCAGGCGCCGGGCATCACGGGGAGGGCTCCACGTGGTTGTCTTCCAGCTGGGCCGCGCTGCTGGGAAGAGCAGGGCACTGTACTATTTTTTACCTCGCAAACGTCGGTTTTATGGCCGCAGGGGGGTAAGGGACGTCAGCAAACCTCGGTGCCTTCCAGCCTGGCCGTGGGAAAGGGGCTCTGCGTGGCCACAAGCAGGGAGAGCTGTTTATGGGGCTCTCCCCTTTGCAAACTGGCCCCGGAGCTCCACCGGGCACTTGAGGAACAGGGGCAGAATTTATCCCTGGCACACGAGCAATGAAACCTTGTGCTTCATCTGGGGACCCTGTGGCAATAGAAATAAAGTGCATAAGTGCCCAAAAATGAGAGCCCCGCAGGGCTCACCCTGTGGCACCCAGCTGCAGCAGAGCCTGGAGGGGCTGCCGGCAGACACGAAGCCACCTGTGACTCATGTGAAGAAAAAACCATGAAGAAAAGTGTCGTTTGTGGCATGTTGCTCATCTGTGTGCTGTTCACAGCTTTGTCTGGTTAGAAATCCCATTATGCATCTGCTGCGGGGTGCAGAGGAGGGCAGGCACCACTGCTCGTCCTGGGCACCACCTGCAGCCCCTGATTACTTCAGATCCATGATTTAAGGTGAGCAGCACACCCTGCCCAAGGCATTTTGTCCCTCCCTCCTTACCCTGGCTGGCTCGGGTGTCCCAGCACAGAGCAGTGGGGTGCTGGGGGTGGCAGCACCGCAGCCCCACTGGGTTCCCCCAAAAGCCCCCACAGGGCAGAGGATGAAGCTCTGCAGCACCCCGAGAGCAGGCTGCTTTATGGCGACCTCTGCAAGAAGATCTTGAATTGATTAAAAAAAAAAATATAATAAAAATATTTAGCTCTGGTGCCTTGAAGCACGCTCCACCTGTGTCCAAAGGCGATTTGGGGCAGGGGCGTTGTTGCCATCCCACCAAAGTCAGTCCCTGGAGGGGCTCTGCTTCCCACAGGGGACTGACCCTGTCCATCTGTCCATCCCCCCGGGACAGCAGCGAGTCTTGCAGGGGCTTCCGTGGTCACAAACTATTTTGGGAGGGTTTAAAAATATCCACCGAGCGCTACCGGGCAATCATCCCAGCGGCACAGAGCCCCGCACGGCCGCAGCAGCCCTGTGCCCCCCCCGGGCGACCCCAGCACCCGGCCCCTGCACAACCCCCTGGGGGCCGCATCCTGCCCGGGCGGTGCCGGGCGCTGAGCCCCATTCCGAATGGCTGCGATCGCCATGACAACGCTGACTTCAGCTCCCTCCTCCTCCTCCTCCTCGCCTTTGGAGCCTGTTGGGCTGATGGCTCGGCGCGGACAACAGCGGCGGTGAGTGCTCCCCTTGGGATCGTGTTTTTTGGGTGGAAAAATGGGATTTTTTCCCCGCTGAGCCCTGCCAGCAGCAGGCAGTGCCTGTGCCCGAATGCATCTCGCACTGAAGGAGCGGGGAAAGAGCTGGGAAGGACGGCAGCCGTGCTGGCACCGCGCTCCAGTGCGCTGCGTCTGCCCGTGGGAGGTGCAATGAGTGAGCCGGCCTCAGCCTAAGTGCTGCAGGGCTCTGGGGGGAGCTGGGCTCTGCTTTGGGTTTGTGGGGTTCCCGGCGAGGTGCTGGGGAAGGGGATAAGCAAGGGTGGCCACTGGGTGCTGAGCAGGGGGGTCCCCATGGAAGCGATGCTGGCGATGTTCCCCTCTCAAAGCGCCGCTGGGCACCAGCGGGCAGCCGGCTGCTGCCGGGGGTCTGCAGGGCTGTCCCCCCCGGGGCGTTGCACCAAGGGGACAGTCCTTGGGGCGGCTGGGGACGCGTGTCCAGCCCGGCCCCGGCGCGGCTGCTTGCCTTACAAGGAGTTTGGCTGGGGCCCGAAGCGGTGGGAGCAGCGCTCGCCTCCGCCTGCCTCATTCATTGGGAGCGCGGGCGACGCAGGGGCTGCTGCTCCCCCAGCCCCGCCGTGGCCTCCACGCACCCGGCGAGCCCCAGCCTCGGAGTCACAGGTGGGAGGCTGCCTTGCTTTCTTTCTCCACGGGCAGAGGGTGGAAAAAGGGGTCCCCATCTTTGCTTTGGCCCCAGGGCTGGAGGCGAGTGCATCCCCTCGCCGGGTGGTGAGAGCGGCCGCATCCCTGCTGCCTGGTGGGGAGGCGGGTGAGGGTCCCCACGTCCCCTCTGCTCTCTCCTGCAGGACCCAGGATGTCCTCGATGTTCGGCAAGCCCCGGGCTGGAGCCGAGCGGCCACCCCAGAGCCCCCTCGCCGAGTGCAACGTGGCCATCCTGGGGTGCCGAGGGGCCGGCAAGTCAGGTGAGAGCGGGCATCAATGCGCCCCCCGGGCTCCCCAAAGCTGCCCTTGGCTTTTTGGCACCCTTGGCTTTTTGGCACTCTTGGGTGCTCGCCCAGCTTCAGCTCCCAGCACTCTGCTCTCCCACATGAGCCCAGCTCCTGCATCCCTGCCCCGATGCTGTGCACCAGGACCAAGAGTTTTCTTAATTACTATTTTTATTTTATTTTTCATGTCTGGGAGAGGAAAAAGTTTCTCTGCCATCTTCCCAGAGCAGGTCACGGCCTTTTGGGTCAGGCCCACGGCCGTGGCTGGGTTTGCTTCCTTTGCATGTGAAGCCTGTGTGTGTTTTTTTTAGGGTTATTTGTGGATGTTTAGGGTAGCAGCAGCATCTCTGCTTGTGCAGATGAGGTCCTGCTGGGGAGGACTGAGTGGGTCCCCGAGCATCGGAGCCCAGAAACCCTCCCAATGCCCCACCAGTGGTGTGAAAACCTCCCAGACTGACCCAGAATGGCTTTATTACTTATTATCCACAAGGCACCCCTGGGAAAGTTGGGCAGGATTTGGGGAGCAGAGATGCATTTTGGCCAGGAAGAGCTGGGAGGCGGGTGGGAATGAGGGGTGACGGGTTGGAGACACCACAGGGGGGTCACGGGGCGCTGCTTCAAGGGGTGACCGCGCTGTCCTCATCCACCCCTTCCCCTCCTGCAGCCCTGACGGTGAAGTTTCTGACCAAGAGGTTCATCAGCGAGTATGATCCCAACCTGGGTAAGGTGCTTTCTCCAGGGTTCTTGCTTCCCCCGTCTTTTCCCTGCATGTCCCTGATGTGCTCCATCAGAGCACCCTTCCCATGTTTCCCACGAATATGGCATTTAAGGAAAAAAAAAATAAAGACATGAAAAGCAAAAGAAGGGCTGGATTTGACCCAAACCAGCCTGTTAAAAACAGCGGTGAAAGCGGTGCTCGCCCCGTGGGCACATCCCACAGGGAACATCGGCTCCTTGCATCTCCGTGCCAGAAGCACAACCCCATTTTGGGGGGGATTTTAGGGATTCCCATGCCTCCTGATCACTTTTTGGGGTGCTTTGCAGGAGAAGGGGATGTGTAGGAGCCGGTGTCCCTGGGGATTGAGCTGTGCAGCGAGCGGGTCTGGGCATTTTTTTCCGCTCCGTTTGAGTAATTAATAACTATTTTCCTAGGCCTGACTCCAGTGCGCAGTGAAGAACTGTAAATGATTTATCAGGGACATTAGGGAGATATGGACCCTGTCCAGGAACCAGCTCCAGCCCCTAATAACTCTTAGGAAAGAAGGAAAAAATCCTTTATTCAGATCTTGTTTGTGGTTTTGCGGTGGTTCTGCCGTCTTCCCATGGAAAAACCTTCCCAAAACGCATCCCCTAAGACCCAGCTGGGAGAGGGCAGCTTCCAGCTGGGGCACCACACAGGAACCCCATGGTTTCTAGAGCCCTGCACCCATTTCTGAATAAAAGAGCTGCTGCTTTTGCCTGATTTATCAGAAGCCAGCTCCGTGGCAAGCCCCCAGCAGGGTTTATCTCGCTGGGTTGCAGTGTTTAGATAAGGGCTGAGCCAGGGCGCAGCCACAATGGCCCTGCTGGGCTCCCTCCCATCCCCATAGGAGGCCATGGAGGGGACGGGGTGATCAGCCCCTGCTTGCAAGCCCACCACTGATTTTGGGGGAATTTCATGGAGGTGAACCCTGGAAGGACCTGAGGGCGTTAGGAGGGTTTGGCTGCTGTGGTTCGGAGGGGTGAGGCTGCTGGGGTAAAGCTGGAGGGGGACCCAATTTCCAGCAGAACGGGGGTACAAGGTACAAAAAAAATTAAATCAAATTAAATCCCATCCTGCTTTTTTACATGCAGTAGGATAAAGCTGCCCCCTACCAGGCTTGCTGAGTGGCATCAACACTGCGTCCACCTCCAGCCACCCCAAATAACGCCCGTGTAGGAAGGAGCGAGGCGAGGGGACGCTCCTCACCAGGAGCTTTATCCACAACACCCCACCCAGCCAGGGCTTTGCTAGGCGCTGGGGAACATCCCTCCCACCCTCACGGCCCCCCTTCTCTTGCAGAGGACACCTACACCTCGGAGGAGCTGGTGGACCAGCAGCCCGTGCTGCTGAAGGTGATGGACACCGCCGACCAGGTGAGGGGCCGGGCAGCTCTCCTCGTGCCAACACGGGGCCGGTGCTCACCCGCTCCTCTCGCCCCCAGGATGGCCCCAGGAACTGCGAGCGCTACCTGCGCTGGGCCAACGCCTTCCTCGTGGTCTACAGCATCGACGACAGGGAGAGCTTCGAGGGCTCCCGCCGCTACCTCGACGTCCTCGCCCGGCACGCGCGGGGCTGCCAGCACGAGAGCCCCGTGCTCCTGCTGGGCAACAAGCTGGACATGGAGCAGTACAGGTACCCACAGCCCCCTCTTTTCCCGCTGGGGAATTGCTCACGGATCCCTCTGACTCGGGTGAAAAGCTCAGATTTGTGGGTTTGGTTTTTTTTTTCGTGGTTATTTCCGCCTGTGTTGGTGTTTGTCGCATCCTCGTGCGTATCCGGGGTGGGCTCTGCTGGCGGCCCTGCCGCCCACGGGGGGATGCGCTCACTTGGAGCCCACCCCTGTTTTTGGTGGGATGTTTTTTTGGCTGTGTCACAAGGCAGCGTCAGCATGCTTTGGGCTTTGAGCTCCAGCTCCTTGCTGGCTGTTTGTGCTGCTGTGGGACAAGCTGAGCTTGTGTCCCACTGGTCCTTGACTCAAAGGTCCTGAGTCGGCCATCCCCAGAAGGCCCTGCTCTTAGGACCTGCCTTGTCCCCTTTCCACGGGGATGTGCTGGCCCTGCCATCACCCCCAACCCCCCTTATCCTCACTTGGCACACCTTTTGTCCCCTGCTTGCCCAAGACACGGCCCCCTCTCCCCTTCCCACACCACCACACCACCAGAACGCGTGCCCCAAGCGAGGCTGCGCCCATCGTCCCCCGTCCCCTCCGCAGGCAGGTGACCAAAGCCGAAGGCACGTCCCTGGCCACGAAGTTCGGGTGCCTTTTCTACGAGGTGTCGGCGTGCCAGGACTTCGCGGCGGTGCAGCACGTCTTCCACGAGGCGGTGCGGGAGGTGCGGCGCGAGGTGGAGCGCAGCCTGCCCCTCCGGCCCCTCTTCATCGCCGAGGAGCGACCCTGCCTGCACATGGCCACCCCGGCCACCTTGGCCACCCGGCAAGGGCTGGCCAGCTGCACCCTCAACACCCTCTCCACCGTCAACTACAAGGAGATCCCCTCGGTGGCCCAGGCCAAGCTGGTCACCGTCAAGTCCTCACGGGCTCAGAGCAAGAGGAAAGCGCCCACGCTCACCTTGCTGAAAGGCTTCAAGATATTTTAAGGCACATCCTCACGCAAGGGGATGGCAAAAGATCCCCGTCCCCTGGCTCTGCGAGGGGCTGGGAGCATCGGGAGCGGGGACCTCGTCCCGTAGACACGTGCACAGCCCTGCCTGGGCGATGCATCTGCGGATTTGGGCACCTCCCGGGGCCGAGAAGCATCGCAGGGAGGGCGAGGGCTGTCCCCAGGGGCCATGCACTGGATGGAGTCCAGCAGGCAGAGATGGGGAGCCCAGGAAGGGTGAATGAATCCCCAGACACAGAGGAGCCTGTGTCGTTCACCTGACAGGTCCCCTCGCCGAGCAATAAGAGGAATTTATTTTTTAATCTGAAGGAGAAAGTGGCGGATAATGTTACAGCCGACCAAAGGTCTCAGGTGTCCTAAAATTGATTCCCATGCATTGAAATAAGTCATACCAAAATAGCTTTTTTTTTTTTTTTTTTTAACCAACTTTTATACGACAGTGTTCCTTTTCAAAGGCTTTGCACGGAGAGATGCTTCACTGACCAGGACACATTCCTAAAAGCTTTTGTTTAAAAGACTCATGTGACGTACTTCCCAAATGTCTTAAATTATTTCATGGTCTCTCTGTGTGCCCTGGGAAGGGTGTGAAGAGAATCCTAACACAGAGCACCATGTGCCGTGACCAGGCTCTAGCTGTGCCCAAGCCGAGGGCTGGGTGTTTGAGCTCATCTGCTGTACCAGGACAAATGGTCTGCTTCTCCCTGGAGTTGCACAGATCTGCAGAGTGAAATACCCACGTGTACATTTGTACATATATATATTAATTTAGTGATATATATATAGAGGGAGATTCAATAGGGGATTTTGATCAACTTTGGAAAATATTTTAATAAAGATGACTTTTGAAAAGAGCAAACGCTCCTCTGCTTCAGGGTCGGTGTCTTCCTCAGGGCACATTCCCCAGCTGACCGTGGCAAGTCCCCAGCCCCTCGTGTCTCAGCTCCCAGCCCTGCCTGCAGCGCAGGCGGGCGGCATCTGGGCGAGGGGGCGACGCTCGCGGGAGGGAAGCCTGGAGGCAGCGGGTAAAGAGCACCCAGACGGAGCTGAAACGGGGGAGGCACGGCTTTCAGAGCACAGAGCCACTTCTGCTGATGCAGCTCTGCTGCTTCCCTTTTTTTTCTTCCCCCCCCCCCAGGCTAAACTGCACTGTTAAACTTCCCCATCTTCAATCAGTGTGAATCGAGACATTTTGATGCGTTCCCTTGAGACTAAAGGGTTTGACTCCAGCCGCCGTTACATGGCATCCTCTGAGCTCTCCTTGTACAGGGTGGTGACGGTCCCATCCTTCCACTGAACCAGCACCTCTCCTGCCCTCTCCTCCTGCGGCGCCGGCTCCCGTGTCTGCGGGCTGCCCGGGCTGTACTCCTGCACCGGTATCAGGGCCTGCTTGGCTTCCAGCTCCGCTTGCTGGGCAGCTTGCATTGCTTCTTTGTATGTGTGGAGCTTCCTTTTCCTGCAGGGAAGGCATAAAAAGGAGATAAGGAGAGAAGCAGCGAGCACGGCCCGCGTTTGGGGGCACGTGCCCGCCCGAGGTGATGTTCATCTGTCTCTTCGCGCGCTCGGCCCCGGGAACGCGTCAGCTGCTTATGGGAAACGCTGCCAGCCTCGCTGTGTCATGTAAGTGGTCTGAAGTGTTTGAGTACACACAGCCCCAGTGTTTACCCTTGGAGAACACAGCAGTAACACCCAGCAAGCCATCGTTAAAATGAGAGGATGGCAGGGGAGACTTGCAGCTTCTCTTTCAGTCTTATTTCAGGGTGAAAGCTCGGCCCCTCATGTGTTTTCTTGCTCTAGAAGGCAGCGAGTTACTCCTCAGCTGCAGGGCTGCTGTGCTGCAGGATGGCCCAGGAGAAGCACTGTGGGATCGCAGATCGTGGGAATCCAAATTTTCCTCACTCACCTGTTTCGTGTAATGTTAATGCCCAGGAGGAGAAGGCCCAGAATCGTGACCACGAAGGAAAGTGCAAGGATGGAGTAATTCCACGTTGATGCTGGGGGAAACACGGAGAGGCAGCATTAGCATGCACAAAGCAGGTGTATGCAGAGCCCAGCCAGGCATTTTCCAAGCTAATGAATCTGCCTCACGTGGCTTTTCCACCTTGCCTGAAAGCTGTGAGAGGCTGTGTCCGAGGGTGGGAGCAAGGCCGAAAGGTGCAGCACCCCACCACGAGCACTGCTGGGAAGGCCCCTCCTCTCTGCAGCCCTTCTCACCACTGCCACGCTCAGGAAGGTGGATTTTGCCCCAGAATACGGGATGTGCAACGCAGATGGCAGCAGATGCTCTGTCCTTGAGTTCTGTGGCTTTGAAGTTGACCCTCAGGGCGCTGACCCACTCATATTGATCTGCTCCCTCCACCCTGCCAAAACCACTGGTGATCTCAGACCTTTGCTCTTTTGGCAGAACATACCTGGAAAGAGGCTGAAGCCCTCTCTGGGAGAAGACCCTTCCACAGCAAAGCACCATGCCTGACTTCACGCATGGCCTGCTTTTTTGGGAGGTGAGGCTGAGGGTTTATATACCTGGGGTAAATAACCTCCTTAGATAATTCCCTCAGGCAACTGCACTGGGCAGGAGGGTTCCCAGCCAAGGACTGTGCATTTCTATTTGGACCCAGCCCAGGAACATCAGTGGGACTTACGGTCTTCTGTGCGGAAGAACCACAGCAGATCCTTCAGCTTTTCAGGATCCATACCGGCCACGAGGGAAGAGTTGTATGCCGTGTGGTCGTACACTTGCGTGCTGGTAAGGGCTGCATAGAAGTAGCTATCTTGCACTGCCTTGGCTGTGGAGGAAGAGATCAGAGAGACACAGTGGTCTTTCACCGCAGTACTTCAGTTGAGAAACGCCCTTCCCCTTGGCCCCAGTGCTGCCCACTACATCTCTCCAAGCAGGCAGAACCAAGCCCTGAGCGCACAGCCTCATGGCACGTACTCAGAAAGCAGAGGGTGTCTCTGGCTGTGGTGTTTCTGCAGGTCCCATTACAGTGGGATTTTCCAGGGTTGGCAAGACCCCAAGGTGCTGACTGTGCCCTCTCACCCTCCCTGGCAGTGCAGATGCATGTGCACCACCAGGACCCGGTGGGCAGCACTTACCTGCTTTCTCCTCGCAGATATTCCCCTCCGTGACACCTTTCCACCACTGAGCCTTGAGACCTTTCACGTTATCGAGACCAACTCCTTTCCTGCTCGCCACCAGGTAGCCCTGGCTGCTGCCCAGAGGAGAGAGCAATGAATTCGAGCAGTCCCAGCTCGTGTAAGCTGTGCTATGACAGGGGCTTGTCTGCACTCTGCTGGCGTCCACCACAGAGAGGCAGCTCTGTGTGCCGTGATTCATCAAGGAACCACCCAGCCAAGACCAGTCCTGGAAATGTGATTCTGGGTTACAGTCCTCCAGCAGTAAACTCCCATCCGTTGGGCTGGCTTGTAAACACAGCTTCATTTTAGCATTCTTCATCAGAAAAGCTTCCGTGTCTGCAAAGAAACCAGAACATGAGTGTGGCCACCCTGTCACAACATGAGTGTGTCACCTCCACGACGATCAGGTGTCTTCCCTGGTGTCAAAGAGGTTGCAACTGCTGTGAGCAAAGGCTTAGGGTGCAGCTTTCCCCACGGTTGAGTGAGGCTGCTGTCTGTGTGTATGGAGAAGGGGTCTATGTCTTCGAGAGGAAAATAGTGTACGAGGTCCATGTATGCATGCCTTTGCCATAATACTACCTGTACATGTGCACGCTCAAAGAGGTGTTGTTCCTGAGCCAGTGAGGGATTCATAAGGTCACGTAACAATGCCAGAAACTCTCACGTGTGCCTCCAGCTCCTGTGAGCCTGCCCTGCACACAACGTTGTGTTGTGGCCCCTGCTGAGCCCAGAGTGGGTGAGAATCTGTGAAGAGGCTCAGCCTTGGCATGTGTAGCTTCCTTCACCCACGCTGCCATCCTCTAAGCCTTTACCTTGCAGCAGGAAAAATGGGATTATCCAGAGTATCTTCATATTTGTATGTGCAGCTCGGATGGACTTCACCAGTGTTTGTGCAGTGTGCGGATGCCTGGGAAGGAAAGAGAGGTGAGAGGTGAGGGGTAACCCCACAGTACCTTCTGGTAGGTCTCACTGTGCAGTGCCATGGGTTTTATCAGTGGGAGCCCTGAAGTTATCATGCAGAGGGAGTGGTGAGAGCAGGCCAGCATGTTTCTTTCCTGGTGTCTATGGAAGATGAGACAGTGATGATTTTCTAAACAACCCTGTGCTCATGCTGATGCCCCTCCCTGCTCCAGCTTTGTACTCAGAAAGGGGACCTGATGTACCTGTGCAGCTGTGGCACCTCTTTTCTTCTGCAGACATGAGTTTGAGCTCCCAGGATGGGGTGAACACATGGTCAGTGACTCTGGGAGCCACTGAAGTGATAGCAGGGTGGGTCTGGCACAGGGCCTGGGGTGGGACCCCTCACCTCAGTGACCCTGCTACAGCCAGCCCCTCCCCAAATAACCTAGCTTTTTCCTCACTCCTCTACCATAATCCCAGAGAATACATATTTTGTGGGCAGTGATGATCTGCTGACAGCCCAGGGATGGCAGAATAAGGGTGTGGAGATGAGGAAGAAGAGGACTCAGCTCCAAGAGGAGGAATAGCCAGCCTGCCGTTGAGGCAAAGGTATCTCCCATCCCTCAGGGAAGCAGAAAGCTCCTCCTTGACCTTTAGTCCCTCATTTGTCAATGGCATCAGTCCAGGTTTTATGGCTGCTTGCCCAACTCAATTCCTCAGCCTCCTTTGGAAGGACCTGATCAGAGCAGAGGGCTTTCCAGTCCCCCTGTCCCTGTCCCCTAAGCCTGGCTGTGTCTGCACTGCCCTCCCAGTCCATGACGCAGGCAAGGCCATGTGAGCTCGGGCAGTTATAGCCACATTGCCCCTAAAAGAACAGCTTGAGTGTAGGCGTTTTGACACCTGAACCCCAATATGCGGCCACCCAGCTGGTTGTCCCCGAGCCGAGCTACTTGTGGGTGGAAGAGGCTTGAGCACAGGCTCACAGCAGGGGCTAGCACTGACACGGATGTTGCCTGGAGGACTAATGACTGTCAGGGGAAGGAATGGGCTCAGGGACAAGGAAAATCATCCACTGCAAGTTACCTCGAGACTGTAAGGTTGGACCTACCCAGCCCACTGCTCAGCCACGAGAGAGCAGAGCTGCTGTCACTGCTCAGTGGCCTCATCTGAACCGTCACCCGCTCACAGGTGAATGACGCGCTGGCCCCACAGGCGATTAATTATTCTAAGAAGACCAAGACTTGTGTGACTGCCTGATACTCACAACTTCCACTCGCACTCGTAGCATGGCCCGGCACTGTCTAAAACTGTTCCCTGGAAATCTCTCACGAGCATGTTCCACGGCGCCAGGCGTGTCAATAACACTCCTGCTGACTCCTCAGGCAAGTGTTTGTCCTATCGGTTATAGACCTAATGATTGCTACTATTTCCCCCCCCCCCCCCCAATGTCTTCACAATTCAAAGTTCACATTTTATAGCTAACCAGGCATGCAGGCTTGCTCCCTCCTGCCAGAAAGCTGCCTGCTAGCGATGCTTTGAGGACAGGGCTCTGAAATACCTCACGTGGTCCCCTTTGGTTCCGTATTTCAGAAAATATGAATAAAGCTGCTCCCCGTGGTTAGGTATGCCCATTACCCTGCATCCAGGTAAGCTTTAGCTATTCACATGGATCACTCCACAGAAAGGAGGAAATAAAGTGCTGGTGCCAATGAAACCAACTTACAAGTCTGCTACACCCTAATAAGAAGCGCCATTTGAATGTCTTAAGTCTTGCCGTGCAAGGTTTCTGTCTAATCATTTGCTCGAGCAAGAACATTTGACGTGCAGGTGGCTCGTTTTCTCCTGAGGTGTTTCATAACCTGCAGGCTACCTCCTAGTATCTGCACTGCCGCTGTCATGCACAGCAGGGACACACGAGAAGACTGCTAGAAGTAGCTTCTCAGGGAGAATACAGTGGCAGAATGGATATTCATCTTGTATTAACAGGAAATTATTCCTTTTTTAAAGGAATCCTGTTTTTGTAAGGATCTTTGACACCCATGTTGAGCTGACTGAACTACTTTGGAAGTTTCATTCACCAAAGCTACAAAGCAAAGTGCTCCCAGGTCGGTGTGCCTACCCCAGCGGAGAGCTCGCTCTGGACCTCCACGTGTGGCTGACCCAGGTTCTCCAGCAGGGACCGAGTAACAGTGAGCCCCACAAGGCTGGGCAGACGCTGGAGAGTTTGGATCTTTTCAAGTCATCTCCTCCTGCCTCCCCTGAAGAGCTGCTCTGCTCTGCTTTCCATATCCCAGCCTGGGTGAGCACTGCTCCAGCACACAAGGTAAGAGAGCCCGGGTGATACCTTCTCCACTGTTCCCCTGCAGGCACTCTGGCCTCTGTTGGATGGGGCAAACCTGTAGCTCATGGCCTTAGACATCTCTAAGCTATGGCCTTTGATCTCTCAGCACTGTGCAGACAGAAGGTGCTTCCCAGCTTGGGTACAGCATGGGGAAGTCAAAGGAGAGAAGGTTCATGCATTTTAGGCAAGTATGGAAGGAGGTGGAAGGAACCAGCTGGGCAGTAGCTCTCAAGAAAACATTTTGCCTGTGATATTTTGAGTTTATATTCATGCCTGAATGTCTTTTTTTTTTTTTTTTTTAATTTTTCATTTTTCAAATGGGATGTTCACATGAAAGCTGCAGCTCTGTGCTGCGTGTACTTCATAAATGGAGTCACTTGCCACTGCCATCCCAAATCCTCTGGTTCAAAACCAGGACCTGTGGAATTTGGTGACATCCTACGATACCTCAAGAAAATACAGAAAAATGGCAAGAGACTGCTTCTTACTATTAAGATGGAGAAAAAAAAATATCTTCTGATAAGATGATCAAGCACAGCCTCTGGTAGGATGACAACGCCCTGCTGGTCCTCCTACTCAGCACTTGTTACACAGTATGCTTACGGTGTCCCAGTCTTTGTAAATTAGTGTCCTCTTGCCCTCCAGACCGTCTCTCTGATGATTATCTTAAATGACTGTGTTAGAATGTGACAGTTATTCCAAATACACTATCCAAGTGGGATGCCCTGTCTTTGGGATTCATACAGGATGTACAGTGTCACGCCATAGAGACACAGATGGATGGGTTTTTATATAAAAAGGCACACTGAGGACTGAGTTCACTTAAAGAACACAATAAAAATGCTTAATATTTAAAATACCGAAACAAGAAGGCAGACTGATGCATTTTTCAACCTTTGTAAAGTCAAAAGTTAAAAAGCAAATCTAAGTTATATTAGATATAACTTTCCTTTGACTGTTTTCCAGGCTGTTTATATGCAGGAGTTATCCCAGCCTGCTTCTCCCTTCCCATTCATTCTCTTCTTAAATACGTCATGCAGCCTTTACTTAAAATTTTGAAGATCTGAGCTTCCTAACCAAAAGAAATGAACACATTAACAATAGCTATAAATTAACCCGCCAGCTAGCGCACCAGGAATGTCAGTTAATCTCGGGTAACTCACCAGAAACACGCAGTTCGCATAAGAGAGGCAGCTACATTTCTTCTGTAAGCCCTGCCGTCTGAAGCCGTCCGCCCCGAGCACCCGTCAGCGCCTTCCTACGGTGACAAGGTTGCCCGTCCTCCTCCTCCCGGAGTGCTACGGGCTGTGATTCATTCTGCTCCTGAGTCATGTGTGAAGGCTAGTCCAACAGGTGAGGTTTGCTCCGGTCCCTGAAAAAACACACCTCTTTAGTGGGTCCATTTACAGCATGGGGTGAACGACCTTTCCCCAAAGAATGAACCGTAGGAAACTTCCCGTTTATTTGCTCAAGCTATTGGCATTATCAGTATTAAAAGAGCACGCCGACTAAAATGACACTGTAATAAGTTACCCCAGGGGTTAAAATAAGGGATACTGTTCATTCTGCCTGGCTCCATCCTCATTGCTTACAGGAAATATGTCCTGATAAGCGGACATTAGCATTTTTAATATATATTTTTTTAAGCTAATGGCCATTCTAAGGAGCTCAGAGCATCTTAAAGAGTGCCTGGTTTTGCAGAAAAACATAAAGCACCCAGCAGAGATTGTGCCATCTATGCTAAAGGTAATGGGCATCTGAGTTGGCCAAGTTAACAGTCTGCCAAGAGGCCTTGCAGCCCGAGAAGGCTGGTGTGGTGTCTTTCTGTGCCAGACACATTTGCGGAAGAGGATTCATTTTCAGTGCACTACCTGATCCATGGATATCCAAGCTGGATCCCTCTCAGTGAGGGGCTTTGTGCACACAGCTAGCACTGGCTAGCTTCAGCTTAATGGGAGATGGGCACAGCCTCCATATGTTCACCCTGTCCTTGGTGTTTGCCAGCTTGAAATAAAGTGTCTTTGGCATTGCAGCTCTATTCCAGAATGATTAATCTTTTGAATCCCACTCTACATCCGACTCAGAGCTTCCCCTGGCTGCTCCTGTACAACATCACCCAGCAGAGAGAAAAGTTTTGTTGGTTAGTGTCAGCCTGGCAGGGCTTGGGTCAGAGCTCGCACTTGGAGACACATCCTCTGGGAAACAAAGCAGGACAGCACACCACACTGTAAATCGTGCTCTCTTCCCTCCTCATTTCAACTTGGGTCATTTAAAAATACAGGGCTATTTCCTACATAGCTTGACTTACATAAAAAATAATAATTTAGAGCTTTTTGGAAGCCGGTCACAATGGTGTTAGGTGTTTCCCTAACCTGAAGCCTCTGAAACCATGGGCAGAAACCTGATCAGCAGAGACAGAGTGCCTGCAGCCCTTGGGAAGTCAGAGGCAGCTTCAGCAGCTCTGCAGCAGCGGTCTGGGCACTGTCCTGCCTCTGTGCTGTTCACAGAAGTATCCAACAGCTCCTCTCACATGGAAGACCCCTCATGCCCCACTGCACCACTTCCAAATCCCAGAGCCCTGGTCACAGGATGGGCTGCCTATGTTAAGCTGCCCCTCTTCCCCTGGGGGGGAGGCATGGGACAGTAAAAAGGATCAGTGCACCAGCAAAGCAGTTCCTATTTCACCTTCTGTACCCACAAAACACTGTCAAGATGCAGGTACATGGCCAAGATGCCTTTAGGACTCAGCATGATGTACATGGAAATAAAAACAGTTTCCCACTGGTTATAGCGGGTGCTTGATCCCAGTAATCCTCTCCTTCTCCAGAGGACAGTGAAGACGCTCAGAAGCAATCTTTTCAGCAACCACTGTGAGTGTTTTATTTCAAGCTTCCCTTGACAACACTGGCACTCCTTAATGAGAGATATCTCTTTACTTCTTGGAGACACTTTCAGTGTCTTTGGCTAGGAAGCAAAGTGTAGATAGGACGTTGATTTGTGTTCTGCTTCCTCCTAAGATTTGTCTTTACTACTCATAGGAAGAATTCCTTTGACCTTGACGTTTTAATTTTGCTTATCTTTTTTGATCCCTTCTGTGTCTTTGACCCGAAATGCCTGGTTACACAATAACTAAACATTCAGAGTATTTTTTTTTTTCCATGTACAAAAGCAGAGTTCAAATCCAGCAGGAAAGCTGCTTTTCTTTTCTTTTCTTTTCTTTTCTTTTCTTTTCTTTTCTTTTCTTTTCTTTTCTTTTCTTTTCTTTTCTTTTCTTTTCTTTTCTTTTCTTTTCTTTT